>VZSE01007885.1:1600775-2088878 GCA_013398275.1 Promerops cafer
GGGACACCGGTCCGCCCCTGGGGGCGCGCTCGCCGCGGCGGCCGGGGTCGGGAGCCTGCGGGCATCGGCAGCCTCTGCTCCGCTTCCCCCTTCTCCCGATAAGCGGCCTCCCTGACCCCTTCGGCCATCCCTTCCTCTCATCCTTCCTTGTCTCCTCTGTGCTTTCCCTCTCCCTCTTGTCCTTCTGTCCTGCGGTCTTTCCTCACCCCTCCTCTCCCCTCCCTTCCAGGACTCCCGGCACATCATCCCCTTGTGTCTCCCTCCAGCCCGGTTCTCCCCCCTCCAGCTGGCTCCTTCTTTCTCCACTTTTCATTCTGGCTCCCTCCTGCCAACTCAGTGGCTTCCCACAGCAGGAAATGAAAGGGTCAAGTTGGGAAATGGGGGTAATGGGAAGATGGGATGTGTGTGTGTATGTGTGTGTGTGTGTGTGTGTGTGTGTGTGTGTGTGTGTGTGTGTGCATGCAACGTATTGATTATTGACTGATTTGTTAAAAAAGAAGGAAAAGACAAAAACTACCTTATAACTCAGAGGAAATGCTGTGGCTCAAGTTCTTCTGCGTAAAAAAATGGCAGTTCAGTTGGCCTGACTATATGCAAAGGGTTCTTACCAATGCAGGAATAAGAACAAATTACATAATGGTTTAGGGGAAAAAAATAGTTTTCAGATTTCAATAGTGTCAGGCTGGCAAATTGTGACTTTGTTTTTCCCTGCAAGTCAGTGTGTTGTTATTCCTGGGGATGGGGCTGTATGCTTGTGCATGCTTCTTCCATGTCTGTGTGCTTCCATTAATCACCCAGAGCTGATCTTGTTTTGTGGATAGTTGTATTTTTGCAGTCAGTTTACCACCTACTTATTTAAACTAGGTATCAGAAGTGACAGAAACAATGTGTGTGCATGCTTATGTAGCTCTTGAGTGAATATCTCTATCATAGTGATATATCTGTATGTGTTGCTGCTTTATATGCATATACTGAGCACTGGTATTGCTTTTTGTGTCAGCATCTCCATCCTATATTGTGCTATCCCATCCCAGATGTTTGGGCATGCATAACATCAGCAGTTGTATTTAATATCCCTGAAATGCACAGCAACATATGAGCAGTACACAATTGAGGGGAGTAAATATGCATAAAATTGGAATCTCCTTTGGTTATTTTACTTTATTAGTTATGCATGCTCGGAATGTACAAGAGAGGGAAATACATTTGACAGACCTGAGAGTTATTTGTGTTTCTCTACAGAAATTTACATTCCGTGTTTGAAATCATCCCAGCTCCTGTGCATTTGTTTGGTTGTTAAAGTCTTTCATGTTATTTTAAATTCAGTTCTTGTAGTTTATCTATAATCCTTGACAGGTACAGTAGCTCAGTGGTATAAAATTTCTAACCCAAATGATGTTTTGGAACAATGCCAACTGAAAAACATTTTCTTTTTCTTTCCTTCTTTCTTCTTTAGATTCTTTATCTTTGTTCAGGAGCCTAAGGTTGCTTGCTGATCATAAGAAGATGATTCTGTGGCTCTTTCTGGTTCTGTCATCTCCAGTTTCTTCTACAACTGCAGATGCTGATATATCTGTGGAAATTTGCAATGTTTGCTCCTGTGTGTCAGTTGAGAATGTACTCTATGTCAACTGTGAGAAGGTTGCAGTCTACAGACCAAATCAGCTTAAACCACCATGGTCTAATTTTTACCACCTCAACTTTCAAAACAACCTGCTAATTATTCTATATCCAAATTCCTTTCTTAATTTTACACATGCAGTGTCCTTGCAACTGGGTAATAATAAGTTACAGAACATTGAGGGAGGGGCCTTTATGGGTCTTAGTGCATTAAAACAGTTGCACTTGAACAACAACGAATTAAAGATTCTCCGGGCTGACACTTTCCTTGGCATAGAGAACTTGGAGTATCTCCAAGCTGACTACAATTTAATCAAGTTTATTGAACGGGGAGCCTTCAATAAGCTTCACAAGCTGAAAGTCCTGATACTTAATGACAATCTGATTTCATTCCTTCCCGATAATATTTTTCGATTTGCTTCTCTAACCCATCTGGATATACGGGGGAATCGAATACAGAAGCTTCCATACATTGGAGTTCTGGAGCACATCGGGCGAATTGTTGAATTGCAGCTGGAAGACAACCCCTGGAATTGTACGTGTGATTTGTTGCCTTTGAAAGCGTGGCTGGAGAACATGCCCTATAACATCTACATTGGAGAGGCTATCTGTGAAACACCCAGTGACTTGTATGGAAGGCTGCTGAAAGAGACCAATAAGCAGGAGCTGTGCTCCATGGGGACAGGGAGTGATTTTGACGTGCGCATCCTGCCTCCCTCGCAGCTGGAGCCTGGTTACAGCACGCCCAACGGCCACACCACTCAAACATCAGTGCACAGATTAGTCACAAAGCCGCCAAAGACTACAAATCCTTCCAAGATCTCGGGGATAGTAGCAGGCAAAGCACTGTCCAGTCGCAATCTCAGTCAGATCGTATCTTACCAGACCAGGGTGCCTCCTTTAACTCCTTGTCCGGTCCCTTGTGTTTGCAAAACTCATCCTTCAGACTTGGGATTAAGTGTAAATTGCCAAGAAAGAAATATAGAGTCGATGGCTGAACTCGTACCAAAACCTTTAAATGCCAAGAAACTGCATGTAAATGGCAATTATATTAAGGATGTGGATACTACGGATTTCGCTGAGTTTGAGGGGCTGGATTTGCTACATTTAGGCAGCAATCGGATTTCAGTGATCAAAGGAGATGTTTTCCGCAACCTTACAAATTTACGGAGATTGTATCTCAATGGCAATCAGATAGAGCGTCTGAGCCCAGAAATGTTTGCTGGCCTCCACAATTTGCAATATCTGTATTTGGAATACAATGTTATCAAAGAAATCCTAGCAGGCACCTTTGACTTAATGCCAAATTTGCAGTTGCTCTACCTGAACAACAATCTTCTGCGAAGCTTGCCAGCGTATATTTTTGCTGGTGCACCACTTGCTAGACTGAATCTGAGGAACAATCACTTCATGTATTTACCTGTAAGTGGTGTCCTTGATCAGCTAAAATCTCTTACACAAATAGATTTGGAAGGTAATCCATGGGACTGCACTTGTGATTTAGTTGCTTTAAAACTGTGGCTTGAAAAGCTAAATGACGGTATTGTGGTGAAGGAATTGAAATGTGAAACACCTGTGCAGTTTGCTAACATAGAACTTAAGTCTCTGAAAAATGAGATTCTCTGTCCTAAACTTTTAAACAAGCCATCTGCTCTATTCACTAGTCCCATGCCTGCTGTTATTTTTACAACACCACCGGGACCAGTCCGGAGTCCTCCTGGTGGCCCAGTTCCATTGTCCATCCTAATCCTAAGCATATTGGTTGTGCTGATTTTAACAGTGTTTGTTGCTTTTTGTCTTCTTGTTTTTGTGCTCCGGCGCAACAAAAAACCAACCATAAAGCATGAAGGGATTGGAAACCAAGAGTGCAGTTCTATGCAACTGCAGCTGAGAAAGCACGATCACAAGTCAAACAAAAAAGATGGACTAGGTGCAGAGGCCTTCATTCCTCAAACCATTGAGCAGATGAGCAAAAGTCATACCTGTGGCTTGAAAGAGTCTGAAACAGGCTTCACATTTGCTGACCCACCAGGGCAAAAAGTCATTCTGAGAAATATGAATGACAAGGAGAAAGATTTATTGCATGTGGATACCAGAAAAAGACTTAGCACAATCGATGAACTGGATGAGTTATTCCCTGGAAGGGATTCCAATGTATTTATTCAAAATTTTCTTGAAAGTAAAAAAGAATACAACAGCATAGGGGTCAGTGGCTTTGAAATACGTTACCCAGAGAAACTGCAAGACAAAAAAACCAAGAAATCTCTAATAGGTGGTAATCATAGTAAAATTGTAGTAGAACAAAGAAAAAGTGAATATTTTGAACTAAAAGCTAAACTTCAAGGTTCACCTGACTACCTACAAGTCCTTGAAGAACAAACAGCTTTGAATAAAATATAGGTCATACAATCTAATTGCCTACAGAGGACATATATTTAATGATGAAAGTGCCTTTTGTTGACTTTTAACTTCCAAATACTATATTATATTGATAGGCATAGAGGCAGGTGTATCCAAGGGTGTCTGATTAACTGTAGCTGCGTATGATTTGTCAAGTAGAGGAGAATTTCCTTGATAGATTTTACTCCATAAAGCTCGTGCCCTGTGGAATCCTGTAGGGATACTGCAAACTCTATTGCCAAAGGGATGCTTTATACACGTTACACTGAATTTAACCTCAAGAGGCATATATGTTTTGTATCTTAAATGCAAACCATCGTCTCCTTGTGATTTGTTAGAACAAACACAAGAAACCTGGTACTGATATTTGTACTTCAGCTGGGTCCTTCATCCTGCACGTGGATTTAAGTTGGTGGAACTGGAGTAATCCTTTGATTTGTGGTGTTCTAATGGCACTGTTTAAAGCTTATCTGGAAAGTTACAAGCATGCAAAGAGAGAACATTCAATAGTATGTGTAAATTGGTTACATTTATGGGCTGCATCTTGAAACCACTGGAATTATAATGTTAAATTGTGCAAATATTTGTTTAAAATATACCATGCATTACATACCTATGAAATAAATCTGACCACTTGAAGCATACATGTCTATACAGAAAATTTAAAAAAAAAGAAAGAAAGAAAATAGTTCAACTTGACTTCTGCAGTATTCATGACATCTGAAGAAAATATTTGATATTTATGCAGAATCTGTTCTAAGACTCATCTCCAATTGAAACTAGAGTTCCTTCTCAGTTATGTGAAACTCTTGCAACCCCAACAGGTTGTCCAAAATTGTCAAAGTGCTTACTGTGTGAGCGTAGCAGAAATTATTTTTGTAATATAATTCATATTTATGAAATAATTTGTATACTACATAGGAAAAAATATGTACTCCTTAATATGTATTTAATATGCCTGACTTGTTTTACTGATCACAATGCATTAATCATTCAGTATAAATAAAACCAGAACAATATACCAAACAGCAGCCGGGGATGTAATGTATAGCATCATCCAGAATTAAGTGATCAGATATAATAATAATAATAATGATAATAATGATAATAATAATAAAATTGTTCTGTACTATTCTTGTGAGATTAGCATATTACCTTATTTCAGATCTGTTACCAATGGTGCATTTTAAAATAGATTGATTCGTTTTTTAGTATTGTGTCCCAGGCTGTTACTTGCCATCAGTTTTCTTGCTTTTCAGGTCTCTACAGCTTAATCTGAATACTTTTCACAAGTATTTACAGGAACTCATGCTAAGGGGAATATTTTTATTGTACATGCAGAAGTTTTCTGTTCTTATCTCCCTGTCTGCTGTTAGTCAGCAAAACCTGATGAGAACATTGAACAATATGGCAAACCCTGTCCAAAACCAGAGTGCAAAATGGATGTAGTGGTCTCAGTTCAGAGGCCTGTGTAGCTCATAACTAGAGAGTAAAATCTTGCCTTTGTGAAAGCTGAATCAGAATAGCCAGGAAAAAAGGTAGGAGAATGGAAAGTCCCACTGATAGATGGGACTTTGACATGAAAATGGAGATATATTGCTAAAGCATGCTACAGCAAATCTATGAGATGAGATTAAGAAAATTTCTTTGACTTGATGAACTTTGCATAAGACCCTCTTATCTCCTTTGCTTTCAGAACCTTTACCCCTCCTTGCCTTTTATAATCAATACATAAGTCAATTAAGGTAGTAGGATATAAACATGATTTTTTTTCATGAATTTGAAGCTAGCAAAAATTAGAGCAAGACTCAATAATAATACTGTGGAGAAGGCTGTGTCAGCTATTTCCAATATAAACCTCTAATTTCAGGGCTTTATGACACTGAGTTGAAATTTTTATTCTGGAATGATACTTGGCAAACAGCCTGCAGTATATTTTTATCAAAATAGACCAAAAAAAAAAAAAAAAAAAAAAAAAAAAAAAAAAAAGCACTGCTTCTTTATTTAAAAGAAAGCAAACAAAATGTTTCTCTACTTTCAGACATTTGTTTATGCTCTTTTGGCTTAGAAAGAGGGTGGTTTTATTATTTTTCTCCATACTGCAAAGTATATACGTGACTTCAGATAATAAAATTACGAGAGATAAATTAATGGCTGAGTTTCTTTCAGAAAGCTGTATCTATCCATGCACAATAATTTACTTAATTCAGAATGTCATGGGGATTTTGAGGACATGGATACTGTGTGCACATGCAGTTCTGGCATAAAAAGTTCCTGGCTGACCAGTGATGCAATGCCTGGCCAAGGTTTGGATGAGAAGGTGTGAGTTTCTTGTCTGTGGATTGAGGAGTGTCCATGATGCACTGGGCAGGTGGACTCTGCTGGCTCCTTCCGTAGGCTGAGTTTGGCAGGTCCCTGGGTCTGCTCTGCACAGTGCTCTGTGGCCTCGAGGATGTGCCCAAGTTCTCTGGGGTTTGCCAAAGCAGAAGGTGTCTGGCACAATCAGTGCCTTGTCACTGGCATGTCCTGTATGATCCTCCTGAGAGGAATGTGCTAAAAATATTAAAAAATAGCAAGTAAGGAAATACTTCTAACTGATGGTAAAACTGATGTGCTTATGACTTGTGTTGCCCTGAGTCAAAATAACAGCGAGAAATGATCATACCTTCCTCAGCAAAAAAAAAGGGGTTTTTGTTTTATTTTGTGTAGTGAGGTTTTCTGGGGGTGTTCTTTCTGGTTTTTGGGGGTTTTTTTGTTTTGTTTTTTAAATTTGTTTGAGTCTTTTTGGTATTTGAAGTGGTATCTTCTGTTTGCTGATCAAAAGAACTGAACCGTTATGCTGTACCATTACACTGGGTCAGAGTTTTCTGATCACTGGGGCCCCAATTGCAGTAAAGCATTTCACCTCAACCTAAATCATGTGCAGAGGTACTATTCATGAGGTAATAATTAGATACCTGCCCGAGAGTGGGGCTTAGCTAGAGTTTTGTCATTGACTTCAAAACAAGCCACCTCAGAACCATTGTATATAATCCATAGAGCCCAGGGACTCGTCTGGGGTTATGCAGTTGAGTGTAGGTTCACCAGCATCAGTAAAGGTTGCACAATCTGGACGTTCCTGTAGAAATTGTCCCTAAGTGTTTTACAATGTATGGTGCAATATGTAGGCATAATAGTGTGAGTGAAGAATGCAAAAGCTGGCAAAACACTATTTTTCTGTGAAATTGTTACTTTGAATGGCAACCTTAGTGTCAGTTTATTTTCTCCATGTTTTGGAACAGTGTATGTGTCTGCACAGCAGTTTTAGTGTGATGTCCATTCAAATCTCTGGTCAGTCTTTCTGAGAAGGTGACTCTTGGGTGTGGCTTAACAGGTCTGTCTGTTCATTATCTTGGTTTGAGTGGCCATGCTTGTAAAATGGCTGTTAAGACCCATAGACATAAACTAAATCAGTGAAGCTGTTGACATAATCTGTTGTCTCCATTGTATTATAAAGTAGTTTCCATTTCTAAATGAAATCAATAAAGTGTAATCGTTTCCTTGAAAAAGAAAAAAAAATTGTGCAATTTTATCAGAAAGCAAATACCGCGGTGCAAGAACACAAGAACAGGTGATTTATGTTTTGCATTTAGTGTTCAAGATTGACAATAACGCAGCAATCTGGTATAAATATATTTTTAAATGCTTTTTTTTTAAAGCCATAATGATGATATAAATTATAAAGGCATGGCCTTGTGAATAATGTTAACAAATGTTTCAGAATCAAGAAAAAACATCCAGAACTTGATGGTGGTATAATATCTATAATATCTTTTGCATGATTTGTATGTTGATATTGTATGAAATAAGCACAGTGAGAATTTTTTTTTTTTTGGTTGCATCCAAAGAGTTAGGAAGGAAATATAACAAGAATGTATTTATAATCACTCTATTTTGAAATAAAGTAAAGAAAACAAAATGTATTGGCTTTACCCTGTTTTGATCATTGCTATTTTAGGTTAGTTTATAATTAAGACAGTTACTTACGACATCCAGTCCAATGTAAAACACAGAAACCTATTGTTTATTAATTTTTGTTTGCCTTCATCAACATCAAAATACTAGTCAGTGTTGACTTCAAAATTTGTATGAAATATTAATAAAATTGTTTGGTACGATTGTATTTCTGAAACTAGACTTTGTTAAGTGCCTGTGATATTCTCTTTTGGATTATTTGTATATGGATGAGAGAGAATCTGTAAAGCAGTTATGCAGTAATGTTTTCTAACAACCTCAACAATCTGCTGTATTTTAGAAAGTTCTTCTCATCTTCTGTTGTCCAACAAAATCTTCCTTCCCCTGTTATGCAAATAATCCCTCCAAAGTCAGTTATTTTTTTTCCATTACTACCGCAAGCAGAATTTAGTTTTTAGTTGAATTCTCAGTTCTTCAACCCAGAAATGCTTAGAGGAACAATTACATAATGTTAGGGGCATTTGCTTTGATTCTGCTCTCTTCTTATTAGTCATTTTCAATAACAATTTTTCAGAGGAAAGAAAAGTTAATTTGTCCTTAGAAGAAGAAAAAACACCAATCCATCTAGCATTTCTTTTGGTTAGGTTAGTTTCATAACTGAAAGATGCAAAGACATCTTTAGGTAGTTTAACTTCCAAATTTATATTTTGTAGTTAAAATGGTTTACAAAGCCTCATAAAAATCTTCATGGCAAGGGAGAAGAGCAGGAACAGAATTACATTTAGATTAAACATTCCCTGTTGTGCAGGGTTTAACATGCATTATAATGGCAGTGAATGAGAATCAGAATGGGATGTGGAGTGGAAAATCGGGACTTATACAGATTTTTTTCACTTCTAGTTGAAGTGTAAAATTAGGAACAAACCCACAACATTAGTTGAGAAAGGCCTACATATAATATTCCATATAATTTCTTTCTAAAGAAAAAACCAAGAACCAATAATTAATTATTCATGTTTTGATAATAAGTGTGCACTGCTTTCCTGAATGCAGAGGAACTTGAGAGTTTTCTGTTGATATATTTTGTCGTTATTAGTCTTTATTTCCAATTTCAATTCACTCATTCTTATGTATTATGATTGATGCTGTGTTGAAAAACAAAAATAAGAATATTGTTGCTCAGGGACAAACTCTTCTCAAAAATTTACCAATGTAAATCCAGACTGACTGAACAGACTTCAATGGAGTCAAATCTGCCTTACCCTAGTGAACAAAAAAAGCAGAAAGTACAAGATCTATCCATCCTTGAAATAAAAATAAGTAATTTTTGACTTACAGTGTAATATAAGCTTGCTTTATACTCTGTTGATTTGTGTGGTAAAGCTGTTACTATTTTCAAATGACTGTAGGCAGAGCACAGACCAAGCACAGTCCTGTTTGATGTCAGTGGAACTCTACAGTGATTCAAGAGCTGTGGGCATCCCAGAGCTGTACTATGGGTACAAAACTATATAAATTTGCTGGTTTATACATAGACTTGGGGTAGATCTCACATAAAATACCAACGCTTTCTTAACAATACAATTTACTTTCTCCCTGTAATGGAGGAAAGTTACTCCGCTCTCGTTTTTCATTAAGTAGGGAGTTTATTGCAAATATCTTTGGTTTACTGCTAATTTTACTTGTATTCACTAGCAATACTTGAGATAATTAATTCATTGTCTGAAAGCAGTACATTTCAGTCTGTTATTTTTAAAATACCAGTCACTGGTAACAGACAGCTACTGAGTTATATCGAATTTCCATTCCCAATGTAGTAATTCCATAAATAATTCCTCAAAAGCACAAATAAATATCAGATAAGAAAAAATATTTCTAGTTGTTATTAAATCTGGATCTTTTGTATGCATGTATGTGAAGGCCTAACAATGTAGTACAACTCTGATGGATAACAAGTGGTACCTCACTTCTCTTTGGTTTTTGTTTAACCAGAAAACAGAAAATGATCTCTAAATGTTTTAGTCGCCATTTTGTAACAGGAGTGTAACAAAGAATATTCTTAAGTTTCCCTCATCCGCTAGGATTTCATTCCTTGGTTTAATTTCATGTAATTTCCTGGAAATGTGTGCACCGTGACCTTCCAGAGCATCCTCCCACTCCATGCTCTCATTTCACCTTCAGTGAGCCAGTCCCTTACAGCTGAAGGTTTTTCTAGGCTTGGGTTGATGGCACTTTCCAAAGAGGCAGAAGAGTGGGATTTGTCAGTTCCTAGAAAACAGCTAAAAAAGGCAAACTAAGAGCCTGTCCTGGATGGTTTGTGAGTCACATCAGATGGTGCATGATCCAAAACAGAAATGTAGGAAATGGTTTAAGCTTCTGTTGTGAAGTTTTGTGCTGGGCTTTTGAAGCTGGACAGTCGTGGTTTTCCAGGACTGTAAGTTGTGCAGTGTAAAGGAGATGTGATTCAGTCAATTGCATCCTGACAGACTGTGGCTAAATCCTGCAGACATCTGCACCCCCTCACCTGAGCTAGGCTTTGGAGTCACTGTTCACTGAAAAGTCTTGCACAAATTACTCAGGTTAAACCAGATGTGATAGAGATTTCTCAGGGGTGCTTTTAAGGAGGATGTGGATATATTTTTGTGCACACTGGGAGCTGTTTGGGTGTGGGGTCAGTCTGTGCCCAGTGTTTGCTGAGCAGTGGCTTTGGTAGGGGCTCTCCTCATGTGCCACATTAGTGCTCACATCTGAATAGGAGACACTGTACAGGATGTACATCTCAATGAGCAGAGTCACAGAGGGCAGCAGGATTTGACAGATTTTGAGCTCTTCACTGCAAGAAACTGCAGGAAAGGATGTACCATACAGCAGATTTTCTTGCTCCCTGGCAGGATTTCATAGACCCTGTGAGTCCTTCTCAGCAGGGTATTCTTGTCTATACACTGCAAATAAGGCTCCAGGTCACCAGTCTCGTGTATGTGCAGTCTGTGTTTGCTCATACCCAAAAATAGTTTCGTGGAGAAGGGTAGGAGAATAACTGCCTTTTTTTTTTTTTTTCTTTCCGTTTTTTTATTTCTTTTTGAAAAGCGAAATGGGCTGAATTTGAATTTTTCCAGATTGAAAAAGACAGTTATTTTAAAGAATGGCCACATTGTTGGTTAATATCAGTACTATTAAAGTATTTTACTGAGAGAGAGAGGAAGAAAGCAGTTGTGTTTATATTTTTAGCACACAACTTTTCCACTTGCATTCTTGGGTTAGAATATGCCCCTGGGTGCCAAGGGACTTGCATGTGCAGCTCGGGGCACAATTTAGTTGCAGAGGTTCATCCTCAATGTCTTTCTGCCTTTTGTGTGGTAGAAATGAAATGCAAGGTTTTCAGTGCTCCCTCTCTGTTTGCTTTAATGGAAGTTACATCAGCAGGCGTTCCTCAGGACCAGACTTCCAGCTGCTGTTGTTGTGCCTGCAGTTTGGTGAAGTTGGTTAGCAGTAAGAGGACAAATGTCATACAAGGAGTGATTTTTTTGATGGGGTTAACACTTTGAAATAATTGGGGTTCTTATAGTTTGCTTCTTAAATATCACCATGTCATTGCACTGTTTTATACTTATGAAGATCTTTACTTCTACGATCAGTTTGATAAATCAGTGGTTTTATAAATATGATCAGGAAATTGGGTCCAAATGTCTAGAATAAAAAGCTTTGCTTTTAATTCTCATGGTTTTTTAAGAAAATAAAGAGCAAAAACATAGTGGATAACCTAGATTTAATATTTCTTTTTATTCAAGGAAAATTACTTTTGCCTTAACAAAGTGAAATATTCAGAATGTACAGGTGAAGTATTTAGGAATTAATTTGGGAAAATTTGGTTTGTGCCAACAAACAAGGCCCCTATTTTGTAATCCTTTCTCAAGAATATAAGCTATGCATGCCAGAGGTTTTATCTTTTAAGTAGCTTCCCCTAGAATCTGGAGTTTCGATTCAGCTGTTGGAGCTATGCCATGAGCATGATTTTATGGTTTTGCTGCATTGGTCAACAAAACAATAGTGTGACATATTTTCTCTGTGTAGATTTGTCAAGTAATTTATACCACTTATGACAGCAAAGATAGTAAGGATTATAAATTTTAAATTGTGTTGGTAAGGATTCCTATACATCTGTAATGTGCTTTCAAAATGAAAGCAGCATGCAAATGATGAGTATTATCAGCATACAATCCATTTCACAAGGGAAGTACCACTGTACTCTGCACAGTGCTCTATTGTTCAGATTGAGAAATATCTCTGAGAGTGGATAAGCTGAGTTTTCCTCTTCATAGGCTTTTCTTCTTCAGCTGTTAAATAGACCTGTTTACTCTGTACAGAGCAATACAACTCTGAGCCATCCACAAGAAAATCTGTAAGCCTAAAAAGGACAAGCAAATGCATTCCCTCCCAAAAGAACATCTGCATTATAATAATAAAGTCACTCATATTTTCCAGTGTCATTGGTACCTTTAGCCATTTTTGCTACGCTGACAAGTTGTGGGACTGAGATGTGGAGCTGGCCTCAGCTCCTGTTTCCTTTCTCCACACAAGTATTCCCTTTGGCATTATACATGCCTGAGGTCAGTTTGCCCAAGTGCCTTTCAGTGCCATGCGGGGCTGAAGCAACCACATGAATTCATTCCCACCCTGCAGGCATTTGCAAAGAGCTAGAACTAGAGTTAGCATGGACTAGATGTACTCAGAGGCATCAGGATCATGGCAGTGACCTTTGCCAAAATGTCTTCTCCTTTACCCTCTGGAGCACACCTGTGCCACGGCCCACAGCATCCTTGGGCCAAGGAAGGAGGCTGTAGCAGGGCTCAGTGACATCCTTGTTTTAGCATTGCAGGGAAGCAAAGTAACACAAGAGCTCTGTAATGAAGAATGTAAGACTCTCCTTGGCTGTCTGCTGTTCAATATGTAGGCCAGCTCCTTTTGCAACAGGAGGAGTAATCTTCGCTGCTGGGTCCAGACTAAACTCTGGGGACCAGGAAGGAAAAACTTGTTTGACCAAATGAGATTTCCCCCACAGAACCAGCTAGCCCAGGTTCTCTCAGATGTGTGGAGATACACATTTTTCCCTGTCTGTAAATAGTGTACAGTCAAACCTGTATTAACAGTTCTAATGATTTGGTAAAGTGCTACACATAATGCACGTGCACATGCAAAATTACATTTCTGTGTGGTATTGCTGAGTGTCGCTGGCAGTAAATGAGGACAACCATTTTTCACCTCAAAACTTATTGTGGTGGCCAGATTCAGATTGCTTTGCCTAATAATTACATATGCTTCTTGTATAATAGTTTATTTTCTTAATAACAACACTCTCTTTAACAAAGGGAGAAGGCTTTCTCTTTTTTCTTTATTACTCATTCCTCTGCAGTTGGAGTTCTATTAATCCATTTCCAACCCATAAAGAATAAAAAAAGAATCCTCTACAGGAAAACTCCACTTTATGTAACGCACTGAAGATGGCACTGTAGTAACAACTTCACACTGTGAATGATAAGATATGCTTGTGTTTGTTACTGGGAAATTGTGATTTTTTTATTTATTTATCACAGCTAACAAAGCCAAAGGTCAGTTTAATGCAGCACCACCCAACACTGCTACTGTAATTAAGGGTGAAGAAGGGTTTCTGGTATTGGACTTACCACAAGGAGACTCCAACTCAACCCAAACTATGTGGAATAGTTTATAGTTGAATGAGAGGGGGGTTTTTGTTAAAAAAAGAAAAAATCTAAGGAAAACAAAGAAAATCCTTCCTGTAAAGGATATCTCTCCATGTCTGTAACCTTTACAGGCCATGTCAAGGCATATTAACACCACAGCAGGTCTCTAAAGACCCAATGAACCTTGGGACAGGGCTTTATGGTTTAAGTTGCACTACACAAATCTTCCAGAGTTCAGTTGCCTGTAGAGATTGGAGGTTTTAATTAATCTGAAACATGACCTTCAAGTTAAAAAGTGAAACAACCAACCAACCACACAAAGAACACCAGTTGCAGGTAACAGCCACATTTAGGTTAATGATAATTTGTGGTAAGACTAAAGAAAAAAAAATTTAAACTGACACTTATATAAGTCTGAAATAATGCTTCTATCTGTTTCATAATCCACACCTTTTAAGCCCTTCACTCATAGCAGGTGGGAGTTTTGGGTTGTTTTGAAGTATGTGAGTAATTGGGCCACTGTGCAGCAATTTCCTCTCACAGCTACTTCCTTCATACACGCCTGAGCTATTTTGAAGGGGATTAAAAATGGAAACTTTATATTCTTTTTGCTTTGTCTTGCTCAAGAGAAGTCAGTGGAAGAATTTGCATGAACTGCCACAGTAGGGATCTTTTTCAGGTGTTGAAAAAAAATTGCAGGACTTAAAGCCCCACTGATTTCCACGAGAGACAGCATCTGTCCCAGATGACCTAATGCTCTTTGGCAGCAAACTAATTTTGGGGAGGAAAGTTTTGACTTTTTCAAAACTCCCCTCTCCAGCTGCCAAAGCACTTCCTCTGCAGTCTGGTATAAGTGTGCAGCTTTTCAAAGATATGGGAGTTAAATAAGTAAATAAGTTTAGGGCCTTGATCTGGGAGTAAATCTGGTAGGAGCTCTCCAATTACCCCAGCAGGATGCTCTGCTCTTTACACAGCACCCTCCAGCTGCCTGAGCAGCCTCCTCAGCCTCCCCTCCTTTGCCAGCTCAAAACTCCCCACAGGACCTCTGCAGATTCCCCAGCAGAGGAAGATGCTGGATTTGTTCTTCTGTGAATGAAAGCAGTGGTAAAGGATTTCTATTTGTGCCCTCACAACCTCCAGCTACAGTAAAAGCTCAGTGTGGGTAATGGAAACAGACACAGGCAAGCCAAGGAACCCAGAAGCCCATGGTAAGGTAGGGGGATATTTGAGGGATGCAGAAGGAGGAACTGAAAAAAACTTGGGTTTGAACTTCTGGAGCTGGAATTTTTGCTTAGAGGTGATTTTGGGGCCATGGGATTGCTTAGAGGCCTATGAAGCTGTTAGCAGGCAAGATAGGTGGGAACAGACTGAGCTGCTACAAAAATAAGCACTCTAACTTCTATACTCATGTAAACATTTGGAGATGTCTGTGATGCATTGGCTGTTAATATTTCATTTATCACCTGTTAAATATTTCATTTTGTATAGTTCTTTACTGGAAAGGTGATGGATTGTATTATCCACAAGGACCTATATATATAAAGATCTGGCAGATTTCTCAGTCTTTTGAAAAATAATTACATTTATAAGCAGTTTGCAGGAGGTAAAATGCATTATGAAGAGATTAGTCATGTGCAAACGTGTTGTCTCATTTTAGTTTGTAAAAAGGCAGGAGTAAACATCTGCAGGCAGTATTTGTATTGCAAAGGGAGAGTTATTATGAACCTGTAGAGAAGCTGCCACCTGGATCTTCACTACCCCTATCATCACAGAAAATTTGAGTAGTTTGCTTCTACCTCCCATGGCTGAGGGGGCACAGAGCAGTGTGAGGGGTTGAGGTGATAGCACAGGGGCACTGCCCCTGTGCCTGTGTCCCCTGCACCTGTGGGCAGCACAGCTGTCTCTGCATACCTGGGAATTCAGGTCTTTGCCTCTGTGCCTCCCTGGGACTTGTGCCACTCTAATATCTGGAGGGTGAGATGGCCCAAGACACAAGCCAGTAGAGCTTAAACACTGTCAAAAAGCAGTGCTGTGCAATCCTCCCTCTATTTTTTTTCTTTCTCATGAGCATGGCATGTGCAAGCTCCACGCCACAGTCTGTGTCCTGTTCTGTGGTCACACATGGCCACCATCTCCCCTGACTGTCCCATCCCACACACACATCTTGGCAAACCCTGAAAGCAGTTCCCTCTCTCTGCTGCCAGGCCTCTGACTGTGCTGCAGACAATGAACATCTCCTTCATTTTTCAGTAATTCTTGTTCTGAATCCAGGAAAGAATTTCCTTAGGTCCTTAATGACAAGCTTAAGGTTAAGCATTTTTTTAAGCACTTTGCTAAACTGTCTTGCTGAATGCCTGCCAGATGAAAACAGATGGGCTAATTTACCCTGGTGTTCTTCCATGACTTGAGGAGAGCTGTAAGAGCAGGAATCCTGATGAAAGGTGGACTCCAAAGCAAGCGAGGGGCAGAGTTAAATGCTTCCAGGCCACAAGGTGTTTCTGAGTTCCCTGGGAATCTGTGGATTTGGAGATTGACCAGGGGAGAGCACAAGCCTCTCTGCAAGGAGTGTCACCCCAGCTATTCATCCCCGGTGCTATCTCAATTACCTACAAGGAGCAGAGCCGAGGAACATCAGCTTTCCCCCATTTGTCACCAAGAAACACCTGTGCCTGGGCTGTGTGCAGTGAGCAGGGCTCTTTTTCTAGCTGTGCTGGGCATTTGAAACGCAAGTGTGCTCCTCCTCTGATGGCATTTCTGATGAGCCAGTGGAGACACAAACTGTTCATGGATCCTTGAAACCACTCCCTTTTATTGAAGAGCAGCCAGACGTGTTGTGGGATTGAAAGATTCCGAAAACTGATGTTAATATGTTAGAATTTGGTATAAAATTATGACCACTGTCTGCCACTCATGAAACAATGTGGTAAGTTTAAGGTTTTGCAATATGTCACATGCTTTTTAAAAAGTATTAAATAATGGCTTATAAATATATTAATGAAACAAATTGCTAACTTAGGAACACAGATTTGTGGAGGTGCATTTTTACAGTAAATTGGTTTTTTGTTCACCAACCTGAGAATGTTGCTAATGCTGGCAGTCACATTTAAATGCTGTTGTATAAGGACACAGAAAGGTCTATGACAATGTAATATGGTCTTAAGGAAAAAAAAGGGTGAGAGAGCATGGAATTAAAAACTTTAACATATTTCAAGAATATGCTGAATCAATACTGTTTTGCCAGTATTTATTGTTCCAGTGTTATATTTAAGGGCTCTTTTCTATGTGTGGTTTTGCTTCTCCTACTGATGATACTCCTGCTATCCACAGGCAGTCTAGCTTGTTACCAAAATGTGCCTGTTTATAATAGCTTTAATGCCAAATGAAAAAAGTAGGAGGAAGAAAGGAAGGTTGGAATTTGGGCTTTAAAATGTCTTTCTCATGAATTATTCATGTTATTTATTTCACAAGATCAGATGCTGTTTTTGAAAAACAGTGTGACAGGGAGTGCGCAAGAGATTTCAGAGGTTGGATATGAGCAACAAACCTTTTCTAGGAGAGAAAAAACAAGAAAACTGTCTCCAAAGCTCAAACAGAAAGTTTGCCTAAAAAATATCAAAGATCAGTGTTGTGGGACTGTAAAATGCAGACCCAAATCTATCATTTTATTTTTACAGCAAGGTGTCATCAAGCTCTTCTCTGATCCAAGACTAAACAGCAATTTTCGAACTGTGGTGCCAGAACACAGATCACCTTCATTTTTAGAACAATATAGCTTGGAATGAGCCACTGCATGTATTAACCTCTGTAAAAACAGTGAATTTCAGCTTCTTGAACAGCACTTTATTCTCTTTGGGTAATTAACTCTGGTATGTGAATAGTGAAGTTCCTTTATTTAACCCAGAGAGCAGCAAAGGGTACCCATGGAATGCCACTCTCACCCTCCTTCTTTCTTTGTACCCACTTACAGGGCACCAGTATGTGTTTAATTCTTCCTGAATTTCATTGGATGTGTACTGGGGAATGTTGCAGTAATAAGCAGATGGGACTCAGTTTCTTCATGCAGGAAAAGCCAGTCTAATGTTACAGCCCATTTTATACAGTTTTCAAGACCTCGTGTATAACTCTAATTGGTTCATAACTTTCTTGCTATTCAATTCATTGGTTAGTAAGTGGTATTTTACATGTCCATCAAATCTTTCTGTTCCTGGATGGTTTGCATATTTTGCTCACTGATTCCCATGGAACAGATTTCTTGTTTTTTACAGGTGCAAACGGTTCTCTCACCAGAATAGTTTGTTGTGCTAACTGCTTTCATTCTTATGATTTTTCACATGGGAAGTCACAAGCCAACTGCTAGCTCAGCTAGAGAAGCAGGGCCTAAACCATACTTTATAAGGCCTTTCTTTTATGACATCCCTACCTGTATGCAGCAGGGGAATGTCCCCTGGCAAAGAAGCTGAGGATGTTCCTAGCCCTGCTTCACTGTGGGGATGGGAAAGGTAGGCTTGGCGTGGAGACCCTCTGATAGCAGAGAGCTCCACTGCAGAGCCTGCAGAGCTCCACTGACCTGAGCAGCCCCAGGATGACCTTCACAGTGGGTCCAGGCTCTGCAGGGTCACTGGTGTCCATGGAAGTGCAATGTGCTGGAAGAACAAGTAACAGCTTTTTCCACTTGATACCATGGAAAGATGATGTGGGCTTGGAAAATCCTTTGTATTCTCTAATGCCTTCTTCTCTCCTCTTTCCTTGCTTACTCTGCATATAAATTAAGACCAACTGGGGTTGTACCAGCTGCCTAATTTATTCAGATATTCAGATTTGTATTTAATGTCATCTCCTCGTCAGCCTTGGTAGACTCTGGCTCAGACCCACGGTTTTTGCTGCTGCAGCAGCCCTCACAGGCACAGAAGCTGGAAAACAAGTAGGATGTAATTCAAGAGCTCTTTACATCTATGTAACCACGGATACCTAAGTGATGCATAAGACCAGTGTTTACAAAGTAAAGTGCTCTCTTTCCAGAAATGGGAAGCACAGACTCTGAATTCTCCCTGGGACATATGTGCAGGAGATAAAATGTAAAAGAAATGCTCTTCCACCTTTATGAAATAGTGTTCTGTAGTAAGTTCTACTTTCAGTTGTTGTGACTATAGTAGAGGTGGATGGCTGTGGGTTTGTGGCTTGGATGGCCATAGTAGACTTTGATGGCCCAATTTCATATTTAAAGTCAGGTGTGAGGGAGGAAACAAATTGCTGACAGAAGCTTGTCTTCATAGAGAATATTGTATCAGGTAATGAGTTAATTGGTTTTAAAAAAAATTGCAATATTAGTACTAAATGTCCCAGGGTTCCTTATTGTAAGTGTAAATAGTAAACTGCCCCACAGAAATGTGATTTTTAAAGCAAAAGTTAACGTGTATGTATCATACCTTTTATCTTTTGTTTGTATTGTATCTCCTTATTGATGCTATCTCTTAACAGAATTCCCTACATAAGGCAGTTTCCTAAAGGTATCTTTCATTTAGCACTAATTTATTGAGATTTTTTTCTTCTCAGACAAAATGAGGATTTCTAGGACTCTACTGGCATGTGTTTCTTTCTGTACTACTTCAGAGTACACATACTCTGCCTCAGTTCCTTCTTCCTAGGTTAAAGTTTTATTCATTCATTCATTCATTCACTCATTCATTTTAACCATTCAGTTTCAAGATAGGTTTAGGAATTCGCCCAGCTAACACTATAAAATGTCTCAGCAATAGGTAAAGATGTACAAACAAAAAAGCCCAGGTCTCTCATGAAAAAGTCACAGTAGGCAACTTTCATTTTCCTGATGCTTTCCCAAAGAGCACATTGGTATCATCATGACCTGTTGCCTTTTTTCTAGAACTGTAAAACCATACTATGGGGGTAGGGAAGAAATAAAAGATATATTTTTTCAGGAAGAACGTGTTCTTCAAACTACACTAAACATTAAAGTGTTTTGTTTTGCAGTAAGCTTAAAATAATTTCTAAGTGTTTATTGCTAAACCACTGGGAAGAATCTAATTTTTCAGTGCTGAAAAACAGATAATCTGCTTCAAGTTAATATGTATGTAAAAGCCTGTAGGGAAAATTTTTATGAAATTGAAGATTGCCTACAATTTTTTCCAATAAAAACAGACAACAAAAAGCAGTCCTTAAAAATTCCTATGCTTCAGTATGTTACTGATTTCTGTAAGTACATATGACAGTGTCTTCATTGTACATAGCAAATCCCTCTAGGTAAGGTCAGCAGAGGCACATATTGTGGCTGCTCTAACACTGGGGACTTGAGGGCTGTTCTTGCTTTTATGGCACATTCATTATTTCTTTGCTCACGTTCACAACTTTCTGTTGTGTGTTTTCCTCTGTATCTGATGCAATGTGGGAACTCACATCAGCAGCAGCCACCAGAGTCAGCAGCTTCAGGACATTTGTTCAAAGCTGGAGCTGCAGCAGCTGGAGGAAGGCTGGTGCTGGCAGTGTCTGCAGGAGATGAGCCTTGCTCCTGGTCCAGTCCTGGGCACGCTGTTTTGCAATCTGAATAAGGTACACATAAGCAGATTGTGGTCTGAGAAGGAGGAAAAAGATGAGGCGTTGTTGGACAGTTTCTCTTGATTAAAAGCATGACATCACCTTAAAAAAATTATTTTAAACTATGGCACCAGGAAATAGAAATTCCCCTTTTCCTCCAGAGCCCAGCCACAGACTTGTTTCAGAGCTTGAGGGAGTGAGAATCTTTCCTTTACCAACCTTTTAGAAAGTCCCCCTGTTTGTCAAATTCAAACACCCTATGGGTCAGTACTTCTCTTTGATTTGGAATTACACTGGGGTCTAAGGGAATTTGGGAGCTCCCTGCCAGCTGATTGCACTGGGTGGGGTGAGAATGCACATGTGCACACATGCCTGCAAACCCATTACAGAGGTGAGGCCTTTGTGTACAAAATCTCTCTGCCATGCAAACGTGGCAAGTGTAAAGATGAAGAAAGCATTCACTTCAGAGCTGGTCTCTGTTAATCTGTGCCATGTAGCCAGTCCAGCGTTTATGTAATGGGTGGCTACTGCTGCTCAAGGCAAAGCAAACTCCCCAAAATAAACAGAGCTGTGAATCTGCTGGGAAAACTGACCATGAGGAGCAGCCAGCGTTTGATCCTTGCTGCTGCAACAGGCTTACTTGCTGGCAAAGTAAGTAAGCATACTGCTGGTGAACCTTTCCCACACTGCTTTTGTTCCTGTCAGTTCTGCTTCTGTGGTCAGGAAGTCAGCTTGGCATCTTTATATTTGTTTTTTAGTGATGATTTCAGTTTTGCAGTTACACCCACCAACTTGAAGCCCGTGATGTAAGGCACTATTTAGGGGCTTTAGCCTGTACATGGCAGTGTGGGAAATCTGCAGTACAAGAGTGTTCCTCTGCAGTACTTACTTTTAGCAGGTAATTGATTCAGGTTTCAGTAAGGAGCAGCCCTTTGACAATTGTGTTTTCTTTCCTTTTTTAAACCAGTGTTTCAGGATAGCTGCAATATTCCTAATTTATAGCATGCCACTATGAATATTATCATAATGATTGTTTATTTAGATCCTTTTTGTCCTGGGTCTTATTTTGTAAGCAGCTTACATTTTATTAATTTGAACCAAAACCACCAAAAAATACCTGTCTAACTTTCAAGCCAACCTTAGTATGAAAAGGGGCTTGAGTTTTATAAGCCAGAAGTCAAATTAAACCTCATGCGATGATACTCATTAGTCAAATCTCAAGATTTTATATACGTGAATCTTACTTATTAAAATATAATTTTTGAATGCTTGAGGCTAACGAACTTGACTTGTTTGAAAATCATGTGAGCCCTGAAGCCAAGAGCTGTCTATACAACCCCTACATTTCAGTGTGTGAGGGACATTCACCCGTCCAAATGCGGCCGGATTCCCCCGGAAGCGCCCGTGGTGAGTGGGAAGAAGGAAACCTGTGTGGTCAGATGAAGGGGGGAGGAATGGGGTGGAGATGAAGTTTGGCTCAGAGCTCCTGCATGATCCCTGTTGCTGTGGAAACGACGGCCTTTGCAGTGCCTATCACATCTCTATACATCCCTAAGAGCCATCTCTTGTGTGTGTCGTGAGGAGGAGCCGCACACGGAGCCCATCAATTGGGGGCCTGTGCTGTGAGGGGGAAATGTAGACAATAACTTCAACTATGTGCTGAAAAAGAAGTAATGAATCACCCCTTTATGCAGGGACATATAGTTACATCCAAATGCCATGCTGTGCTTCTTAGGGAGAAGAAAAGGAGAGAATGATAAAAACGGAGCTGAGCTTTTATGTTCATTTGCTCACAACCTTTCCTATGTCTTCCTTATCCTCCGGAGCGAGCCAATCACTATAACATCCCTCCTTCATTCATCCACTGCCTTGTGAATAAGATCATATTATATATGATTATTTCTTAAACTAACAAGGCTCAGGCTCAGGGAAGTAGGTGCTTCCAGTTAGAGCACATTTCCTTCTGCTCTTTGCAGTTTGTTTGTAGGAGCAACTGTCTGATTGTTACCCAGGCAACCAATGCAGGCGTGAATTTGATTAGATATAGTTTCACAGATGTGGGCAGCGTTTCAAGCATTGTTTGGTGTTTCTGTCAAAAAGAAAATTCAGTCTGTTAACTTTTAAGAGGTTTTGTTTGGAGGACAGAGAGGAAAAAGTAAAGAATCTTGTAATAATAATTTTTCGATGGGGTTATCTCAGCTTGTTAGCTGCTATTTGTGTTTGGTAGATGGTTATTCATTCCACAAAAAGAAACAAATGTGGAAAAAATCCAGTGTTGACAGCAGGGAGATCTGTAAAAGTACACGAATTTTTATTATCTCCACTGAAGCAGGTTAAATTATTATCATCCCTCTAGAAGATTAGATCATTAAAATGTGAAGACTCTTTGTCATATCATAATAATAACAGTCCCGGGAACATATTTTGGTGCTTAGCTATGCACGGAGTGTCTTGTGAAGAGGCAGCTTGGTATTTTAACTGATGGCAGCTTTGTGCTCAGTGTGTTCATTTCTCCAGTGGAACTTGCAGATGTAAACATCAGTTGAACGTGTGGCTAGAGGACAATGGCCTGACATTCTGCATGAGCTCTCGTGGTGAGCAAAGCTCACTTTCTTTTGATTCAAAAGCAGAAGGGGGAAGTAAACTTTGTGGATAAAATAAAATGAAAATTACTCCCCCTAAAGCTAAGCACTTCAAACTTCAGAGTGCAATCCAGTCTTGCAAAGACATAAGCCTACATAGTGATGTTCAGTTCAGTTTCCAGGTAAAAAATTCAAGGGTAGTTGAGATTTTCCGTTCCGTTTCCTGCTAAACTCTAGAATAAACAGGATTAGCTGTTTAACTGAGATCACTTGTTTGGGATTGCAAAGGCCTGCAGGCTGGGAAGCTGGAAACAAGTCTTCCCTCACTGCAGATCTGGTAACCTTGAGAGCTTTATGCACTTTACTGCAAATGCACATCAGAATTACTTCTCTTGAGTAAACGAACTCTTCTTTTATGACCCTGCTCTTGAAAATGGATGATTTGGCTGCCAGTGCACTATCATTCATACCTGGTCTGTGATTTTATAAGACTGTTACCTTCTTCTGGGAACATTTAGTCTGGCTTTTTAAGGAAACACAACTCGTGATGACATTGTCCATCTGTGAGTCATTTACTTCCTAGCAGCTTTTGATATTTTTTTAGCAAACTCCAACCAAATTTGCAAATATCCACTACTTTCGTAGCCCAGAGAGATCTGGAAGGTGTTAAGCTCCTAAATATTCTGTTAAAATTGACAGCTAGCTACATGGCAAAGAGTGTTTAGTGAAAGATAAACAGGGAGTACTCCCTTGCTCTCGGCTGAGTTTATAGCAGCCATATAACCAACAGCCTTTCAGCCAACTCCTCACCTGCACGGCACAGGGCAGAGCAGTCTGCATGACAGGATGGCTGCTCTGATGTAGAATGTGGCAGGGAAAGGGCCTGGGGACCAGAGGGAGCTGCTGGGAAAGGAGAGTAATAGCAGGGGACTGGGAATGTGCAGGGCAGAACCACTGTGATGGAGCTGTGGGGAAATGGGAATTATCGAGGGAGATGGGATGGGGGTGGGAATAGGACAGGAGCTATCTGGAAGCCAGACTTTACACTGTTCATGAATCAATTTGCTCTACCACATCATTCAGCTGTGATTTGATCCTGATAGTCTGTAGTGCAAATGAAAGAAGCTGTTACAGATCAAAATTTCATTAATGGAATGACTCCTGCTGAGTTGAATGGCTGTTGGATTGGGATCGTGTTTGGCAAAAACAAGTAACAAGGGATCAAAAAAGAGAAGGAGTAATTGAGAGTAATTAAAAATCCATAACCAGAAGGCTAGATTTGTAATGTAGCTTAACCATCTCGATTGCTGGTCATTTAAAAGTGCAGCCAGTGAGCAAAAGATTCTTGCAGATTGAGATGAGATTTTTGATGAAAGGGTTGGGAGAGAAGCTGAATAATATAGTTCAAAAATGTGATGCTTCTTTTGTAGGTTGCTGAAAATCACATGGCTACTTAAAGCTATTTGCTCTAATAAAATTATCTCTTTTTCTGAACATCATCAATAGAGGATTTGATTTTCTGCAGATGTATTTCTCACTGATGTGAACTGAGAAAGTGAGAATGAATTCTGTCCTCCCAGTTGATTGCCAATAAGTGTTAATCCTCTATGCTTTGTCATCAGGTAGTATTGTTTCTACATTTCAAATTCATTCTTTGTGAGACAATTGCTAGGAATGCATACTTTTTTGGTGAACAAAAAAAGAGTCTGTTTTTTCTGTTTAACTGGGAAATTTGTGTGTTCCTATTTCCACATTGATCTTTTCTTTGGCAAGTTTATATTTGCACAGAAAGAGCCATTTTTCAGTGCAAGATTTTTCAAAATCCTTTTTACATATTTGTTAAGAAGGGCAATAACTGAAACCTCTACTCCAGAGAGTTAGCCAGCACCTCAAGCCCACTCACTTTGTTGCCCTCCATTTGCTCAGGAGTGCATACCAGATCTGGCTGTTTGACACTTCTTTACCCTTTTAAAACAGAACATATTATTTGAAATGGAGAGAAGAGGAATTGACACAATTCAATACAATTTCATCACCTAATAAATGGAATGGGAATGGATTTTGCTTTCTCATTTGAATTCCAGATACTAAATCCTCTGCATACAAAGGCAATTATTTTGGTTTAAATATTCATATATACCAAGAAATACAACACATCCACAGCACACACACCCTGAACTGTATAAATGCAAGAGCAGACATGGATCAATATTTTGGTTTTTAATTTTCCTCATCCCCTAGATTATCAATGCACCACCACAGGAGACTAAAGCCCCTCTATCTATGTGACTGGGTTCATTTTATGCAGGGTGACTTCACAGGAATGGACTCAGATAAAGTCACATGTTAGTGATGGTTTATGTCCTCTAAGAAATGAACAAAGCAGCTCTGTCAGGGCTGTAGATCCGGTACCTGCTAATCACACTGGGAAGCAGATCACATTGTTGTAAATATAAGATACTTGGACAAAAGCTTTCCAGTCCTTATAAATTTCAAAGCCACATTCAGGGAAGTTGTATTTTTCTTGTGCATTAAATTCTCCTCAGGGAAGAAATTGCAACTCATACTTTTTAACGGTAGCAATAATGGAACTGGTTTATATGGCACTTTTTTCATAGGAATAATTTTAATAATTGTTTGACATAAAATCATATGCAGATGTGGAAATATTAAAAGTACTGGAGAATAAAACAGCTGGAGGTTGGAAGCTGTGCCTGGACTGGTTCAGATGGTGGGGCTGTGTTATGATTCCCTGGGAATGAGAGATCTAATGTCTTGCATTTAAGTAGTCACAGAAATTATCCAGTATTTAGCCCTCAGCATAAACTTTTACACCCTCAGCTGTCCCCAGCTCACCCTGGTGTCCTGAGCAGAGGCAATTGCAGTCTGGCAACTCTACACAGGTTCAGCAGCTCTATGAAATCCTTGGTGCTCCTTGAATGGGAAACTCTTCATCAGAAAAATGCTGCACTATAACTTGAACATGGTTTACTGTTGTCACCAGTAAATCTACTTTTGCTTGTGTGGTGTAAGTGCTCTGTGAGAAGGCAAAAGCTAAAGAATCAGTGTAAGGGTAACAGAATACTGATTGTTACCAGCAAGAATTTTTCTGTTTCTGACTTAAAAAAAAAAAAAAAGGTAACAACCAAAATCAAACAATAAGGCATTTAAAGTGCCAGGGAGCAAATTCTATACCAAACCCCAAAAGAATTCAAAATGCTATGCAAATATGTTGCATTGTGAAAAGAAAAACAACAACAAAAAACAACTGAAAACACAAAATTAACTGCTGCTTTGAACGTGGTTGAATAGTTTTTCACTAGCTAAAAATACCCACAAAGGACTGATACAGATCCAGAATGTTAATCTGGATGTACCCCCATTATTTCCACTGTTGTATTCACATTCCTGCATTAAGATGAGGCTGTGTTACCTCAGAGCAGAGAGAAATTACTCAGGCTTTCTGGAAGGAAGTGGGAAGACAAGTATTTTTATTTTTTGTACTTTTATTTTTTTCTGCTTGTTTGCCAATACAGCTTTCTTACAGGCAAAACCAGTTTTTCATCTGGCATCGAATTTTTAAAAGAACTTGTGTCTCACCAGGGATCCAGAGAGCTCAGCTTCAGTTTGTCCACTTTTCAAAGAGCTGTGTGGATCTGCACTGAGAATCCAATCTTCAAAGTGCTTTAAGTACTTGTAGATATCAAGCAGCTATCTTTAAAATAGTGGCAGCAGAACTTTGAAAATAGCGCTGCATTATCTAATTTTTGTAGTTATTATTACTCTACAGTGTGATAGCACCCTGAAGACACATGGATATCAGTTTTCTCTTAAGTGGGCAGGTCTGCAGAGTGAGCCCTTGCAGATGTGCAGTGCCCCTGTAATGTCACCTGCAATGTCACCGTGCAGCCCAGCACAGGAGCCCCACCCCGGGGAGTGACCCTTCTGCCACTGGGCTATTGAAATGGGTCGGGATCCGAGAGAGCAGAGGCGTGGGAGCTGCGCAGACAGCAGGGGAAACCCCCTTCTCTCTTAGCCCCTGGTTAGATCACAGGCATGACGTGGGGCTGGCCTTGCTGACAGCAGACTCCTGTGCTGACCTGGGATTTCTGAGAGTGAATTACCTGCGTGCTGCCAGACCCCGAGCTTTGGGATTTGCCTGTATGTGAAACACTAATTTACTACAGTAAAAATAACCCCAAACTTCACAGTGCTCACAGCTCCCCTACTGGATGACATGGCATTGGGGCACCATAATATCTAGACTGATAACAATGCTGTACCACCTAGAAGAGCAGTAAATGCTGCCCCAGGTTATAGAAAGGACAATTTCTGACTCATTGAAAGAAAAACTAAAAAAGCACATTTAAGCTGCTCTTAGTGGAGCAGAGAAAGTCCCTCAGAAAGTTGCAGCAAGTAGTCATTCAGCTGTATTGTGCTTGGGGCTGCTTCATAAAGGTAAAACTGTTTCAAGCATGAAAGTTTAAGGTTTTAAACTTGGTAATGTATTTTTCCTCATTTATGTATTAAACTAAATCCTAGCAGATCACACTTTGGACTCCGTGATAAAATGCAAATTCTAAGCATCTCCAAAAGGAGTAAATGATATATTGTTTCAGGATGGCTGATATCAACAGCCCATCCCACTTCTGAACTAAGATTTTTACATCTCTCTGCTGCTTCACTGAAGCCTCAACATACTATCCAATGCGTTGCGTTTCTAATTTGATTGGGGAAAAAAACCTAATGACAAAAGAACCCCAAACCAAATCTGATTTGATAGAACTTCAAGCTGTTTATTATAATTATAAAAAATGTACTGCTCTGCATTGCCCACAGGAAGGAATTTTTTATAGGTTTGAATTAAGAAATCTTAAGTACTTTAATTTGTGATAGCAAAACTACTTGAGTGACTTTCTTTGCTTCTACTCCAAACACAGATCTGTATCACACATTCCATTTTCAATTTATTCAGCACTGTAAGTATTTTGATGCATGGATTAAATTGCTCTGAGGTTTCTATGTGTCTAACCATTTCCTCTTATAATAAATTCACTAGATATTCACTTGCAGGGATATTAATATGGGTTTTGCTCAGAGAAGAAGTAACTCTGGGAATCAGCCATGACTATGTGTCAGAAAGTGAAATATAAAGCAATGAATTCTATGACTTAGGTATAAATGTATTTGGTAGTATGAGAGAAGCAGGATTGCCCTGTGTTAGTGGAAAGTCAGGGGATTCCTTTAGCAGTGCTGCTGCTGTGAATGGCAATACAAGAGAAAAATGCATATCTGCCCACATTTCTTAGATTGTTGGTGTCAGTGGAGTCACGTTCTCTTTCAGTAGATATACATCTTGCCTAATTTCTGTGATTATTTTTTTCCAGCTGCCACCTAGTTTTATTATTGCTTTCTCAGATGCCTGTTTTTATTCCTTTTCCTCTCCCTTTTGTAAAGCTCTTCAAAATTTACCAAAAAAAAAAAAAAAAGAAATCCTGGATGCAATAGATAAATTACATGGAGGGGAAAGTGATAAGTTTATAAAGGATGGATGATAGAAGTTGCTATCATTTATGGTGCAGGGAAGGACAAGGTGGAAGAAAGGATAAAAGTTCATTTGGTCATCATTTGGTTTGATGTGGTCTGTCTAATGATCATTGGAATGCTAAAAAGTTCAGCAAAACAGGGGTCCTGTAGGCAATGATTGTACACTGCAGAAGTTTAAGGGAAGGCAAGTTAATGCCCTCAGGCTGCAACTTGTCTCCATTTTAGTAGTGTTATCTCCAAATGTTGTTGTCTGTTCCTGTTTGCTGTGGTTTTGTGCTTTCTTTTCCACAGAGGAAAGCACATTGCATATTTACTGCTTTCCTCTCCCACCTCTCCAACACAGAAATCAAGAAAGCCTTTTGTTATGGCTGCAGGCTACCATTTGCAAACTGCTGGTTATCACTGTCGATTGTAACCTCACCATACCTGGAGGAGTTTCAATGGAATTGTGTTTTAAGCCTTTAAATGTAGGTGTTGCTGAGAAACTTGTTAATGACTCTACTGTAAAGACACAGGCGTGAATACACAGGTAGTTTCTTATCCAGCATTACCTAGACCAGAGCACAAAAACAGCAACGGAGACTAGAGAGCAGCTTTGGTTCTTTCTGAAGCTATTCAGTAAAGGTCATCTATGTCCCAAAGAGCTTGCAGTCAGAACAGGGAGTCAGAAAAAGGAGGGTTATTATCTGCATTTGTTAAGGCCCTGTGATCTAGGCCACAAGACCCATATTAATCTGAATAACTGAAAAATATATATGAAAAAAAAGTTTCTTTGGAAATACCTTTTGATGTAGTCACATGCTATTCTTATCCTGTCTTCCTTTAGCCTGCTTTTGATGAATATTTATGTTACAACAGACTTTAAGCTGGGAAATTTAATATGTGACCACAGGAAAGAAACGAGGTGAACCTTTATGATGTAGTTTGTGGCACAGGGTATCAGCAGACAAGAACTGCTGCCCATCCATCAGAGCTGATAATGATGCCCCCTCCTGCTCATTGGTCTGTTAATTTTTGTAATGAGCTGGTGTGGTGAGGAGACAAGGTTTATTGTATGGAGGTTGATGCAAATATGTGATGGAGCCTATAAAAACATGACGTTTCTGGCTGTTAGGGGCCTAAAGAAAGGAGGGGCTGAGGTCTGCATGCTTTTGATTGCCTCTAAAGAAATCTCCTTGCAAATGGCAGTGGGTGTTTAATTTGAGAAGACAAGTGCACTTGCAGTCAGCTTTCCTGGAAAATACTTGTCAGGGCCTGAAAGATGCTTCCAAAAGTAGAAGGAAACACTCTCTGGAATCTCAAAAAGATTGTGCAGTACTGAAGCAAACCTGGAATGAAGGGTTTATTTAAAAAAAAGAACAGCTGGTGGAGCAGTCAAAATATAACATAATGGGATATCTATCAAAAAATTCCTATCTTCTTTTAGGGGCTTCTCAGTTCTCCTTCATTAGTTACCAACTGCAATTTCAATTCAATTCTTAGAGCAAAATTTATGAACTGTGAGAGCAGAATGGAAAAATGACATTTCTGTTGGTTGTATGGTACCGATGATACAGAGCCTTAGGTAGGCAAAGCTTCTGGTTTCCTCATTCAGTTAAAGTTGTTTCCCAGAGTTTCATTCCAAAATGGATTGGCTTGGAAGAGACCTTAAAGATCACCTTGTTCCACCCCCTCTGCCAAGGGCAGGGACACCTTCACTGGACCAGGGTGCTCCAAGCCCCATCCCTCCTGTCCTTGGGCACTTCCAAGGGTATCCACAGCTTCTCTGGGCCAGCTGTGCCAAGGCCTCACCGTCCTCACAGTAAAGAACTTCTTCTAATCTACTCTAGTCAAATCAAATGCAGGGAAATGAATCTCTGCTCTGCTCTCATGGAAGTCAGAATCGGATCCACCTTGATTCATTTTCCATTTCCCTTACTGCCTCAGGGCAGCTGCAGTACAGCTGGGCTAGGTTAGATCTGCCCAGGGTAGGGAATGCTTTTGCTGTGCCCGAGCTGCCTGCTGAAAGCTCCAGTCTGGGACTTGCCATGGCTGCTGCTAAAAGATGAATTATTCCAAAGGCTGAGCATCCTGAAGGAGTCATCACCTTCTCTGTCACTTGTTCTGGCTTTGTTAGTAAACACTTCTCACCTGTGACAGTCACTGATAAATCTCAGACAGGAGTTTCTGATCTATTGTAAACAGCTTTCAGTTGCTCCCCTGAGGGAGGTGTTTTTCAGAATTTGGCATGTCTTATTGCTCACATGGCAGCATTAGCAGTATGGTGCCTTTCCAGTGTCCTTAGTGCACTTGTCAGGAATGTTAGCAAGATGATAGTGGGATGGTTCCCTCCCTTTCTTGCTCCTCTACCTGCTATCAAGGATAGTCATACTAGTTCCAAAGCCTTCACATTCAGAACATTTCATTTGTAATATCCACAGCTACAGCATTGCCAACAGGCAGACTTCCATCCTAAGAGACTACTTTAAAATACCCACTGTACTCAGTGCAATTTCATTTCCTTTCTGTCCAAAATCAGTTTCTGTAGTAAGTTGGTTTGTGGTGACCTTCTGGTAGGATATTGAGGACAGGTGCCACCAAAAGCTCTCTTTATGTGGTTCCTAAACCTCCCACATCCCATAGAGTCCCATTCTGCTCTCTGCCTGGGTTCTTGCTAAGTCTCAGAGAAGGCAAGAATAGGCACAAATTTAAAGTTGGGCCTGAGCTCCAGTGACTTGTTGGACTGACAAAAATAATGACAAAAACAGAGAACGAAAACCAAATTATATGTTTAAACAAACTAGTGAAAAATTTTCTGGGTTCCAAAGTTCTCCTGTCATATTTTCTCTCAAAAGACATGCAAATCCACAGTGGTGCTTATATTTAAAAAGGTTTATTGCCACTTATGGATGTACAAATGCAATGCAGTAATTTTCTTCATGTTTTAGACCCCAGGAAGTGGGGAAGATGCAAAGGAAATATGAATAGCTATAGCTATAATCACTGTGTGTAAGAGGGTTTTTTTTAGCTGGAGACAAGGTTTTAGAAATGTAAGATGCATATTAATGAGTTCTGTGCTCATGAAAGGTGCTAGATTAACCTTCCAGAAGAGGAGAATCTTCAATTTATTCCTTGGAAAAGTGCTTCACTAGCAGCAGTGTTGGTATTGCTGTGTCAGGAGCTCTCTGTCCCAGTTGGGTCCCTACTGTGGCAAAACCTGGAGGGTCTGCCTGCCTCAACACATGATTTCTCCTGAAATCCATGGGCCTGGCTCTTTATTTAGCAGCTGCCTAACGAGGTTTGCTATACCCTCAGTTTGTAGAAACTCTGGTTTGGAATGAAAGACCTCTAGACCTGTGCTCTAGACCTGTCCATCAGACAATGCTTAGGAAGGTGCCTACATAAAACACATGGGAGATGGTCGGAGGTTGCAATTATGCAGCCAGCACCTCTTTTCAGATGAAACAGCTTTTGGATGACCACATCTCCTAAACCAGCTTAGGCCAGCTTCAAAATAAAACCTGGGAGGAGAGAAAGTCTGATCCTGAAGATCTTCCCTTCAGCAGTGCTGGTGGAGTCCATCAGCTGGGCAGGAACATCTGGTGCTTCTCACTGCAGCAGGAGTGTCAGAAGTTTTCAGTGTCACATAAAAGTCGTAGGTTTTGTCTGTTTCTGTGAGAAGATCCTGCCCAGGGCTGTGTAGATAAAATAGATGTTGGTACAATGCAATGCTCTCTGCAAAAGTGGTGTTGTTCGTTAGCTGGTGGAAACTGTTGTGTTTAGAGTTTTCAGCAAACCTGTGCTGATTTACTCCAGCTCACGTTGTGGCTTGCATGACTCTTTGCCAGTGGAGAAACAGGCATTGCAAATTGAATATAAAGTTTAAAATTATATTAGAAATTAGCTCTTAGAACTTGATATAGACTGTAATCACTGGGTGTAATTTAAATTGTATTTTCTTACTTGATGCCTACTTTTGTAATATCAATTGTTTCCCAAAAACAATCATTCCAAGATGAGCTTAATCTTCATTAAAAAAGGTTCTTTCATAAAATATTTTATTTTTTGTATCATCTGATGCATTTTCTATTTCTATTAATAGTCATGAAAGTGCGGAATCATAACACTACAACTTTAAATTTAATACCAGTAAAATTAGAGATCTACAGCAGTGAAATGTAAAAAAACCATTGAACAAGCTTCAGTTATACTCTTAAAGTGAAAAAAAAGCCCCAATAGTAAATCATTAAACAAGCATGGAAATGCATCAGCAAAACAGAATTCACAACTCTAAATAAGACATATAGTCTACTGCAGAAATGCTTTAAAAAAGTATTTCTGATAAATAAAAGAACAGTCTAAGCACAATTAATTATAATTCATAGGTCCATTACATTTTTATTGTTGGGGAATTGCATAATATTCAAAGGTAGCAGAAAAATTTATAAATGTTCTTGAATAATATATTTTAAGTGTAATCCTTTAATGTGAAGAAAAATAAAATTAAACGTAGTTACTTCTAGATATATGTGCTTCATATTTATAAGAAGGAAACCAAAAAACTACTGACAGACAAAATCAGGCAACTCCAAACAGGTTATGCATAATTATGAGAACATATTTGGATCCCTTTGGAGAACACATTTATGTGATTGAAGCCAGACATTCTCCTTTGGATGTAGCTATTAAAGCACTGGAAGTCACCTCCAGCTACACCCTCTTTGGCCAGGAATTTTGGTTCCACCCTTGAAATACCTGACAGGACTGTGTCTGTCTCTTTCTCTTCTAAGTCACCTAAATTAGACCAAAGTCACCTCCAGGGTAGGCAGAGATAACAGGACTCTCTTAAATAAACAGAGGGGTTTTTTGGTTGGGTTTGTTGGTTTTTTCCCAGCACTGAGGTATTAACAAATACCTGGCTGGTAATTACTTCAATTATTCTAACTATGTATGCAAAAGATTGTGTGATAATGCCTAAAGAACAGGAAAGTAAGTCTGGGAATTTATTGTCTACAAATCCAAATTTTGATTCTTGTTCCTTGCTAAACTCAACAACTAGATGGATTAAAGTTTAAGTATTCAAAAGCTCATTTCAAATTTTATTATATATTTGTTTTTATTGGCTAGTTAGACAGAATGTATATGACTCAATAAATGAGCTGTATTTCAGAATCAAGGCTATTGGGTGATTCTGGTCGTCTGTCAAAGTTAAGGAAACAGGTGGGCTTTGGCATCATTGCTAAGCAGGTGTCTGTACACAGCAAATCCCCCAAAGAGTGTTTTTATGTGGCACCATGATGCCACAGATGTTCATTGCTTCCCTCCATTATGTAACCTTTTGAGTCTAATTTATTTTTAAAAATGAACTCGTAAGTCTTCGTGCCATGACATATTTATAAATAAATGAGAACAACTTAAATTAGACTTTTCAGGAAATCCTACCAGGTGATTTAACTGACAGTGATAAAAAAAATACATAAACAAAACAGTCTTAGAAGGTATTTGCTGTTAAAATTCCCTGCCCTGTGTCTCTTGATTTTACCAAAAACCTGGCATTCTTCACATTTATTTGCTCAGATTTTTGTTGCTCCTGTCACATCATTAGGACGTTAGGACCACTCCTGCTTTGTGTTTCAACTTGTCAGTGAATCCTCAGAAAAAGTGAAATAGCAGAAGTGACATAATAAATTCTCTTTGCACTGAAGGTGTAACAGGACTGAGATGTGTTTCCTGGCATAAGGTAATTTAGTAAAATAATAAATGTCTACATTTACAAACAAAACCAAAAAGAAAACCCAAGCCCCCTTCCATCCAGGTTTTATAGCTCCAGCTATGATCACAATGTGGTTGATCACTGATGGAGGCTGTGACTGTCAAGCCCACAGGAGTGAGTAAGGAGGGGAAGGGTTAACCCCCCAGATGAGCTGTGTGATGTCCAGGAGTGGGGGCTGCTCCCTGCCATTCTCCATGCCTTTGGTCTGTGCCTTTCTCCCAGGGCTGGCAGCACCTTCTCCTGTCTGGACAAGAGGGGACAGAATTTTTATTTGCCAGAACTCTATTAATACCCTGCAGCAGCAAAGCAGAAGCAAGGCAAAGGGTAGTTCTAAGACTGGTTTTGCCTCCTCCTGGGGTAATTCTGAAGCAGTACAGGGATATTTTGTTGTTGTGTTTTCTTTCCTGTTTGTTTGGAGGATATTTTATTACTGTTTCTATGAGTAGATATTGTATTTCAGCCAGGCAAAGGAGGAGCAGTGTTCCTCTGATCTTCCTGCTCTCCCGTGGTGGTTTTGTGGTTGGATTTTTTGTGATGCAGAGGGACATGTTACAGGGCCTACCTGCCAGATGCTGGCAAAGTTCCTACAGAAACACAGAAACCCTGCAAACACTGACCCTCATGGAGTGAGAGAGAGCTCTGCATCAAGTAATGTCCCAGTCATCATTCCAGCAGCAGGGTGAGGTAACACCAACCCTGGCTTCTGGCACAATAAATCACAGCACAGCAGAGAGAAACTGCCACAGGCAGGTGACCCCTTCCCCAATGTAAGTTATTACAAGTGCTCAAACCTGAGTGTTTCTACAGCTGTAGCCACCAGACCCACCTGTCCTTGCCTTTGATTCACCTGGGCTAGCTCAAGCCACGTGCTATGCTGTAAAACCTTGTGCAGTCCCCACCACCCAATCACCATTTCACTTCATATATGAAGGAGGGAAAAAGAAAAAAAAAAAGGTCAAAACCTGAAGCATCCCTGTCCCACTGCTGAATGGGAAAGCTGAGAAGTCTGACAGAGCCCAAAAGAACAGAGGGGGTGGTTACTTAATCACTTTCTCCTAACTTATCCTTCTTAGGGCCTTCTCTTAAGCACAATGACATCCAGGATCTCATAAAGCACAGCAATGCTGCTGTCTCACTCTCTAGGTGTGCTTTTGACTAAATTCCTATGGCACACTGATCATTCGTGCTATGGAATTGGGAAAACAGTTCATTAGAGATCCAGGGCTGTAAATAAGTTGATTTCATCAGAGTACTCTGCCAGCTGAAGTGGCTCATGCACTGACAATCCAGCACCTGCTGGTGAAACGTGGTTTGGTTGGGAGAACACATAGCTCCTCCTGTCTTGCTCACAAATGGAATGTCTTTCAGGTTCATTTGGAAATCTGGGACATTTTTTTTCTTTGTGCTTCTGTTACTGCTGCTTGCCATTATCCATCTTCAAGAGATACATTTACATTTCCGGATGAATCCTGACCTCATGCTGAGCTCTCTGTCACCATCACTGTCTGAAAGGCCTTATCTGAAGACATCTGTTTAAGATTATGCAATAATTTGAAAGTTCTGGTCCTGCCAACTGAAAGAACAGAGGGAGATGTTGCTGGCAAAAAACCCTCTGCAGATCTGGTGATGATTTTGATGATGATGCTTATATAAATGCCCCCAACCTGTTCAGTATTTTCCCATTTCTGGAGGAAATTTTCCAAAGCACAGCACAATATAACCTGCCCTAATATTTCATGCTTTAATATTTTGTAAACTTCCTTGAACACTATTTACTGAAGACTAACTTATTAATCTTTTTTTTGCAGCTCGAACCTGCAGTCTGTTTTCTGCAGATCCTGTATGAAAATGGACTCATTTTGATTCTGAGCACTTCTTGAGTGCACTGAAACCCCACTCAACTGAACACATACAACAGAAGTAGCATCTAAGGTTTGTCAGTAGCATGGCTGTCATGGTTTAACCCCAGTAGGCAACTAAAACACAGCTGCTCTCTCATCCACCCACCTCCATCCCCACCCTGGCTGGGTGGGGAGGAGAACTGGAAAACAAAATAAAAGTCATGGGTTGAAATAAGAACAGTTTAATAACTGGAATATGATGATGATGATGATGATGATGATGATAATAGAGATATGTGTGTACAATCAGATTGTAGTTTGGAATGTGCCTTCTCTAAAAATCCAAAACATCTAAGAGAGCTTTCCTTCTTGCTAGTTAGTGGAGAAATTGCTGTTAGATCATAACTTTCTAGCAAAGGCCACATTCCCTCTGAAATGCTCCAGCAGCTCTTTATGGGTGGGATGATATTTGGTCACAAACTGGGATTGCCATTGCTGTGGGAACATAAATTCCATTCCAGCAGAAATGGGTGCACTGTGAGGATTTGAGTAGAAAGTAGAAGAATCTGAGAGGTATCTCTCACTTCTGTCTGGCATGAATAGACAAGTCTTTGAAGATGACAGTGAGTGTTAAACTGATCACGCTGGCTGCTGGTGCAAAAACATGCTTATACGATGATTATATCATTTTGTTTAAGTCAAGGTATTTTATGTTTATGATAAAAAAGCTGGAAATTGTCCATTTATAAAGTCTACTGTAAATCATAAGCTTGACCATAGTCTGGTTTTAATTTTTATGGTCTCTCACATTTGCATACACAGAACAGATGAAATAGAGCAAACAGGTAATACCCCATCTAAGCAGAAACCCCAAATTTAAGAAAAAAAAACATAAGAAATGCAAATAGTCTCACATTCATTCTGTGTATTTGTAGTTTTAACAGAGCAAAATGCTTTCTTTAGACAGTAGTGTATCTTTACAATATAGTGCTGAAAATTTACTTATTCTATCCTGAAGCTGAAATGAAGAAATAGTTTTCTATATTCAGTAATATGGAGGTGATTGTTAATGGTACATCTGAGGTCTGCACCGTGCTAAGGAACAGTACAGGTATGTTATGTGCATGAGTGGCTTTTTACATGTAATGCAATCTGCTATTAAATTGTGTATTTGAGCAGATAATAGACCAGGTTGGACAAAAGTGCTAAGAGGAAGAGGGAACTGCATGTGCTGAAAAAAATGTGCATTTGGTCACTCTGCATTGACAGAAGCAGTTTAGGCATTGTTGTCAGAAAGCAGGGGAAACACAGCTTTTCATTATTGCCCTTGACTAGAACAGAACCCATTGCATCAAAAAAGATCAAGGATAAAGTTCTCAAAACCTGCCTCTGGGCACTGCAAACAGCATTCCCATTCATTTCAGAAGGAATTGGGTGTCTCTTTCCTTGAGTTCAAATAGTTGTTGCAGAAAATTCAGTATGAATTTTCATTACTCACCAAGCTAGAAAATATTATCAATTGCAGAATTCAAATGCAATTCATAATATATTTACATCTACTTTTACCTTGGCTCCAGTGCCAGAACAATTTCATTGGCACAGCTCTTTGTCTGCACAGAAATTATCACTTTTTTCTTCTGCAGCAGTAAATAGCATGTGCCACTACTTAATTCAAAATAGGTAATTAAGAATCTTGCTAATGATGCTTAACACATTTATTGTGCTGACAAGACAACAGATTTCTCCCAGGGAGATAGTGTGCAGTCTCTTGGCTGTTTGCCTGTTTGGGATCACCCAGAGATGTGCAGCAGACCCTTGGAATTATGTGGTGCATCTGTCAGCCAGAGCTCACCACCACTGCCTCTGCCTGTGCTGGCACTCAACACCTCATCAGATGCCACCTGAGAGGCTGTGACAGGAGAGATCTGCATTGCTACAACTATAATTACATTTTCCTTGCCTTCCTGGAGAAATCAGAATCTGTTCTGTCGTTGTATTTTCAGAATATCTATGCTTGAAGGTATGAAGTCAACGTTCAGGAGCAATTGGGTGTCATTCTTTTGGGGTGCAGAACCCCATAAAATCCCACCTAGTGAGAAAAGTCCAACAATCATTCACCCAGCCTATTGTTTTTAGGGTAAGTGGAGGAAAGTTCATGACGGATTTTTTTCTGTAGTTAGTTGTACAGCTGTGTTCTCTAAATCTCTAGATCTGAGAATAAAATAACAACAGGAGGCCTGGTTCAAAGCAGGTAGGAGAATTTCCATCAACTTCAGCAGAGTGCAGGGGAAGCCAAAGTATTGTTCAAGTGTTTGCTTACTGTTTCATTCCTGATCAACTGTACTGGCCAAATTTAGGGAGATAAACATACTGCATTAATGGAGTTAAATCGGTTTACATCAGCTACAAGTCTGGTTCTGAGCTTTCATCTGGTTGCAATGTACTGGACAACTAATGCTGCTAAATAAATAAAACTTCAAACCAAGAGACTTGCACAGTGTAAGTTTTGGAATTTGATCCAAACAAATGCTGCTCTCTAAGTGTATTGTATATTCTACAAAAGGAAAGCTTGTTCACCTTAATTATTTATGACTGACTGATTTATGGATTTTAGGTTGTGGTTCACTTTTGGTTCTTTTCCATGTTTGCTGTTTTCCCTGATCTCAATTTAACAGTCTCTTTAAAATTGATCTGTATATGGCAAGCAATGCAAATTTTTAATGTTCTGCATCATGTGGCATACTTCACTTATTGGGATTTACTGTCATGAATAATTTATAGCTGTGTTCTTTAATATGTTATTGATTGTTGCCTCTTTTAATAAAGAATGAAGTTCTCAGTTTTGCTGGATTGACAGGTATGGGTAGATGTGTTCTGTTCAACTGTACTTCTTTCAAGTACAAGAAAAACAGTGGTAGTTAAGAACTAACAGAATCAAGAAAAATTGTCTTGAACTGAGAACAAATCAGAAAAAGAAATAGTCTTCCCTTTCCCATAGAAATAACAATAATGATTCTTTCTAGTTGTGTCCTGAATTCAGGACACCACTGAAAAAAGTTTACAACCACTGGAAAAATAAAAGCATGTGATAAAATGTTTAGTCTTTTGCACTGTAGCAATCTCAAAACTGATTTCCTCATGATAATTATTTATAGATGTAATAGCTTATTAATAGGAACTTATTTCAAAATCAGTTGATGACATAGATTGCCTAGTAGAAGGATGTACGTTGTTCAAATTACTGAAGGAATTTGATACTCTTGTTTCTGACTCCTCTGCAAATGATTAAAAAAATATCCAGACAAGGTCACTGCAAGCACATTTTCTATCTGTCAGTTGGGGAAAAAATGGCATCAGTAGGGAATAAAACCTTAGAAACAATTGGTACTTTCTGAGGGCCTATGACCTATCTGAACTAATTAAGCACTCTTTGAAGTACCAATATTTCAGCCTTCATAATACATCATGCATAGTCATTGCCTTTTTTCTGGAGCAGCAAACTGCAATGCAGCAGATGGGATTTCCAAGAGTACTGCCCTGTCCTCACTTTTGCTGGAGTCAATGAGAGTTTTCACATCGATATTTATGGGTAAGAATCATGATAACACTAACTCATTGACCTCAGCAGCAGCAGAGAGAAATCAATGATGATGGCCTTTGAAACAGCTTTTCCTCAGTGACTTCAGCCAGCTTGGCATAAAAGGCATAATCAGAAGCAGGCAGGTCACCTGGGTCACCCTTCCAACCACCACACTGCTCTGCCTTTGTAGGGAAGTTTTCAGGTGCTCATTCCCCTGCTGAGAACTAAGTGTGCAGGGCTTATGAGAAGTCTGTGAGTGCAATCTCTGTTTTCCTTCCCACAGAGCAGGAAAAGAGAAAGAGTGATGGAATGAATTTTGTATCTCAAAATAATGAATATTTTTGTAGCTCTGTGTGACTAGAAGGACATTTTCTTTGCAATGTCACATGTAGAACAAAAATATCAAAACTTTTAAGTACATTTGGGATCACAGAATCCAAGTTAAATATTACAACTCATTATATGGTCACAAGCCATTAGTTGCAGCTCCAAATTGGCAAGAATGTAGTAGTTCAAGATTCATATGCATGTGGGAAAAAGTATACTCAGAAAAATCTAAAAATTAATCAGAAAAAAATGTGTTTCATAGCAATTCCCTTTTTTTCATTTTAACACCCTATTGCTTATGATGATGGCTCATTAGCTTCTGTCAAATATTTCATCGTTTAATCCTCAGCCTTACTTGAGAATGGCTACATTACATTTCTATTCTGGCTCTAAGGAGGTTTATATTTGTTAGTCTTGATTTCAAATTTATTTAATGTTAATCCACTTCACCAATTCATAGTACTTCAACTACATGTTTATTCATTTGTCATTCTTCTCCAATACTAAATCTGTGCTTCAGTAATAAATTGTGCAAAATAGTTCTTCACAGTGGTAATTATTCTAAGTCACTGCTCAAAATTACTTTCATCTTAAATAGAGAAATCCACAACAAGATATGGTCTGAACAATTAATGACTTCCTACACAAGTGCAGTCCATTCTCACCCTCTGTTCCAACAGCCTGTTAAAATAATACTGTTGGCAGCTAGCAAAAATTCTGAGTGCTCATTAAAAGAAAATGACTTTTTTTTTTCCCTTGAACAGTATATGATGGTAAATGTCTGAGAATCGCCAGTGCCAAAGACTTAACTGCAGCTGTGTGCTACCTACTAAAACAAATGGGAAATATTTTTTCTTGGTTTGACTCATTTTGTATTGGAGAAACTCAGAGAGTATATCATTTTTCTGCTTTTGCTGAAGGCTAAAAATGACCGTCTGTTGTCTTTAGGAAGCAGAATCCCATGGAGCTCAGGGAGTCCCTCAGTCGGGATGTGTAAGTTGTCTGTGCTGCATGGTTTGCCTACTGATGATTTTAAAACATGGTGGAATATGACACAATGCTGGTGGATGTTCCCTGGAGCCCTGTGTTTGGATCCTATCAGGATTGAACCCCTGTTAGTGTGAGCAGTCTGTCAGACCCCAAACAGTTTTCTGTCACCTCTGAGAAAGGCTGATTAGTTTATTCACGTGTGTGATGACAAGAACGCCTTTAAAATGGCACAAAGCTGTGCACCCTTGTGACTCCAGGTGGGAAGGGTATCAGACACAGACCCTTGTCTTTGCACAGCTCTCAGCAGCCTGGAACCCTGGAGTGAGGTTTCGTCTGTGACCAGATGCCTTTGGAATGGTGAAACTTTGGAATGGTGTGAATGGTGCATCTCAGCCCAAGACAGATGTCTAAAATCACGGAGAAGAGTCACACTCTGGAGGTGCTAGACTGTCTGTCGACTTTCAGGCGAATCCAGATGAGTAGCTGGAACAAGATATTTCATTCTGGATAGCTAAAATAGGTGATATACATCTATACCAATTACCTACAAATTCGTGCTGCCAGCACGCCTTACAAGGACTAGTTTAGATTGTGTGTACTTGTCAGAAGGCAACGAGGGAAATTTGTTTTGACATTGTTTCACTCTAATGCAGCAGAAGATGATAAGAATATGCACGCACAGGGTCCTTCTGCATAATTTGTATAATGATGATGATTATGGTACTGGCAACATTTGGGAGAATGAGAGCAATTGACAGAGGATGGGAAGAAGCACAAGCAAATAAACTAACACAATGATCTAATCTCACCAGAAAAAAAAAAAAAAACAGAGCCAAATTTGACCCAAGGATTGCAATTACAAATAGGCATTAATAGGATTCCTCAGTGAATGTAGCAGAACATAATTTAATCTGAAGTGCACTTGAGAAATTAGAAATGCCTCCCTTTTGTTGCTTTTTGTCATGGCAGAGGTCTGGATAAGTGTTAGGTTTCACTGTAAATTAACAAGATTAGCATGTCTGCAATTTGTCTACAAATAGTCTTCATCTGTTTAATTTCCCTCAGTGCTGTCACCCTACATTTTATCCTCTTGAGATGCTTCAAGGGGAAAAGAATTGTCAGGGCACAAAAATTATTTAAATTTCATTTTAAAATACCATCTTGGTTTCTTAGGCTGTCTTCTAATCAGGGTAACCATCTTGAAGAGTAAATACAGAATTAATCAACCTTGTGCTTTCATGTTCACAAAATTCCTGAAACTCATGGCATACACTGCAAAGAGGTTAAACTCATCATATTATAGAACTTTGTTAAAATGACCTATGCCTGGTATTCTGGAGAAAGGTTGAATAAGTGAACAGGGTACATAAGCAATCATTTTGTCAAGTACTTCTATAAGAGCAGCTAATTAGACCCACTTCTATTCAAAGATAACAGGAATTACATAGGAAAAGGCTTGAAAATAATTGAAACTTTTTCTTCAGTTAAAGAATATTGAGATTATCTTTGGTGTAGTTTTGAAAAGTCCTTTCATTGCTGTTACTCAGAAATTAAAGTGAAATCTGTTCTAAACCACTCCTTCCACTTAGCTTCCCCAAAATGACTTACTTTCAACACTTTCAGATCCATTTTGCAGTTAAAAAAAAAACCTAAATTGAGGAGGTCCAGTGGAAATCACCAACCTTTGCAGGGTCTAACCTCAGCTTCTACTTCCTTGGGGCTCAAATAACATTTCTTCCTCTCCTCAGACAAGAATGTCATATAGTGAATAAAAAGTGCTTCTCACCATATCATTAACCCCAAAGTGCTCATATGGACTCACCGTGTTTTTTGCCACGCAGGCACAAAGGAAGAGGAAGGGATATGCAGCAGATGGTTATTACATATGTGGCTCTACTGTATACATTTCATTTGCAGATTCTGCTCTTGCACATGAACCCTTTCAACTCTCAAACTGTACAGCAAAAGGGCTTACACAATATCAAGTAATTTTTGGCAGCTGCTGCTCAGTCTTACATGGCTGCCAGATCTCTGGCAGAATGAGCTGAATCCCTGTCTGCTATACAACCAGCACAAGGTCCTCATTATACTGGAATTTAATACTCAGGGCCAGAAGGCTCTACACACAATGCAAACCCAGATTCACTCCCTTGCCTTTTGAGTGAACAACTGTTAAATACGTGGTGCCTTACAAAGCTGCCATAATTAAATGGGTAACTATTTATATACACATTCGGATCCAACGTAAATAAATAAGAATGAAGAAATTAATGGGATAAATATCAGAAGTTAAGTATGCTGGAATACATGCATTTATGCCAATGAACAATGACAACTGGCACAGAAGTCTACGTAGGACAGTTATGGCATACAGAATGTCAAAGGCTGCATGAGGTCTGCAGTACATCCCAATACTAGGAAAAGTGTGTATAAATACGTGCTAGTTTTAAAGCAAACCAGAGGGAGATCCCAAGTCAGAACTACAATTTAATAGGAAATTAAGATAAAGGCAATCATACAGAAACACTGGCTTAAACTGACAGTCAGGATACGACCTGACACCCTGTTGTTGAGCATGGTGGTAGCAGTCCAGTCAAATGGTGGCTGCAGTCCTGTTGGAGTGATGGATGTGATTCTGTCAAAGTGGTGATCCTGCAGTAAAGTCTGATCCTTTTCTGGAGGTCCAGTGTTGATTATGGATCTCTTCTCCTCTGGGAATCCAGTGGGGAGTGCTGCTCGTGGTGTTCCAAACCTCAGGTTGGTAGAGGGTGGATCCAGATAGGATCCTGATCCAGGTAGGATGCTTGGTTCCTCCCCCTGGGCGGAGCATCTCACAATGGGATGATGCAATTTTATGAGTCATGCAGTGAGACTTGATGGCCCATTAGCAGAAGATAGTCCCTGGGGGGAGTTATCAGGGATGTGTCATGGAAGAGATGAAGAACATTGCCCCAACTGTTTTAACAGCATATGGAGATGGTGACAGAACATGTACTTTTGGTTACATCTTACATTGTAATCTAAGACAACACAAATACACAGTTCTGTACACACAACACAAATCCTTTTCTGCTCATTCTCCAGGACATTATTTTAAATATTAGCTATAGATTAGAATAACCACAAAATTTTTTTCCGTGGTCTTTTAAGTTTCGAAGTCCATCCATTCTCCAAGTGGGAAAGGAGGAATATCTTACTGAGCTTCTTAGCAATATGTTCTTGTGAATATAGATTGTCCCAAAAATATCAGCTCAGTGCTGTTTATACTGCCAACATGCACACCCAAACAATTTGTTACACATAAGTCCTTGACAAAGCACCCTCCTTCTAAGAATAGTCTTGTACATCCAGAGCCTTAGAAGCTTTGGGGCTCCTACATAGGAAGGACATGGACCAGTTGGAGCAGGTCCAAAGGAGAGCCATGAAGATGCTCAGAGGACTGGAGCACCTCTCCTAGGAAGAGGCTGAGAGAGTTGGGTTGTTGAGCCCGGAGATGAGAGGGAAACCTTACAGCAGCTTTTCAGTACCTAAAGGGGCAACAGGAGATCTGGAGAGGGACAATTCACGAGGGCATGGAGTGATAGGACAAGGGACAATGGCTTACAACTGAAAGATTGATGCTACAGCTGGCAATCTTGAGAAGCTTTTTGTGGAAGACGAATACTGAGGCAGCACTTCAGCAGCATAAGGCTGAGAGTCTGGGGAACTTTTCATCTTGTCAGTCGAAGCAGAGTTTTTTGACTCATTTTACTCATCCTTCCTGCATAGGTGACAATCTAGATGCCTAAGTACTATTCCATATTTTATCTTAAATTAATAGATAATCAGAGGCTAATCAAAAGGCTAACCAGGGAGGAAAAGGGAACTATTTTGAATGACCAAGTCAAAGTCAATGTTCAAGGCTGTAAAGAGAAATATTTTCCTTTTAATTAATTCACCTTCCGTGTTCTCCTTTGTTAAAATTTAAATGAGGCACTGTAATTCAGAAGGAGATAACTGCAGAATGTGGAGATATACTGGGCTTTAAATCAGTTCTTGGATGTTTGGGGTTATTTCATTTTGTCTTGATTTTGAAGCAATTTTGCAAAATCAAGTGTTAGAACTATAAGGCTGCTTGGCACAAGAAGCCTTAAGGACCTTGAGGTTAAATAAAAACTGAGGTACACTGTTCATGTTTCTATTTATAGTAGCATTACTAGGACCTTGTGAGCATTTCTATAAAACAGATTAAAATTTTGCCACTGAAATTCCCTCTACAGGCTGATATTTATCACAACAAGGCTTCAGTATTTTTATAGCTCCTCAAAATTAGACTCCGATGCTGGAAAAAGCTTTACTGTTTAGATCAAAACTGGCTGAAATTCAAATTTCTTTCATGGGAATTGAGAACTTTTTGAACAAGTTTTTATTTCAGGATAAAAGTAGTGCTTTAAATTTCCCATGGAAGCAAATATTTTTTATAAAATGATAGTTTAAGATTAATTTTTTTTTTTTTGAGAAAGAGTGTGAATTTGAGCAGACCATGAAAATGAATCAATATGACATAATTACCAGTTTTCCAGAGCTTCCAGGGTGTCAGAAGACATTGCCATGAATTAGAAATAGTGAGTTGAGAAGTGGAGGAGTCATAGCCAAGTTTGCCAGAGCTGAGATGGAGCTTTCCTTCATGAGGAGGAGATTGGCTATTCTGAATCCACTGAGACCTCCTCGGAGCATCTCCTCCCAGTTCCATGTTTATTTGGCATTCCATATGCCCTATAAAATGAAGAAATAATCTTCTCATTTTGAAATGGGAACAAAGAGAGACAGAAGACAATGCCAAGATATAAGCTCATCTTTGCATAACTTAACCTTGGAAAGTCTGCAACTGAGAGCAACCAGGAAGTAAAGCCAAAGTAGCTGAGAAGAAATCTGTTGTATGGACCTGTAATTTGGACTGGAGGATGGTGCATCCATCCACTCAGGAGTCACAGTAATGTTCTTCTTTCAGGCCATGGAACTGATTTGGCTTCGTTTCTTCTACTAGAAAATTCTGGAAAGAAGGCCTGACCAAGTGTGCCTGTACATCAAGGCAGGAGGTATTTTGAGTGAGATTCCCCTTTCTCACTTCCAAAACTGTTCCACTCTCTATACCAAAATAATTCTGTGCTCACAGGGCCTGGGAGAGCCAATGACTTTGCAACCAAGTGAGTTAGATTTACCTTTGGGAGTTTCTCGTGCCTGGAGGAATTATATTAATCCAGAGCAAGATGACAAGTGGTAGGCTTGAAAGTCAATATTTTAGTTTTAGCTACTCAGATCTTCCATGGGTCCAGGATTATGTGTTTATCTGTCCAAAGGCTCAAAAGAAAAGCTGTAGTTGAGCCAGCAGCTTAACTCTCTTGGCAGAAAATTCCGAGGTGCTGTCAATGCTGAACAGTCAGTGTTCATCATCAAAAGGCATCATCTCCACTGGTTTTCTTTGGTTTAGAACACAAAATTGCAACACGCATTTTCAAAACTTTGCAATTAAATAATATTTTTTTCTTAAAATAGTACCAATAGTACAGTTGAGATTTGTAAAATTTAAAGGTGTGGTTTACTGTGAAATATATTTTTCTAAGAAACTCACTATAACTTTTTCTAACCTTATATAGCTCTATGAACTATTTATACTCCATTAAAGATCTATAATATGGAACACACATTGGTTTCTCTATGTCCCCAGCAGAACCCCACAGGAGCTATTAAAATATAGGTAGAGAACAAACACTAGGCTAAAGTCAGAACTCTTGTCAGATCTAAATATGGCTATTGGTAGAATATAAACTCAAAATGAATCTCCTATTCCTTTGTGTTTAATTGCACTTTGAAAATGCATATACTTCAATTTTGCCAAAACAGAATAGAAATAAAAAAGGAATTAAATTACCGTACAGCATCATAAAAGTATTTAAGCAATCATGTAAATGTGGAAAACATCTACCTTATTCTAAATCATTATGGCTATTGTTATAAGAATTTATACTGTCTTATGTGATCACAGCAATGATTGCCAACTTAGGAATGATCGTACCTGAAATAAACTACAATATTTTACTGCAAGCCATGGAAAAAAATAAATTAGACCAAAAAAAGCTGTGAGGAGAGTGAGACATAAAGTCAAGGCCTGTGGTTTTACACCTTATTGTGTTAAATCTGCAATTTTGGCACAATTTCCAACTGAGGCATCCTACGCAACATCAGCTGTCAGTGTGTGTGTGTCTGTGTGTGTCTGCCATCTCATAGATTTTACTGTAAGAAAGGTTTGGCATGGGACTCATCAGATAGGGGAATATCCATCAGTACACACCAATTAATGAATCTCAATCAGAAATAATTTGTGCCATTTCCTCAAAACAACAATTCTAACCAAAAAATCACCAGTGAAGTAGATTGATGACTGAAGTGTATCATGGAGGTGTGGATGGGTGCATACAAATTTCTTTCCTAAATTTTAGGAGTTGGGTAGGAAATATCTATATCCTACTTCTTTTGACCAAAAGATCTGTCAGATTATGTGCACACTCGTGAAAACTCTTCATGGAGGTTCATTTATGTAAGAGAGTTTTGACATTAAAAAAAGTCAGCACTGTGAAATGGAGAATAGATTGAGTCTCTAAACTCAATTCTTAGTCAAGTCTAAAGACGAGTGTTGCTAACCCAGCAGACACTAAGCTCAGTTTGCTTCCTTGACTCACTCTAAATCCTAATTGAATGCAAATAATGACATAAGAATAGAAAGAATAGTTTGCAAGATGGGGCAGTGCTAGATGAAAGCAGTAGAAAGTGTTCAGCAGCTGATCATGTATTTTTCTTTTTCCAAATTTAGCATTTTTAGTCACAGAAAATTAAGCTAAATTTCAGAACTAGGGAAAAATCCCCAAACACATCTAAATAACAGTCTTTTGACTCCAACAGCAACAGTTTCTTCTGAAAAAACACTTTGAAAATTATGAGCTCTCTTTGAGCTAGCGTATGCCAAAAGAAGGGTTGAATTGCAGCTGTTCCCAGTGCTCAGCATATACTTTCAACCTGTTTTTGGTTTCCTTTTCTATTAAAAATGTAAGAGACTCTTTCTCTGTGCTGAAAAACTGGAAAAAAAAATGCAGTAGCTTGTAAAAATTCTGCAAGGTTTAAAAAATCTCTTTAGTAAAGTATTTGATTTTTAAAGTTAAGGCTAGGCTGCTTCCACAAGGTTTTTTGCAGCTCCCACATGGAATATAGTCTTGTTTCAGGTTTAAAAAAATATAAATGTCTTGCTAGTGATGACTCTGGCTTTCAGTAGGATTCCTTGATGGCTCCTGCAGGATGACAAGTTGTGTGTCTCCGGCCCCTGCTGAGGGACGATGCTGGGGATGTGCTGGGCCTGAGCAGAGCCAGTAACATCACTCCAGCCACTGTCAGCACAGCACAGGCAGGGCTCTTCTTCACTCCCAGAGCTGATGTTATTTCTTTGGGATGCGAATGTAATTGCAGTGGAGAAGTACCCTCTCTAGGCTGACAAATGCCACTGCACAGCAGGATTGATATTTCACAGGCTAAGTGGAGTGAGATGGCAGAAGTCAAAGCAACAGTTCTGGAGATGGCACTGGTGACAGAGACATGGTTTGTTGGGGTCTTTTTTGTCTGTGTTATAAAACATTTCTTATCAAATTAATATGCAAAATTATTAATAGCTATGAGCTATATTAATGATGAGGTCATATACATAAACTAACAGTAGTGTTGATGAAACTTTATGACCTGAGCAAATGTGATCATGAGATATTCTCCTGGGTGGGTTTGTTTTTTGTTTGTTAATAATAAATGAATAAATATTAGCCTGGCAGTTGCATAATGAAAGCGAAAAAAAGAAACTGCAAACTTATTTCCTTTGATGTAGGGCCTGAATAAGTGTACAGAAAAGCAGGCATGAGGGAGCTGAGGATCAGCACTCTGCCATCCCTGTTTCCTGGGAGTGCTGCTCTGCTGGGTCCCCATGATGGGAGCTGTGAGGAGGCTGTGATTCATCTGTAGGTGGCTGCCTGTCACAGGTGGGTGAAGTGCTTCCTATATATAGCTTGTGTATGGGTTCACAGCACACTTGAGGATGGCCTGGAATGAAAGGTACTCTCAAAAAGCCCTGGGTAAGTCATTATTTTATTATTACAGGAAGGTGCTAGCAGCTGTCAGTCTCAATAATTGGATCAATGTTCATATTGCAAATGCCAGCAGGCTTGACTCAGCTGTTTATAGTTCTGTAGCAGATAAATTATATTCTATGGAACTGATTTTATTTCAGGTGAGATTTTTGAGAGATGGGAGAAACAAAGGCCAGACTGTTCTTTGCAGCTGTTGGAGATCCCAGTGCTGGTGGCCCAAACTATTTCCCCTCTGTGGTGTTGTGAGGTGGCCAGACAGGGACTGACAGTTCCTGCTCGTGGCTGTGGCATGGACATTAGCACTGCAGTGTAAATGAAATCCCAATTTCTGGTCCCTGTCCTGCACAGCACAGCTCATCAGTGCTGAATCCAAATAGATATAGGCATGCTCTCACTGCTGACCTGAGCTGTCTGGGCCTTGCACTGAAATCTAATTCTGAAGGCATTTAACAGCAGTAGACTGGCTTACCTAGATAACTAGGAATTGCTGCTACTCTTCTCTGGTGAGAGAAGTTAATCAGAGTCTCAGTAAGTCATCACCTGCAGGGCTGCACAGCTGCAATATCCTCCTGGAAGAAAAGGCCTTGTCTCCTTTCTAAAATATGACACAAACCTCATGTCAGGAGGACAATCCTCTTATGTGGTAACCCTAAGTTTAGAGCTCTTATCCAAAACCATGCAGTGTAGGTTCAGTTTGTTCCTCTGTTTGAACATACTCAGCTTTCATTCTTTTGAAATTCCTTTATATCAGAGCAAACTTGGTCATTGATTCCTGTTAACCCCCATCTAAACTCACATATAACAAAAATTATGTACTGAAGTAATAACATTTTGCTTTTCCTCACTGAATCATATCAATGGCACTGTGCATTTGAAGCAGTTTCCCAAGATGATCTACAACTTATATTTTGGAAAAGTCTTAAGAGGGAATGCTATGAACTTCAGAAGCAGAGGTTTAGGTCCAAATCCAGGAATCTTCCCCTTGATGTTTGTCTGTTTACTTTTTCCATCACTGCCTCTCTCTTTCCCTAGCATGAATAATACATTGATGCTTTTTCGGTTGGCTTGTTTTGGTTTAGGGTGGTTTTTGGGTTTTTTTTTTTCCATTTGTTCTCTTAACACCTCGAGAAAATTGAGATGTTAATTTCTTACAGTGGCAGCTAAGACAGGCACAATTAAGCAGTTTATTTTCTAGGGATTGCTCAGTGAATTCTTCAAGAAGTTTCTGTGCAGCTGATGCAGTTGAGGGCCAGGCTATCGATTCCTGGCTGGCAGCAGACAGATGGCCTGTCAGCAGAGCTGCTCATACTTTTAGTGGGGTACCTCATTAATGAAGCCAGCTACGAGCGTAGGTTTTCAGCTCCCTGGTATTTGAAAAGTGGTGCAGCACACTGCAAAAGTAGTTTATTGGGTCCCATGTGTCATTCAAGGGAATCAGCAATGTGTGTTACTGGTGCCCTGCATTCTCTCTGACAAATTTGATTTTTCCACAGGTAAGTGCTAAAATATTGCTTTGCATCTACACTAGCAGTAGCTTATCTTTGCAGTCCCTGATATGTTAGGTGTCAAAGGATACAGAAAAACCTGGGAAAGCCAGAAATGCCAATTGTAGATATTTTTAGCTTTGAATCACCATTTTTATTTTTGCTTCACCTAGAAAAGACTAATTGTGTGTTGTGCGTAAATATTCAGATTTCAAAACACCTGGCTACAATTTCACATACTTTACACTTCAAATGAAATAGCAACAGTTAAAGGATCAATTCCCACTCACTTTGCTCTCACAAACAGTCCCACTGAAACGAAGCCAGCCCTGTAAAATATGGACTCTTGCTCCTTGTTTGTTTCCTGGAACTGAATTTCCCCAGGGCAGTGACCTGTGTGATCGTGTTCACCAGTACAAAAAGATTCACTGCTCCATAGTCACTACTTGTGTACATGGCAAAACAACAATAAGCTAGTCCAAAATCCTAAACAATGAAAGGTGATTTTTCAATAAAGAAAAATAGATTAATAATTGAGGCTTAATCACAAGAGGTAAATCTGCAAGGATACTGACAGCACTGTGGGCAATATTCTTAAATGCTGTGTTACTCTTCACAGAGTCTGCTGTTCTTCAGATATTTTTTCTATATAATCTATGTACTTTCAGAAGAAATTTCTTCATATCCCTGTAGTCATCTTTGTCAATTTAATAAATGCTTGATAGTTTTGTTCAGTAAAATTTTAGAAAGGTTTCTTGTGTGCTGTCACCTTTTATTAGTAAAGTTCTCTACAGGGGGAATGGTGATGTCTGAAGGTTAAAGTGGTTGCATTCAAGGGTTTTACTCGAGAAGGTGTATTTTTTAATAAATGACTCATTTAAGAAAACTCAAAGTGTATGGTAAAAGTATTGTTCCTAGGGTGTTTTATTGTACCTTTTTCAGCTTTTTCCATGTTCACCATTTGTTATTCTTCTATTCTTTCTCTCTCAATTACTATTGACGTTCAGGATGACTGTCAGCTGATGGCTTTTTATAAGCTGTTCTGCAAGCTGAACACAAATAACATGACAGCTTGCAGGCTACTTGTTGTCATGGTGTTCTTACTTTGCTCTGGGCAATGCCATATAAAGAATTTTACATCTCGACTCCTGTTTGCATCAACCAAATATTTTAACATTAACAGGATAATATCAGAATGGCAGGATGTTTATGACATTACCAGCACCAAGAAAGCAGAATAGAATTATGTTCCATTTCCACCTACATGTTTTCACCCACTCCCAGGCTCTGTACCCCTGTGGTTACAGGATTGTTGATTTCTGTGGCGGTAAGTTGATTTCAGGTTCTAAGCCAAATTATTAAATCTAATTTAAGAAGTCTTTTGGACTGCATTTGCAGTCCACTCATTAAGTGAGATGTAACACAAGGAATGTCACCCTACATGCTGCTCTTTGAACTGTCTTCATGAATTTAGTCTGAGGTTATCTTACTTTTAGAAGTTCTCTGCAACATCCACAGCTTAAAAGGCTCCAAGGAATTACAGCACTGACCAAGAAAATAACAAAAATATTTTATGAAAAATAATTTGTGTAAGAATATTACCAAAATTATGTATTACATATATTTCCTGCACCAGGAAATATCTCTACATGTGAATAACCTCCTGTATTTAGGTTTGGCTTTGGTTTATTTTAATTGGTTTGGTATATTATGTTTTGCATTATTACTATGGGTTTGACTTTGGTTTATTGTTTGGTTTATTAAACTTTCTAGCCTGAAGGATAAAATGGTTTTTAAGCGAGAAGATGTATTCTAAGTTCTTGTAATACAGTAAGTGTAGCCACAGTTCTCACCATACAGCTGGTTCCAAGTTTCTAATGAATCATTTTGAATAAAACACCTCTCAGTGCTGTGCTGTTGGTCATTAGACACGAGCAGCAACCTAGGTGAACAGCACTGATATGTTCCTGTATGACCTTCTGCAGCTTTGCAAACCAACTCCTGTCACTAAATGCAAATTTTTTTGTCTGCAAAGCAGGGTCGTCTGCAGTTTTTCTCTCTTCCTCTTTAGTATGAATGTTTGGGAACATGAAGAACAGCAGGCAGAGCCTTGCTGGAAGCCCTGAGGCTGTCAGGAAATACCTGCTTCAGTACCGTAGGTTTCATCCAAGAAAACTAGAATAACGCAGTGCAGGGAGGGCTGTGAGAAGGGCTGTCAGAGACAGTTTGGGCACGTGGAGCAGCTGTCCTGCTGGTCCCTCCACAGCAACAGGGAAAACTTGCATTGCCTGTCTGAGAGGTTTCTGACACGGCTCCTCCTGCCTCTTTGCTGCTTCCCTCCCAGCACCAGCGCCCAGTGCGCAGGATAACACGGCCAGAGCAGCACCTCAGTGCTGTGCCTGTGCGTCCCGTGTGCTTGGGAGAAAGACCTCGCGCACACCTGCGCAGGTGATGAGCAGCTCTCCGGGCCGGCGCCCGGAACCCCGCGCGCTGACGCCGCCAGCCCTGGGCGCCGCGGGTGGAGCTCTCCGTGGTGCTGGCAGGGCTAACACGCTCCTTAGCAAAGCACCCAGTCAGTGCTACCGCTATTTTCTCCTGCAGAGTGCATTTCTAGATAGGTGCAAAGAAAATAGAACCAGAGAACAAATATCTCATTTTGCTGTCTCTTTATCCACGTTAGGCTACAACAGCCTTTTAATTTTCCAGCAGCCAGCTGCTGAGGTAAAGAAATCCCCCCTTCTCTCCCAGCACTGCAAAAGAGAGAGTGCTGCCTTTCCTGCACTGGCAATTATTAAGAGCTGACAGAACCACTAGATCCTCCAAGTTTAACATGAACGAGGGTATGCACCTGGGCTTTACACCTGAAAAATACAAGTATTTTGATTAAAAGAACTATTTAAATGAAAGAAAACAGAGAAGCAAAACCCACCACCCAAACACAAGTTTTATTTCACTGGGATTTTATTTCCTTTTAAAAAAATATATTAGTATATTCTCTGTGTTTCTCCTATGCTTTATGCCAAACAGGGCAGAATGGATTCATCTGGGTGTAGTTATTTTTTGGACACTCTTTCTCACTTTTCCAGGATGACCTCTTATCTTATGTATTTCAGCATTGTTCTTTCTTGTAGAAAGAAATTAAAGGTTTAAGGATGAAATTTGCTTCAATTAAGTTGCCAAAAAAAAAAAAATTATCTTCCCAAATACTTACTGATTACTTATCACTTTGCTGTGAAGATGGAGAGCAATTTTTTCTTCCAATGATCTGAATACCTAGAAAAATAAAAGAAAGTGAAAATTAATAAATATTGCATATACCACTTGCTCAAGACCAGCTAATGGACAGATCAATTGCCACACACATTCCATAGGCACATAACATATTAAAAAATTGAAGTTCACCAGACAAAGTAGATCAAGCTTTATCCTTTTCTTCATTTCCATTCATTTTGTGGCTTGTTTTACTCCCAAAAATTGTCACATTTTATCCTTCTCTCCCCCCTGCCTTTCACAGCAAATATTAGCGTACACATGACCCCATCCTGCTGGTATTTTGTACAAGTCCTTTATCAAGATTTTTTTTTTTTCCTCTGAATCTTTCTGGACACTTTGGACAACTTCAAAAGGAAAGATAAGTGAAAAATAAATTTAACTTTTATATTGAATATGGTTTTACCTTTCCTGGCAAATGGGAAAGAGCTTCATCAGAGAAATATTTTTGGTACAGAAGAATATACAGTGTCACTTTAAAATACCTGGAGACTAGAAATGCACCTTTAAGCATCTGAGTGCATGAGCCAGCTTTTTACAGAATATTGGTTGGAAAGGCAAGAGAATGAAATACTATTCAATTAAGCATGTTTGGTTTTGGGTTTTTTTTAACATGAAATAATGTAAGGTCAAATGCTTATAGATTTTTTTTGACACTGAATTATGCCATCTATATTGTTATAACTCTACAGACAACCAAAAGATAAATGGTTAGACTACTGGCTGTCTTCAGGCTTTTTAAGAGGTGAAGATATAGAAAATAACTGGTTTTCAGAGACACCTAAGGACATGCTATTGCAGGTTACCCTGGAGGCAGCTGAGACCCTCTCAGCCTCTCACTCCCCCACAGTGGGATGGGGAAGCAAATCAGAACTGCAAAAGTGAGAAAACTGGTGGGTTGAGATAAAGACAGTTTAATAGGTAAAGCAAAAGCTGCATGTGTCAGCAAGGCAAAAGAGGAGCTAATTCACTACTTCCCATGGGCAGACGGGTGTTCAGGCATTTTTGGTTCAGCAGGGCTCCACCACACATAACAGTGACTTGGAAGACAAACACCATCACTCTGAATGTCCCCCCTTCCTCCTTCTCCCCAGATCTGTGTGCTGAGCACGGAGCCACATGGTCTGGGATAGCCCCTGGGTCAGCTGGGGTCAGCTGTCCTGGCTGTGTCCCCTCCCAGCTCCTCGGGCACCCCCAGCCTCTCTGCTGGGGTGGAGTGAGGAGCAGGAAAGGCCTTGGCCCTGGGTAAGAACTGCCCAGTGACAGCTAAAACCAAGGTTTTAGTCACACTGGAAATCCAACACTGAAACTGCACTGAAACATCATAAAATCCTCTGTGCAGTAAATGAACTCAATGCCAGCCAAAACCAGCACATGTGGATAAAGCTGAATTCAAAAACAGCTGAGAAAGAGCATTGTAATTGCTTTCATCAAAATCCTTTACTTACAAGTGTCCTAAAATCAAGTGCCATACCTTGGGAATGTCGGCAGAGGCAGTTCATATTTGCAGTTCTTTCATTTAGCAAAAAATCATAAAATACTTTAATACTTGAGCCTGTGAAATCTGGGAGTTTTGAACATTTCAGCTGGAAAATGTTAAGCAAGACTGAGTATTGTATAAAGTGCTAGGGCAAATAATCTGTCAGGGAGAGGGAAGGGAAAAGAGCAGTGAAGAAAGGAAGTACTCACTAAGACTTTTTCAGTAGGCTGCTCTCATGGAAGGGCAATCGTGTTATGATGCTGGGACAGACCCACAAGCAGCAGCAGAGGTGGCCTTAAACTGACCTGACCTGACTGAGCATTGATTTCCTGCAGTTCTTACCCAGAGGATAAGAGGGCAGGTATCACCACACTGACAGAAAATTACAGGGAATTAAAGACTTGGTCTGGAAATAAAGGATGAGCCAGGCAGCTGATTTGGCTCTGTTTGAAATGACCTCTTTGGGCAGTGCCCATTATTACAGAAGCTGTGACTGCACTGAAACACAACACAGGGATGGCTGCATTTGACATTCTCAGAATTCAAAACATTTCCACAGAGTTATGAGCACAAATTCAAGTCTGAACAACAACAAAACCAGAGGAGAATCTCAACAAAACACATCACCTAATAAGTGCTCGGTCAGCTCGACATATAAACCAGCAAGCCTCAGTTGAACTGGGCCTTATCACCATGCCAGCAACACCCTTTGAACTCCACAGTTCTAGAAATCAATCTGGTTTACAGAACAAAACAGTAAAGTTAAAATAGATGATCTTTCTAGAAGCTGCTTTATAGAAGTTTACCTTAAAACTAAAGATAGCTATTTTGACTGAGAACATTTTTAATTTGTGTCCAGAATTTCCAGAATCTGGCATCTCTGAACATCCAATACAAGATATTTGAAGAGCCAAGAGGAATTCAAGGTGTTTCTTGTGTCAGATTTATTGTGTGAGCACAGATGATTTTTCAGAATACACGGTGCAGGTCCCAGCTTTTGAGGACAGCAGGACCAAGAATAGACACCAGAACAATTTCTTTTTCTCCTGACGTGTAAATAATCTTTGGACCCTCAGATTAGTTTATGAATGAGAGCCTTTCTAAAGAATGGCAGGTAGAGCTGATGGAAGGCAGTATGTGACAGAGTCAGCTGATAATTTGAATGGAAATAATTCATTATATACACTTAAAAATGTTCTCTTTATTTCACTTTCTTTATTTTGATTTTGCTAGCTCCAAGTCACAGACATTAGTTTTCTCTATGCTTATATTAAATAGATTAAAGAATTATCTGTTTGTGGAAATATTAATAATTTAATAAGATAGATTCATTATTTACTAAAAAGCTGCTTTTTTCAAACCAACTCACATTTTACTTAGTTCTGTGAAGCATTTAATTTCTTCTACGGCCTTCCAATCTTACATTTAAATAACTATTGATGACGACTAATCTTTTCTACTTCACACAAAGCTCAGTCTTGAGATTTTTCCCTGAGCCCAAATGATCACCAGGACTACCCTGCTCTGCAGTTTCAAATACTTTTTAACTGTCTTTTTTTATTTCCTGAAGAACTAAACATGCATCCAAAGGAAACTTTCCTAGTATAAACTCAGAGCAGGTCCATCAGTTTTCTGTTTACATCAGTCAGTTCATTTCCTATTACTCTGTACATTGCCAAAACCATTTTAAAACTGCATAATTCCATTCAGCTAATTAAATTTCTGCTGTATTTGTTTCTTCTATCTCTTTCTGAAATAAAAATTCATCACATATTTAACCTCTTACTTAACAGCTTTACAAATTCCCATGCATCATGCCAGTGAGTGATAAATACTAAAGCAGGTAGGATCCCAGGTGTTCTTAAATACATTCATGTGGTGATTGGTCACATTTCTTTCAGTGATAGTTGAACTTGAACCTGCAGATGTTGTCTAAAAGAATCACTTTTCCCTGTTACACTTTTTAATAAAGGATTTGCACAGCGCAGTACAGAAAGGTGGGTTGGTACACTAAATTAAGCTGATAGTAATCAGCTAATGCCCATCAATGTGTTTATGATGCTAAACATCAAGATTGTCTTTCATTTATGACCCAGCTGTCAAGTGATCTCAGTCTGGATGTATCTCTGAGTGCTGGAGGCACATTTCACGTCAAAATCTGAGATGAGTATGCAGAGAAAACACTTTCACAGGAATGCAAAGATAAAAATATTCTGACATTTATTCCTGGTTTTGAGAGTTTATGACAAAAAATAATCAACTCAGAGATTAAGGATTAAACAGCTCAGAGCTGGTATGGAATAAATAGTAGCATTTTGCACAGTGCTGTCCTCAGCAAAGAGTGAGCACAGTGCTGACGTCAAGGAACAAAAAAGCTGACCCTTTTGCTCTTTTTCTGCTATCTACATAAGCTACAGACTCTCTGGTTTATAGATGCCTTTGCACCTTCCCCAAATGAGCAGAAATCCAGTGTCCCATATTGGTCACCTTTCAGTAAATGCAGAAGTGCAGGATTATACTCCCAGCAGCTGTAAAGTTTCACAAAGCTGTAGTGTCAGCGTGGTCTCCTAAGCCATCTGTGTCTCTAATCTATTTTTCCATATGAAATCATCAATATTCTGATCTGCACAGCCACAGTTGGGTTTTGTTTGCACTACAAATACAATCAGTTACACATTACTCAAGATCTAATGATGTTGGACTGCAAATGATGTTGAACTAGGTAATTTCTTTGGAATGATAAAGTAAATTTATCAAACCCTTTTTTGCCACCCAAACAGAAATTTCCCTAAGAGGATTCCCTTGGTTCATATTAGTTTGCTTTCACATTTATTGCTGTTTCCCAACAAATTGCTGATACAGCTTAAACAGTGCTCAGTACCAAACATTTGTGAGAAAATGATTAAACGGCTTTTTTCAGTTTTAATAAAACTTTATCTGAAACATCATTCTGGCACAACTTTCCAGAAATATACTTTCATAATTACTTGCAGTGCTCTTCATTCATATTATCAGGGTCTGATTATTCAAAAGGATGTAAATGTCCTGGTTTGCATGATTTACATAAGAATATAAAATATTTTTAGACTTTCAATATTTTGGGACAAAGTAATAAAATAGTAAAAAAATCTGAATATTATCTTTCTCTATAGCAAGTAAAACCTGCTTAAACATTGTTTAAAACTTAAAGAATGTTGACTTATGAGAACATTCTAAAGGAGGCAAACGTGAGAAATTTGATTTGGCCAGAAAGATTCAAATCTGCCCAGACATATAGTTTTCAGTTTTTAGCAAACTGAAAATGAATTTCTTTTGGGACAAGGTTCTGGTCAAAATGAATAGAGAAAAGCCCCTCCTTCATATTATTCAGTGTAAAGTGCTATGAATTTGTTCTAAACTGCATCTTAGTGACATAATGTACGTTTTCCAAGGAATCCTGTATCAAGATGTGAAAGAGAAAAATTGAAAGGATTACAGATACATTTTTAAAGTATTGAGAAGACATAATAATGCCTGTGCTGCACATGCAAGCAGACAGTGAAGCTGTGGATAGGTTCCACAAGAGAATTGGTTCACAAATGATCTCCTAATCATTTCTTCTAATGATGAAGAAATGTTCTTCTAATACTAACAGATCTGAGAAATCCAATTGTTCGTGTTCAGGCCCTCCTGTTTTTCACTCAGTATTGACCCTGCCAAAGCTCCAAGGTCTGTTCCACATTCATGAGGAACAGGAACCTTTCCATTCTAGTCAGCTCAGAAGGTGTCATTCCTCCCGTGTGCATTGTGCTGTGAGACTGACCAGGACATGCCAGTTCCAGAACACCAAACACTTCTACTCCACAAGTAGGTAATAAAAGTGGAACAAATGAGCTGTTTTAGAAGCAAACTGGATCCCACAAACTGGTTCAAGTTTGCCATTAGCAGAGCTCTGCCATCCTAAATCCATCCTGTACTCTAGACACCAAGGTTCATTATTGATGATTTAGATGGCAGAATAGAAAGCCCTTTAATATGAAGATGGTAACAATTAGATAGGGATGGCAAGCACTTTAGAGGACAGGAATGGAGTTTGAAAGGATGTAGTAGAATCAGTAAAATAATAAGTAATTCAATGTGTGCTACAAGGTGACACCTACCTACAAGATCGAATAATAGAAATGGTTCTAAGAAGGTGATCTGAGAATTAACGGAGCAAAAATGGAACAGTGTCCACAGGGCTATAACCTACCAGGAGATGTGTGTAGGAATGTTGTACATACAATACCTGAAGTTTGCAACATCAGTGGGGCTCAGCTGGAGTACTGCATCAGATTTGGGCACAACATGAGGGCTTCATCACTTGAAGACAGTTAAAAAAAAAAAAAGCAAAACCCAAGACATTTCCAATAAAACCGATGAAGAAAGCTGGAAAGTAATGCTTTTATTTAGCTGAAAGAAGACCAAAGGGGGAAATGAGTATTTATTTCAAATGACAGCTGATGTTATCAAGAGGTTGGCAAAGAGAGGAAAGCACCAATTGTTCTCCAGTAATGGATTTAAGTTACCACAAAGGAGGTTTATCCTATACATTAAAAACATGCTGAATGGCAAGAGAATCAAGAGCTGAAACACAGCTGTTAAGAGAAGATGGGGATTCTGCATCACCAGGCTATTTTAAACACAGGTTGGACAAATGGCTGCCAAATATTATTCAGGTAAAGCTGAATCTGTCTGGGATTAGCAAAGGAAACCAGTGATTTCCTGAGATCACGTCAATCCTATTCTTAAGGTTCTGTGTCTGTCTTCAGATTTTTTTAACAGCTCTAAACCACAGACTACACTGCATGTATTGGGCTGGACTCAGAGCAGATCACACTGATTTGTGATCAAACACAGCCTGATGGAACATTATCACCAACCATCCCTGAGCCAGCCATAGAGACAAAGCCTTCAATATAGTGTCTGAGTTTTATTCAGAGGGTAAAAGCCTTGGCCAAGAGACAGTTACCCTTAGTTTTATTTAAGAAATGCACAAGGTCTATGGTAATTGTTGAAATTTGGTTCAGTAGCTTTAAATTTAACAGATTTGTAGTCCTCTTTTGCCTTTCACTGCATTTAAGAGATAGTAAACTTCTGCTAAAAATAATGAGTTTGCCTCATAAAAGTTAGGCATTAAAATAATAAGTTAGAGGCCATAAAAACAAATGTCCCTTAGAGATTTTATCCATCTGGACTAGACAGAAAATATAGCTCCTGCAGTTATTTTGCAAACAAAGTTAACAACATTATTCTAAAGCTTTCACATTGAATCTTAAAGCCCACAACATATATCTGTTCTGTCCCAAAGATTCACAGGCTTCAGATTTACATCTAGAACTCACAGATGGCCTTATATGGTAATGGACCAACACAAATAATTGACTCAGGGAAATATCTAAGCAACAGTTAAATCCATCTTTATTCAATAAAATGTTAATATGTGATTAAGTTTAATAATGTCCACATTTAAAACAGAATCTATTCTGCTCCCATGGACATTCACATATGTTCAGTAATGCATTTAAATTCTTATCATTAATGGGAAAGAGGCCCCTAGAAGGGCTCAAAGTTTAAATATCCTAAAATGTGAGATTGCTGGGGAGCTGGAACACAAAGCTAGATGTAAGTGTCAAGGTCAGGCTCTGACATGAAACTCTCTGTTGGCCATTAACAGCTGCAAGCAGTTGTTATGTCCCTGCCTAATTTGAATGGAAATTCATTACAGAGCATTTCAAGGAAAGAAAGCCTGGCTGATCAATATGAAAATGGCAATTTTTGATTAGTGTATCTTTTTTTTTGGTTGCTCAGCACAAAATACTCAGTTTACTTTGAAATTACTTTGTTCTACTTTAATGAGGCTGATCTAATTCCTAAAGCCTTAGACCAAAATGGTAATTGATAGGCATCATATAACATTTACATGAGAAAATTAAAAATCTATACAGCATCTGTGAGTGATGAAGCTTTCTCAGTGAATAAGAAGTGTTTGAAATGAGCAGCTATTATGGATAAAGAATAAATAAATTTATTATGAAGAAAAAGCCAACATTTCATGATTATCTTCTTAAACAACTTGGTACTCTGCAATAATCAGCAGAGAACTGGAATGACAAGCTTTTCCCAGAGCAAGGGAGGCTGGCAGCATCATGTGCAGCATTCCCAGGGTAGCTAGGAAATGTGGAATACCTCCAGAGCTGCTGGGAGGAATGACACTGGCTCCAGCTCCCTGGCCACTAACGCACAGGCTCAGCTTGAAACAGGGCTAAGCCACAGAGCTAAAACAGGAACAACACTTGTAGGAAATGACACCAAAATCTGTCATAGACTGGAGATAAGCAAGCATGTTAATTTAAAATAAAAGATATTCCTGTCTTAGTTGGCTAAGTTGTAACTAAATTTAAATTTGATTGCATTTTCTTTTACCTTTTATTCTTTTGGCTCTGATTAGGGTCAGAAGTCAGAAATGATAAAATGCCTGAGCAAAACATAACTGAATATTTCTAAATGAGAGGCGAAGAGAAGAAAATCCTGTTCCTTAGCATCCTGCTTCACTATCTACTTATTGTAGATAATAAATCTACAATTAGTTCAAAGCAATTCAGATGAATATGATTGTCTGAATTGTTATTGCTAATTTGAACCATAGAGCCTCAGTTAAGTGAATAATCTGAGACTATCAAACATTTTTTTTCAACATTTTTAAACTTATTTGCTACTGATTCTACTTGCTGCAAAATCTACCATTATCCTGTTTATGAATCATTCATAAAATGTTCCTAAGTTCAACAAATGCATTTCCTATCCATAAGTATTTGCCAGATAGTCTGGGTACATAATTTTCCTTCTCTTTCCTTTTCTTTGATCACTGACTATAGGACCAGTCATTTTTCACAATTTCTGACATATTTGGTCGGCTAAATCACAGAGAGTTATTTCTCCTCCTTGACAGTGTGACTGAGGCTTGGGAAAAAAAAAAAAAAAAAAAAAGAGAATTGCAAATTAGAAAAAGCCTCTAGGATCATAGGATCTGCCATCCTGGTATAAACTATCTTGCATATAGTCCAATACTTTGCATCTGACAGTTTTCAGTACTGGGTCCTTCAAAAGACGGCAGAAAAAAAATCTGTAACAGCAAAGGGAAACTAATCAAGACAACTCACACAGTTCTTTGCCTGAACTCTGACAGTTTAAAGTTGGTTAACATCTGCAAGTAGAAGTTAAAATGCTTTCAAATGCTGTCATCATTATTAATTCTATCCATGAATATCCCTGATACTTTTATACATGCCAATTTTCTTTCCATTTGAATTTTTTTGCTTCAAAATAGCAAATGACAAATATAGCTTTGATGGCACAAATGCTTAGTCAAACAGCCACTTACAAAACTTTCAGAATCAATACATTCAGCAACATAGAAAAGCTGTCAAAATGTGTGTCTAAAGTACTAGGAAAACAGACATCATATTTCTAGTCATGAAATAGAAATTTTGAACTCTTAACTAGCAGCATTAATAAAAATATCTGTGGGAGAACAGAGCAATCCCTGAAAATTCAAAGGCGTTTTACATTTTTTATGATCGGGTGTGAGTTTATAAAGTTTATATTGGATTCCTTCTGGGAAGATCGAACACACAGGCAAGGTTTGATTACTTGTAACTTAACCTTCAGTATGTGGTCTTTTACCAAGGAAATCATGAAACAATCTGGGGCTCAGATTACCATTAATCTGAGTAAAAGTATTTTCACTAAAATGCACCTTGATTTTCATTCTCTTCTTATTTTAGTAATGAAAAAATGAGGCATTTAGTCAAATCACAATTATTTAGACAACATTTTGGGACAATGCAGAGATTAGCTGGTTTTAGAGTCTACCTGAAAACAACTGCTTAAGACTGGGATCAATCACTCCTCTTTTAGACATCTTGATCTACCTGCCTCTTCTCTGCTCATGAGCCAAATTCTGTGAATTGCTCAGCACCCTCATCTTCCTGTACAGACAATAGGACTTTAGAGAACACAACTCTGCCCAGGAGCAGCTCAATTCCTCTCACACTAAAGCTTTAAGGAAGAGAATTCTCTATTAGTAATAATCTGGCAATAGTTTAATGAAAAGTGGAAACACTGGGAGATAGGTGTGCCTATATTTCCATTAGAATCACTGATCAAAGATTTAGAAAAGGCAGCATTAAGTTCTTTTGAAGTCTCACTCCCAGGAGCACAGTTCAGAACAATTCCACTCCATCTTATCAGTAGGTTTTACTATAAGACCCTTATTAGATTGCAATTGATTCACAGTAATCTATTCATTTTTAGTCAAATTAAAACAACCTTGATTGTAGTGCCACAGTTCACGCTGATACAATTAATGTGGTGTGAGGGCATTTCTATTATGAAAATCCTTTATTCCCTGCCTTGGTTTATAGCTCAAGCATAAAGAACTCAAATGGCACTGAAACTTGTCAGACAAAGTCTCAGCCCAGCCAAGAATGTTATTCTTTGAAATATATGGTAGTATGAAAAGAATTTTACTGCTTTCCCTTTGCAGCAGTATGGTGAGGTGAGAGAAATTGGAAATGTGCTGCTGGAGCTGACCACTTGCCCCATCAGGTTAACATTCTTTAATTGTAGATGACTACTAAATGTGAGAACCAGGAAAACAGGTTCATCTGTTTTGTCCTCACTATCTTCATGGTATGTGATACAAGGATGCAAACTGAAGACATGATTCCATATAGCTCCCATCTGTCTAAATGTATCCCTAATTTCAAGGAGTGAACAGAGGAAATAGTGCCAGGGAGATGCAGGAACTGCAGACATATCCTAATGCACAGACTGTCCTCTCCCCACAGGCAGGGACAGGCTGCCTCAGAGGCAGCATCAGTGGATAAAGCATCAAAAGAAGCCGTGTGTGATATAAAGCCAGGTCAACACAAACAAGCTGGGAAAGAGTCAGGAAACTGCACATGTCCAGATGAAAGATAGACTGAAGCACATCTTTTACTCTCTGCATCTGGTATTTATCCTGGACTCATGCTTTGGGCTGTATTTTTAACTCAGTTAATGGAAGTAGCACAAAACACAGTGCTTGGCAGAGAGAGCACACTCCTATATCTTCTTTGTGGGCTTGGTGATGCATGCACTGATCTGTGCAGCACTGATTTACAAATGCAAGAGATATAGTGAGACCGAATTCCAGGCTAACTTTTCTCCATTTGCTTCCTACTTCTAAAGCAAGCTGCCATTCTTTCCTTGAGAAGTGCATTCACAGTTCCCTGAGCACTGAAAGCTGTTGTAAGCCAATGTTGCTGCTCAAAGCCCCCCATATACTCACAAAACCATCCCTTCAGTCAGAAGAAGTGTTCAGGTAGCTGCTCAGGGAGCTGATCCCAGTTTCAACTCACCTGGCAAAATAACTACACATTGGTTTCCAGACTCTGGGGTTTTTACATTATTACATGGATCACACTTGTGTAAACAAAAAGTGGTGGCTGGAATGAACAAGTGGGGATGGGATTTCCTCCTCTGGCAGCATTGAAAGGCTTGACTAACTTAAAGTGCCCTTCTATATTAAAGAGAGTTTCTAGAACCTGCTTCTTATGCAGCTTCAATTTACCCTTTCCCAACAGAGAGCAGCCGTGTAAAACGAGACCAAGGCACTCTGGGCTCCAGCAGCCACGGTCACTTGTAACGTGTGGCAGCCACCCTTTGTCCTGTGGAGCTGACACAAGAAAGCCTGATTTGCTTAAAAATCTTTAAAAAGGATACCAATGAAATAAGCAAATGGGAAAAAAAAAAGCAAAATTCAATGTGGTCATTTATCCTGAGGTCTTTGTTTCAAAACCTGCAGTTCCCCTTCCCTACATATTTAAATACCAGTTCTTACCTCTACTCCGCCTCCTGTTTGTCCGTCCTGGGGACAACAGAATTAAAAAAAATAAAAAAAGTGAGTCATTACAAACTCAGGTCTAATTCCTATACAGCAACAGGTTCCATATGTTATCCCAGCTGAGGGATCACTGGAAAGGTGCTGAAGCCAGAGGGCATTTTTAACCAGAGCTGTCACCAAGAAAACATGGGGAAATTCATTCCCTAAGGCATCACCTTTCTGTGAACTTTTCCTTACAGATCTTTGCTGCCCTAATTCTATTCAAACTGATTACTAGAATTTTAAACAATACTCTAAAATTTACTCTTCCTTGGGAAATTGTCTTCTGAAATACCAGAATTAGCATTAGAAATATTAAAAAAAAAAACAAACTGGTAAAATTGTATAAAAAATACTAATATAATATTAAAAGTCAAGATTGTCTCAGGAATCTTCTGGAGTTGAGAGACCTTAGTTGTTCTGCTGTCCTTCATTTTTACTGCAAAATCATTTCCCGAGTACAAAGCCAAAAGCAGAAAGCCAAAAGCATTTAAACAGAGCAGACTAATTTAAGCATTAAACATTAGAATAGTTTGAGGAGCAAACTTCAATGTCATGGAGTATGTACAAAGGAACAGCAATTGATTTAATGCAGGAATAGTGTCCATGATCTAAAGGAAAGCAGATAACTTGAGTGTGTTCCCCCTGTCAAGCAGCAGCAGAAGAAAACCCAATATTGCAGCAAGTTTTATATTTATTTTTTTTTTATTCCCACTGGGTTGATCTTTCACACAAAGGTTGACATCACCTGTGCAAGAATGGATTTTTCTAGTAAAAGGGTTCTCTGTAAAACTTTAGATGAGCACATTTGGAAACAGTTTAGGGTTCAAACCAGAAATAATGGTGATGCAATTCTTGCTACCCATTCTAACAGGAACTGGATTGTTCTCTTAGGACAAGAATTTACTACACACCTGAGGGAAATCTTGTATCAGGTCTGTTGACATCTATTCCAACCTCTGTCCAGATTATTTAAAAAAAAAAAAAAAAAAAAAAAAAGTAAAAATTGTAATGGAGTGGAGAGTAGAGCTCTTTTCAAGTTCTGGACCAGTTCCACATTTCTTCCAATTTAACGTCTAGCAGAGTACTCAAACATGAGCTCCAGTGAAATACAGTCAATTATATTGTGGCAAATGTTTACATAATTTTAACCACATCGATTTATAGAAATACACAAAAGTGTACACACTGCTCAGTCTTGGAAGAAAAAAATAAAGCAATGTGAAGAGCCATTAGTGTTGTCATATAACCTTGAAACAATTTCACTTTGTGAGTATGTCATATTCATTTACAGTCGTAATTGCTCACATAAAGTATTTGAAGAGGATGTTCTGGTTTTATCCATCGTCTTATCTCTCATCAATCGAGAACAATTATCAGTAAAGCTTTCATCAGTTTCTATACAGGTTTAAGTGTTTACCAGAGAAAGAACACTGTTCCTTTTCCATTATTAAAGTAAAATCTAGTGGGTTTTTCCAGCAAAGAGTTAATTCAATTGAGAGCTTCTATCCAATGTTTCAAAGACATAATCCTTGTTCCTAGCAGTTACTTAAACATGCCCCTCATAGTAACAGAACCAGAACTGTCCCCAGAAATATTAGAAGATTGCCAATTACCTGCAGAAATTAGTACTAAGTGTGCAAGGTGGACTTTTGGGAGGAGCTCCTTGCAGCTGATCTTTGTTTAACCTTGTGTGTGGTGATTCTGAGGAGCTCTCCGTATCCCAGGGCAGGTTGCCACCGGCCACTCTGTCCCCCTCATTGCCATTCAGAGGCAGGCACAGATTAGCGGATCAGCGACTGATGAGAGCACGTTGCCCGTGCCAAAGGAGGATAGAGCTGTCCCCAGTGCGGCAGCAGTGCTGCCCTCTGGCACCAGCGCTGCCATCCTGCTGCACTGCTGCAGGTGCTCAGAGCCTCGGAGGGCGCCTTCCCTTGGAGGGGGAAAGCAATGCCATGGAAGCTGGCCAAACCCTTAACTCGCACGGGCTAAATTCACACACGCACAGAGGCTCTGAGCTTAGGCACAGAGCGTGCAGGACAGACAGCTCCAAAGAAGATGCCTCTTGACAGCTGCACCAACAGTATTTAGTTGTTGGTTTTGCAGACAGAAAATAAGCTTCTAATTCAGACAAGCTGTCAAATTTAAAATTTAAAAAAAAAAAAAAAAAAACTGACCCAAACTTCTCAGTAAGTGTTGATGTTTTCTATTAAAAAAAAATTTATAAACACTCCTCCCAGTGAATTCTCAGGTGCCTGGTACTAATTTATGGCAGTCCTCTGTACTAAAAACAACCTGAAATAAATCATGCAGCTGGAGACAACTCAGAGAAAAATTAAGAAAAAGGAGTGAAAAGTTTCCTTCTGATGTAGAAGGCAGATGTATCCTCCTAGTTTATCATATTCTGGCTCTTTTCATCATCCTGCTCTCTTTACACATAATAACTAATCTGACTGGTTTATGTTTAATCTGTTGAAGAAAATTTAAGCTAATTAAGAATAAACATAATGCCTGAAGTTAAAACACAAAGACCACATCTAAGTAGGAATATCTCAAGGTAAATATTTTCTCTGTCAATATTAAGGATAGGTTTACACAAACTGTTGGACAGATGTAATTTAAAGTGTGTACTTTACGAGTTTTCAGGCCTGAGCATCTAACCTGCTCTCCAGAAGAAAAATGTGGATCTTTGCCTCTACTCAAGGAGAATGACTGCTCTTAACATCTGAAAATCAATCATAGAATATGCCAGACTGTAGATGAATGAGTCTGTCTGAACAGACAAGTACACTATTTTTGGCATTTATGCTTCTATTCCTTTTTGTTGTAATCGATCTCTATTATTTTATTTATTTTTTGTAGTTCATAATGTACAAGCAAGTCCAATATGCCTACAGGAGTACCTTGGGTGTATTGAGCTGTAAGTCTTATTTCTCATCCCTAAAAAGAAAATCCACCCACAGGGGTGTTTTACATCTGATTACTGGCTGTTTGTGGCATACCCTCTCTGGATGTTGTACAAAATGCCAACATTTGATATTTCATGTAGCCACTGATCCTTTTGTTCACATTTGGAATGTCATGAAGACCTTGTGCAATGTATATTCCAGTTTACTCCAGCCTCATCACGTACACCTATAGGCTTTTCTTCTTGTGCCTTCCCCTTTTATGCTGTTCACTTATATTTTACTGTAAACAATAAAGAATATATGAACTATTTTACTGTCCATGTGTCACAAAACAATGCGATTTTACAGAAATGGTCTACCAAAGCTAATTCAAGCCAGTAAGTCATTTTATACAAACCATATGAGGAACCCACATCTTACACCATAAATTATTTCATATATTAAATCTCAGATTCCTTCCAGAAGAGCACAACCCTTCCAGACGTTTATAATTTACTTATGTTTTATTTAAGGAACAGTAATGAAGTTTGATCTAAAAGGCAGTAATAAAAAGTATCACACGCTGAAACCCACTACAGTTAATTTCTCATGTGCAATTTGAACAATATTTTATATAAAACCAGTATGCTGATACTCCATATAATTTTTTATCAAATATTTTCCTATAAATGTTTCTTAAAATTAAGGTTTTGTTCTGAAAGCCATAAAAATATTTTGATTATCATTTTACTCAAAGATAAAACCAGCATGAAAATGATGAAATTTCTCTTGGAACAGAAATTTCACTTTCTCAGCAGCTCTAGATTTCATACATACAATATCCATACACTTCCAGTTTGTATCAATAAGGCTTATAGAATATTTTAAATTTCCTATCTTTTCCCTCTTCAGCCTCTTTTTTCGGGTAAACAAAGAATTTTAAAAGGCTTATATATCCATGAAAAACACCAAAAGCATGAAAGCCAGATTGATTTAGAAAATACTGAAAAGTAACAGTTAAAGGATATAGAAAAATGAAAGTCTTCTGAGCTGAAGATATGAGGCAAGTAGGACCTGCAGGAGCAGCTGTGCACCAGCTGTTTGTGCATTTTAATTTACTTTGAAAGCTAAAAAGAAATGACAGAAGAATTGACCTCTCTTCTGCAGCCTGTGTGCTCAGTATTTCACCCTGTCTTCACAGAAATTCCTTCCCCTGCTCAGGGAGTCCCAGGAAGTGAAGCATCAGTCCCTGGTGTGGCAATGCAGCACTGGACACCACGTGATGATGACAAGGAACTCAGACCATGGTTTTTGGGGGATCCTCTGAGACATCCTCTATAAAAAGCCCAGCTGGTAAGGATGGACTGTCAAACACAACCACTCGCTAAATTCCTTTGCTACCATCTCTAAAAGAAATGTAAAAGGTTCTGCCATGGGCACCACCCCAAAGCCAACACGGTGGGGAAAGACCCTTCTGCCAGGATCTGACTGATCCATCTGGCCTGGAAACCAGCTCACCACTCAGCTGCAAAAGGCTTCAGCAGCCTTCTCTTTAAAGAGATTCTTCTATGCCTTCATTAACTCCTGTTATTATTAATGACTTAGACTGAAACCTGGGTTGTGAATATTACACAGGACTTACCAGTGCTCTGCTGTCACACATCAGTGACATTCCTCTGTCTCATGCTAGTCTGGCTGTTGCCTTAGTGGTTAGATATATTGTGCTTTCATAGAGATAGTAAAGTACAAATATCATTTTGCCTTTTCCACAGTAGGAATTTTACCACAGGAGCTCAGGCTATTTTGGGAATACCAGAATAAGCAAGGTCTGTAATATCCTCTTCAAAGATGACAATCTTTGTGCTACAAAGAATGAAATTTCCTCTATTAATTATACTTTTCTGCTGCTCTGCATCCTCAGATTCAGCCCTGTATCCCCAAAGGTATTTCATTATCTCTTCAGCCAAGAAAGGCTCAGTATCCATTACCCAGCTTCCCGCTGACAAAAGATCTTCCACTAATTACAAAGAGACTTTCCATGGGTAAAGGTTACTGCAAAATTTAAGTTGTTGCTACTGACAGTCACAATGACTCCTCATTTCTGTGATGATCCTCTTACCACTCCACACGGCTTCCTAACACACTCCAGTGAAGCTCTTCAAAAATGCAGCTGGTGATGGTTACACATCTGAGAGTTGAGGGCTTGGTTCTACATGGATCCCTTCCATGTCAGCATGGTTACAGGGGGAGTTCATCCCGAGTTTCGAACCATGGAGTTCTCTGCAGGTTCACTGTGGTTATTTCCAAACCACTACCCTGAAACAGTAAGTTATAGCTGCCTCACTCCAACTAACAGAAAGATGCACTCTGACACTTGGTTTGCTCTCTGGAGAGAGATCTCAAGCTCCAGCCAGATGGCTCTGAGGCTCCTGCTAGGCCTGATCCATGCTCGCCAATTTATAAGAATTGGAGACCATAATGTTACACATTTCACAGTCTCTGGTGTTAAAATTTGATGTGAAAAATGTAACTGAATCAGCTAGCGACAGCATCCTTTTATATTTTATTGCATTGTGGCTCTAATATCATTAGAAGATATTGCACTCAATTACTCAAAAGTGAGAAAATTCCAGTATGAACTCTTTCATACACAAACAGAAAGCATTTGAAGTACCTAAGGGGTGTTAATATGTAGGAAATCTGAGTTGAATACACTTTGTAAGCTGCTGTGGAAGAAGAGTTCTTTTTTTCTTCCCTGCTTCTAGGGACAAACATGATTATTTTACTGAGAATAGGGGAGAAAATGGAAACTAAGCAAACAACTGCAGTTCCAGAAATTCTGCTTCATAAATTATGCCGATAAGGAAAATGTAGCTTGGTGATTTTACAATGCTTGAGTTTCAAATTGAAGTAAGCAAAAGTGCTTTATGTGCATTGCCAAGCGCTTTCAAGAGGCTGTTTCCTGTCTTTCATGATGCAGTTATCTTTTAATGAACTATATGTTTGGGTTTTTCACTAATGTGATGCATTTCATCTGAAAGATCATACACTACATGGGAATAAAATATTCATAATTGAGCATCATGGTCCTTTTAGTCACTTATCCTCACAGTGAGATTTTAAAAAGAGTATTACTTTACAATCATTTAGATTTTATTTTCTTTCCAATTTTCCTTCTCTGTAACACTTCCCAAGGTGTCCAAGGTTATTATAAATCACAAATGCACACACAAAAGATTCTGCCTGAACTCAGCATGCCTTAGATCCTTTTCACTGCAGAGCACAATGAGAAAAGCTGACCAGAAGAGATGCCACTGTGAATTCATTCAGATCTGCATGGAAATGTAGAAAATTCCTGTCTCCCTTATTTCCGAATATTTACCATACACATCCTATTTCTTAATTTAAATCTGAATTGTTTGCTACTTTCCACGACAAGGATACTACATACCCTGGGAACATGTACCATGCTGTAAATGTCTTTGAGGTCATCACTTTAGTTTTTGATGATAAAAAATTGATCCATTTTTAAAGCCAGGTGTACATTCTAGAAGTGGGCCTAAGAATGTGTGGCTAAACCAAAGCGAAATCTTCAGAGAGTTATTTTATTTACCATCCAGATGTGATTGCTGCATTCTGCTGCATTCACACACCCAAACCTATGGTCATTATTTAACCAACAAATTGCTCTTTTTGGCTTGTACACACAGAATACTTTTTCATCCTTACTTGTGTGAAAAACGCCCCCCTTAATCTCTACTTCTTTGCCTGGTTACTCCATACATGAGTAACCTGCAGGACACCACTTATTTCACAAATGATGTTTCATCTTTTGCTCCTTTATCAGCAGAACTTCTCTGCCTTTTAAGATACTGCCATACATAAGAATTATATGCCAAAAATGCCATTCTTAGTCACACAATGTCTCTTTTACAGAAAGCCACTTGAGATAATTCAATGCTGCTATACTAGTTCCAGATTTTTCAATTTGGAGCCTAGAAGTAGGAAAGCATCAACAATATTACAAAATGCCTTACTACAATAACAGTAGTATACCTCTGCCTCTTAAAAATTTCGAGTTAGTCTTTCTGTGGTTTAAAAAATTATAACACTGTGATTTACACTCTAGCTTGTTTTTAACATCAAAGGAAAAGCTCTAAAATCAAAAAAAATATGAGTTGCCGATGATAGAACATAAATAAATTTAATATATTTTAAACTTCAAATCATGTTAATAAATTAGAAAATAAATTGCCTGCTCTTGATATTTCAGGGATAACCCCTGCTTACTGAACTTAAGAAACTAGAGATTTGTCTTTCAGATTTCATAATGTTTTGTTAAGATTTCAAAAAACTGTATCTGGTCAAGGTCAGTTTGAAATTTATTCACTGGATATATTTACCTTGAAGTCTTCTAATACTTTCATTGGTCCAGAAGGAAAACTCTAATTGCAACATGGGAAGTCCAATGCTTTTCTTCTTGGTATTTCTCCCAACATTGAGCCTCATTAACTTTGTATATTATGAGAGTTTTAGAATCCTGGCTTTAAGTCTGATTCAAAGGCTTCTGAAAGTCCACCTAAGGGAGGATATTTATTGATTCAGTCAAAGGGTATCAAATGTTAAGAAACTAAGCACACCTTTTGTGTACATTTCACAAACATAATATCTTTTGGATGTCTGTACGGAAAAATTCCATTTAAATGAATATTATAATAAAGAACTGAAGGTATAATAAGTAAAATGAGTTAATATTGTACTGAATTAAGGCTCTCGAGACACACATCTCACTTTCATTACAGCTTACGTTTACTATTAATTTTATTTAATGCTCAACTTGAAGAATTCAATTCCCATTCTAATTCTATTCTAATTCTAATTTTATTTACGTATGTTAAACAAAAACATGCAGAATACCCTCATTCATTGTGATAAAGAAAGGATCTTCCTTTTAAATACATTGAATTTGCTCCATTTTCCAGTCAAAACTGCAGAGTATCCGTAACAGAGATGGTGATGAAATGCAGCTGATAAAAGCTACAGGTGTTGTGGCTGCTGCCCATGGAGAGGCTTGAAGCCAAATGGATGAGGGATCAGCACCAGTGCCAAGAATTATCGTGAGGCAGAGATGGGGATTTGACTCATGGGAGGGAGAGATAAATCCCCCTAAGGGAGGGCTGAATGCTGGACTAACATCAGCTCCCTTGCTGCTGTAGCATCGCCCAGCGGGACACCTCAGGAAATGTCAGCGGCACCCATCCTTGCCCGAGATCCTGTGAGTGGGGACAAGTTCAGGCTTCTTTTTTGGGCCAGGAAAGGAATGGGGAGTATTATTTTAAAGGCACATTTTGCCTTCCTTGCCAGCATCAAGAGGCCTGGTACAGGTGCTCCACATAAACGACTCAGAGGGCAGGGCCAGCTGCTCTCACTGCGGCTTCGGTCAGCTGATGAGAGGTGCAGGGAGATGGACTGCACCTCCACCATTTCTAACCTGCCCTTGAATCAGAGAGCAGGTTTCAGCTGAGAGGAGGTGTGAACAACACAGAGATATGCACAGAGATACAGAAGGATTTGCAGTAATACAGAAGTATTTACATCGGAGACAACTCTATCACAAATGATTGTTCAGGTTTACCCAAATAAACACAGATAATACCATTGTATCATTTCTCTACATCATAGGTGGAACATTTATTTACTCATTCTAATTAAATTCGTTTTAAAAACTCATTCAGTTCTCATCAGAACGATGCAAGAAACAGCCATAATAGATTTTCTAGGGACAGACTCTAAAACATGTTTTGAGTATAGGAAGTGCTCAAACAGCATAAGGAAATTGAGATACCCAGCAATGGGGTCAATCTTTCTTTTCTGTAAAGGTGACACAAGCTTGTTCTGACTATCTGAAGAAAGAAACACAACATTTTCTTTACTTTGAAGCAGTATCTTTGCTAAGTTATCTTGAATCAGGTGTCCATGGCTCCAGTGAGCCAATCTAATGGCAGAATATGGCTCATTTTGCTTAACCCTTTAGACATGTTTAATATATGCATGTAAATGACTTTAACTTGATGTGGAAATAAATAATTCAAGTTGGTTTTAACGAGATCTAAATTACTAACTGCAGTATACATTGTTCTTCTCCGTAGACTGAGCACAGCAGAGTAAATTTTAATTGTGATGCTTAGGGATTTTCATCAGCAGTGAAACCCCTTGTGCACTGAAATGAGAGTGTTCCCTAGAGAGTGCAGAGGCAGGCAGAGAGAATATGTAATGAACTGAGCTCAACAAAATGAAGGTCAGAGCCAACATTCATGCAGAAAAGAGGTCACCCTAGGAAGCTGTGTTATTAAATACAACCTGGAATGTCTACACCTTGACAAGCAGCAGGAGGAAATTGCTACTTATTCCAGATATAATCAAATGATAACATGTAGGTGAATTTGCAGTGGATTTGCAAGCCAAGATACATCTTAAGGAACAGGAATTTACTGATTTGCAAAATAGAACATGACTTTATTTGCCATATTCTTGGCCAAGAACCCACTCATCTTGGTCCAAAGCTGACACAAGGAATTTTTAAGAAATACAGATGTGTAAATGATTTTCTCACCATTCAAATGGAACTCAGCAGAGCTACTGCTACAGAATTTGCAGAAGGGAGAATTACAGCTTCATGTTGTAATAAAGCAAGAAACAGAGAATGTAAAATTTAAGCAAAATTATTTTGGAGAATGAATTAAAAGACAACAGGAGAGAAAAACTTCTCTAGACAAATCATTATGTGGTGGACAGAAACAAACCAGATGATAAAAGACCAATCAGCACCACACAGGTTACCCCTGGGAGAGAAAAAATACAGTAAACACAAAAATACACTAAAAACTCTAAACATCTGAGGAGTGATGGACAGAGGGCTGTGTGTTTACAGTCTCATAAGAGCATGTCTTATCCAGTCCAGCAGGATGTAAAAGTTTGCTAATTGCCTGAGCACTTGTGAAGCAGCAGAGGGACCACACGGACTCTCGCAGGTATTTGATGTTTGACAGCACAGCTATTCTGCTCCTGGGTGTCCAGGCCCAAAGGATGGTGGGGAATGGAGTTACATCCAGCTGGGGCTGATCACAAGTGACATGCTGCAGGCCAGCTCTGCTCAATGTCTTTATCAATGATCTGGAAGAGGGGATGAAGTGTACCCTCAGTAAGTTTGCAGTCAATACTAAGTTGATCTGCTGGAGGGCAGGAAGGCTCTGCAGAGGGATCTGGACAGGCTGGGTCCATGGCTGAGGCCGATTGTGTGAGAGCCAACCCTCAGGTCCTGCCCTTGGGTCACACAACCCCTGCAGCTCCAGGCTGGGGTGGAGGGGCTGGAAAGTGCCTGGTGGGAAAGGCCCTGGGGGTCAACAGCACCTGAACAGCAGCCAGGTGTGACCAGGTGGGCAAGAGGCCAATGGCACCTGGCCTGTCCCAGCCATGGTGTGGCCAGCAGGACCAGGACAGTGACTGTCCCCCTGACTGGGCACTGGTGAAGCCACTCCTCAAATCCTGTGTCCAGCTCTGGGCCCCCCACAACAGGAAAGACACTGAGAGGAGCTGGAGCGTGTCCAGAGAAGGGAATGGAGCTGGGAAGGGTCCACAACTCCTTGACAGGAGGTGCAGCCAGGTGGGGAGTCAGTCTCTTCTCCCAAGTAACAAGCAACAGAATGAGAGGCAATGGCCTCAAGCTGCACCAGAGTGGATATTAGGAATATTTCTTCATGGAAAGTGTTGTCAGGCATGGGAACAGGCTGCCCAGGGAAGTGAGTCACCATCCCTGGAGGTATTCACAAGATATGTAGATGGGGCTCTTGGGGACAAGGCTTAGCAGAGACTTGGCAGCGTCACATTTTCAGTTGTATTTGGCAATCTTGAAGATCTTTCCCAACCTAGAGGATTCTATGATTTGGAGGTTCTAATTTGGGATGTCCACAAGAGAAGGATCTACCTTAGGGTTATCCCCTTTACCAGAACTCCTTAAAAGAATAGTCATTGATGACTCTTTGAATTTTGATTTTTTCAACCTGTACATCTTCTTAAAGAGCTTTGTCTTCTCAGATGTCTGTTTTAACTTCTACAGTCTGTGGACTGAGTAGCCTGATGACAGGAACTATGGCCTTTCAATCAGTTTTTAATAGTGTTGTCCTCCTTTTTTGTTCTCAAAGCAATTTACATAGTACAGCACTTGCACCTACTGACCAGAGAGATTTATTACAGTTTCGTTAACAGTAAAGACCATAGCAGGGCTTTTTAGTATTGAAAGAAACAACTTAGTTAAGCTTCCAAATTTAATTGTTGTGTGGCTGTGATATTTTCTGGATTTTTTTTTTTCTTGGTTTTTGTTTTTTTTCTTTTTTTTTTTTCCTCAAAGTGTATGAATACAAAAAGGACGCCCAAAAACAAGTGTTGAAAGTAAATATGTGATTTGAGAATTCAGTTAAATGGAACAACTCAATTATCCTCAGCTTTGCCTGTATTCACCCACATGATATGCATCAAAAGCAACTCGATTAACACCAGGAGAGCTATTCTGCCTTCAGTGGGGAGAAACCAAACAGAACATGGTTCCCTACTCACTCAGCATCTCTGACTGATGGGGAGATGTCACAGCTAACAACTACAGCACATGGCTTTGGACTGGCGTGCAACCAAAACCCATTGCAAAATGAGAGGAATGCCAAGACAGAAAATAGTTCCTCCTTGATGACAAGCATAACAGACTTCACTGCTGTGTTAATAGACAGATGAATGTGTTTAGCATATTTCAAACTATTTAAAAAAACCCAAGAACTAAAGTCTTTGCTACCATGTCAGCAAGTTTCCCAAAAATATTAAATACATGATGCTTTCATCCAACCCTGAGCGTATTCTCTGTGCACACAGAGCTGCTCTGCCCATCCTGACCAGCAGCAGCAGCCTTGTGGCAAGGCTCTGAACCTCAGTTAATCTCCTCTTCCAGCTGAGCTTACTATCTTGGGCTGAGTGCCTCATTAACCCTGACAACGTGGATTCTCGTTGGGTCAGAGGTCCCACAGCACCTCAGAGCTGCCTACAAAAGGCTGGTGAAACTGCACTGCACGTGCTTAAACCACACCAGCAGATTTTAACATGATTTGGGGCACTGCATGTAGGACTGCCTACCTTTAAACTGTTTCAGCACAGCCAGATTCCTTGTTTTAAAAGGTGTTCAATAATCCTATAATGATGCTTAAAACAAGTCTGTTGAAATGCATGACCTAATACATTTTTAAACACCGTTTCCCATCTCTACTCATGTCCTAACTAAAGAGTTTTTTGGGGCTTGCATTCTATTCAGGGAAATGGGAAAAAAGAATTGATCAGACCAGAAAAAAAATTCTAATGGCAAATTAATGCCAAATGAATGGAATTATGAACTGAATAGAGGCAAGGGGAAGAAGTGAAAACCTTTTTGAATAGATCTGGGGAGAACATCATGACAAATGTACCAGAGGAAGAACTCAACAGCCTTTGCCTTTTGTTGATGGTTACAGAGGAACAGTAAAGTAGGATAGTGTATCACCTTCTGTAAAGTGTGCTTAGATGGGATGAAAGGTTTCTTGACCTTTGAAAAAGGTAGTTGTTAATCTCATACACATAACCTGCATCTTGCTTCAGAATCAGGCTTGTTCTGAATCAAATGGACATACATTGTGACATGATGACAGCTGTAAAGTGTTCAATAGTTATTTAATTCATAAATTGTGTCCCATTTTTCACACTTCCCTCTTTCTTTGTATCTTTACCTTTTCTATTTCTTTGCCAAACAGGTTTAATCAATTAAAAATGTATTGTTATAGTTCTATAAAGTTCACAGTATTTACAGATATATCGACAAGCACTGCCCACTATGCTTCTTTTCAGAGAAGAACAGCTTAACAAAATGGCCACTAGCAGAACATAGACATGTCTGCTTCTAAAATTCAGAAACTTACAGGAAGCCTGGCAACAAGACGATATGAGGAAAATTCCAAACCTTCTCTATTTATGATATCTGCTTAGATATAGTGTGGACAGCTGTTAAAGGAGGGAACATTTCTTTCACAAGGGCACAACAAGAAAACATCAGGCTTCAAGGAAGCAGCAAATTTTGCAATCTCAGAATGGTTTGAGATCCCTGCAAACCTTAGTGGCCCTGAGACCATCCGGCTCTCTGCAATCATTTCTCCAAAATGATCAGAATCCATTTTCTGCAGCTTCTTTGCCTCCTGCAGCTGGCAGATATTTGACACTGTTAATGATCACAGTGGGTATTGAAAGCCATCAGCCACTAATAACCTCCAGAGTTCTAGGGAAGCAGGGTGGTCTGTCTCTTCTCCTTGACTGACAAGAAACATTTTTCCAGTGCAGGAATTAACAGTAATTGGCTCTTATTCTGATTCTGCCACACACACTCAATGATAATTTGCAGGTGCAAAGGCAGACAAGTTTCTCAATGCACATTAATCTCTAGGCTCTGAAAAGATACTTTTTTATTTTTATAAAACTTTTTATAGAAGTTTTGTTACCAAAAGAAATGTCTTTAGTCCCACATAAAATCCCAACCTCTTTCCCTTTCACATGTTAAAAATCAGGAACTGAAGCCTGTAAACAAGACTGTTCAAATAAAGGAAATACATAATTAGATCTTAATTTTAGAGGAAGGAACTGATAATTGTGTGATTACCCTTCAGCTATGGGAACATCTTGCTCCAGTAATGGTCCTATTGAATTACATAAGGCCACTTCTGAAACAAGATAATATTCTATCCAAATATTAGTTGAGAGTCTTAAACACTAAATTATTTCAACAGTCCTACAGAACATGCACTTGATCTGAAGTATCCAGACCATCACATTTTCCTGTTAAATACTGTCAAGTCAATGCTAGCAATACGGCCAAATTAAAACTCAGACACTCTTAAAATGCAAATTCTTTTTTTCATGTTTATTTTATCTATTAAAACTTGAAACTGCTGCTTTTTAAAAATCTAATTCTACTCTAATTTTACCTTTTCTAGATATTTCCCCATTCAAGTTATTTTTGTCTTCCATTTCTCCCTTGGCAATGGAAAAAATCCTCAGTGATTTTCAACATATATGTAGCTACTGTATATTGGGATGTCAGGGTATTAATCACCACAAAATGTTGCGATAACTAGACTAAAAATAACAATAGAACATGTAAATTCCAAAGTATCAGCACCTTTCCTTGGTGAAAGGAACAAAACAGCTGAATAAATGTTATGGTTCATTAAAACATTATTTTTATAAAATCTGTATCTATGGACTAAACTAAAATTGGTTCCACATTTAAAATTGAAAAAAACATTTATAGATCCATTTGAGCAGGTTTTAAATAATAAATTTGAAAGGGTAACAAGCAAACAAACAAAACACCTAAAAGACTGCAATACATCAAGCAGCCTGGGACAGAAAAAATACATGGAAATATCTTTATTGATATATATATTTTTTTATAAAATGTAGCAACTAAACATATGGTTGTGTTTCCCTCTGCTTCACAAGATAAAAACTGTCTATTAAAAAAACTTTGAAGACTGAAACATTATAGTCTGTCCAAGTGATTTTGAAGTATATATATTTATACTTCTGTATAACCCTTTATATCATTGTACACCTTATATATGTATATTTCTATGTAAGAGCCTGGAATTTAAACACTCAGAGCAATGAAACTGCAGTAAAAGTTGTACAGCTGTGCTGATTTTTTTATTTAAGATATGGCCTTAATGTCCCCTATGTGATAATTGAGTGTATGCTACTGCTCAAGTATTTGTTCTGTTCTATTTTTCAGCCCTTCAAGGCAAAGTTCAGCAATTATAAATTTTGAAAGCAGTTTCAAGAGAAAGACAACAAATTTGCTATCTCTGGCTTGAAAATTGCAAATTGGTTACCTTCCCTCACCTGCCTGCTAAAAGAGCATCCTTCGGTCCACCCTTGCATTGAGTGACTCACCTGGAAGAGCCCACTGATCAGACTGGACACAAGTTAATTTCTGACTAAATTGCCCCGAGGCAGATGAGGAGCCGTCACATGCCTCCCAGAGCACTGCCTCCATTATGTGCAGGGACATTACCGGGCAATGTGTCATGTTCAGCAAGCGCCATCCCTTTAATTGCCCGTCCTTACAAAACGCTCCTGCTTTAAATAACAACAAACCGCAGCCCCTTGCTCTCCCTGACTGATTTTTCACAGTTCCACGTTGAGCCTTAGACAAAGGGAAGGGGAGCAGGTCGGTGCCTACAAAGGAACGCTGCAAATGACTCTGCTGAGCAGAGCAGAAATGGTCACGTCCTCCACAGTCATCTGGCCTCCAGCAGCATCAGCATCCTTGGAGGGCCCTTCAGAAGGACACTTGAAAAATTCTCTTTTCGTAAAGCTGCTGGTAAGATAGGTTTGTTTGTGATGGACCTTGGGGCTCTTCTGCACATCTCTGAGCTGGCTGTAACTCTGCAAATCTCAATGAGAGTCAGGTGACCTAGGCAGAGCAATGATCTTTCGAGTTAAATTGCAAAGGATTTTGGAGCAGGCTTAGAGCCAGATGGTTTTGTAAGTTCTGGGGCTCCTCAGGCAGTGTACAGAGGAAGGAACTCTTGTGAGGTTGTGCCTGATTCCTCCCTGTTTCAGTGAACACATGGCAGTGCCTCTCTCTGTCGAGCCTGTCTTATACACATGGGTGTTTGGACATGATTTGCTGTGGTTCCATCTGTGGAAACAAACAAGGAGTTAGCCTGGAATGTGATTAGGTTAATCCTAACACGGATGGTAAAATGAAACTGAAGATATAAATTAGCTTCAGAGCATTTTTCAGCAAAATCTGCTATCCCCCCATAGTTAGAGACTGCAGTGATTAAGGATATTTTCCTGGGCTATCACTGTCTCTCCACTGTGTCAAAGTCTCATCTTTATTTTCATATTTACATCATGAGAAATAAGACTGTCTTCCCTTCCTCAAGCCTCAACATTCCAAATGGAGTGAAAGTGGTGAACACAGTGAACATCTGCAGAGATCAAAAGCCAGAGAAAGAGCTCTGTTCCTTCCTGCAGAGACCCTCTGTAGGATCAACAGGAGAAAAGCACAGGGGCCAAGACACTAGTATCACAATATCTTTGCATTAGACACCTTTTGCTCTCACCACCAAATTTACAATCATTAAAAATCATTTCCCAGTTGCAAGAAAAGTGACTTGTGTACTGCTGCAGCTGCAGAGTCCTCATCCAGCTTTTCACCCTTGAAGACCATGGCTCAAATTGAGCATAAAATACCATATAAAAGAATTTGATACCATCACCCTTATCTGTAAGGCCTGTTTATTTCACATGTTGAAAGCAACAAACAGCTTGCTGCATTTGGCAACCATAGCTCAAAAAAAGAGAGGGCACAGCATTGCATTACAGTGGCATTAAAAACATCCAAGTACAAAATCTTCCACTGGTGGGGCTGGCAGGGGAAGTGCAGGGGGGAGGCTGTTTGAAAAACAGCAGCTGTACAGCCAATATGTCTCAGTCTTGTCTGTAGCCTCTCCAAAACTTTAGCCAAAATGTATTCAAAGTTAACAATGAAACAAGTACTTCCCCCTTTTAATTTACACTTTTTGGCTTAATTCTATTTTTCTAGTGGTTTTTGAGCCTCCTTATATTAGTTCATCACTAGCACACCTGCTAGGGGCACTTTACGGATGATGTTTTTAAGCAAAAAATCCAACTAGCCATAACAAATCCAATGGCAGTGACTCAATTCTAGAAGTTTCTGATAATCTAGAAAATTTTATCTGAAGACAGCAGGAATTATAATCTCTTGCATTGGACACATGTTCCACAAAATTAATGTAAGGGGAAAAAACAATCTCTTTTTCTCATTCTGGAAAATGAGATGAATTTTTCTAAGAGGTAAAGCCTTACTCAGCTTGCTATTCCAGCCAGTTCTGTTGACTTTGGCAATATGAAGTTAAGTTAGAACAAGAGTTCTGGAAAATCCCAGCAGGAAGAATGTCTTGCTCCTGTGTAAACTGAGTTCTCTGACTGAAAACTAAACAAGCCTTCTATTTTATGAGACTTAAGATTTGTGGATGGCCATTTAGCTGGTAGTGATATCTGTCATGAACAGACTGGCTCATTGGGGATTTAACATAAGCCAGGTTCATTTTATACCAATGCTCAGCTTTGGTACTTCTGATAAGCTTCCATGACAATAGAACAATTACAAGACTTGAAAATAAATAATGCTTTAGTCAATTGCACCTTATTTTAGAAAGGATTCATGGCAATTCAATGAAAGGAATTTGTTTTTCTCTCTCCTTCAGTAATTATTCTGACATATTCCTTGCAGCTGAGCTACAACATTTCATAGGTCAAGGAGAATAGATGCAATTTCTTGGTCAGCTACTTTTCTTGGGAGTTAATAATTTAACAAAGCCCAGATCACACATTTTTCACAACTATTTGTAGATAGAAATATCTGGATATCTGATTTCACAACAGATGAAGGGGGAGGTGGAGAAAGAAACAACCAGTCTGTATAACCCTTTATATCATTGTACTCATATGTAACAGCTTAAGGAAGGCTGTAATTAGATTAGGGACATTTTTAATGGTTCAGGCTTTGCATGAAAAACAGTATGGTGGGACATTTTTGCTACCTATACATTGACACTTTGCCCCAGCAGCCCAAGATTTACACACCTTTTTTGATTTTGTGGTTTTTTCAGCAGATTCAGGTATGAATATTAAACTCTGAGGGCCTCTAATTTTATTACCTGGGAAAAAGTTAAATACTGGTATGATGTTAATCTCTACCAAGAGCCAGATACCCAGGAAATATCAATTGTACTTGTTACTCTATTCATAAATACTAAACTTGCTGTTTTTTCAGCATCCAAGGAATTGGCTCAGTTACTGCATTCTCTATTTTCCATGCAGTCAAATCAGATCATGAAAGATGTTCCAGGCAGTACAGAGCTGCTCTCTCTTACTAAAAACTACGCATTAGACTTTTAAGAGATACAAAGGACTAAAAAGGAAAATAGTAAGTCAACTTATGAAAAACTGCATACTAATGCTTTTTGAATTGTTTTTTTTAGAAGTTATATTTATGGACTAAATGAGATTGTAATGTCATGACAATCTTGCAGTTCTTTGAGCTTAATATTCCCTCTAATGAAACCTAATTTATTTTACAGATAATAAAATGGACATCAAAATTACTAAAATCTGGAGAAGCAGAATCAGAATTCTTAGATTACGTTTCTGGTTTTGTTGCAATTTGCTGATTTAAGACAGAAAAATCACTTGAGTTATAGATAAACCCAAAAATACAAAGATGTATGAATTCAACTGCAAAAAGTTTGGGAGTCTTGCTCTACATTAATCTAAACCCTTGTAGCAGGGAGTTGATAATATCCTGGTGGGGGGAGGTTGATAATGGATCAATAAGGGAATGTAACCCTTGGGAGTGTGTAACTCTGGCAAACAGGTATTTCTGCTATATCCACGGATAAAGAGAAAGGTTTGGTGAATACATTTCAGCCCTCCTGAGGAGCTCCAAACTGTTCTCTTTGCCTGCCTGCTAGCTCTTACTCACTGTGATTTGTGATCTAAGCCAAGCAACTCCTCTTTTTTCTGCTGTCCAAAGAGATGCCTGGAACGTCCTCAGCAGGAATCTTGAGAACACTAAATAACAAACACTGCACAGCAGGTGTGAGTGTTAGAGCATGACTACCTTTGCTCCAATTCAAATTCAGGTATTCATATGGCACCCAGATATTCTCTAAAAATAGTGCATCGTATGAGTATTCATGCTTGGCAAACAAGGTGTTTCACGAGGGTTGAATGTAACAAACTTCAGGGGACCCACACCAATGCTGTTAACATTGTTTATTAGTATTTATCTGTCTTCAGGTGTCAGGAGAACCTTGTATGAGAAGTTGTAAATATCCACAAAGTACAACAGTTTTTTTCTGGATATCTGATTTTTTTTTCAGCTAAAAGAGGCGATTACGTTTCTACAAAAACACCGAGAGAAGTGCTTTCTGTGTAATTGACATTTATTTTTAATTTACACCTATCACAAAATACACATGCTTAATCACTCCCTGCATGATCTGTAAATTGAAGAATTACAATGACTTCCTGCCTTTGGGGCAAGAAGTAGATAGATTTTTATAGGTATACACTGTAAAACCCATTCCCAGAATAGATACACATGAGAGTGGGCTTCTGAATCCATTTTCTTCAGTTTAGCTGAACTTTAATCAATAACAAAGATCTTATATATAGCGTGCTACAGCTCCTAACCAAAGCCAAGAAACATTGCCAGCAAAACTACCCAGATTATGATTTTATGCTCCTTTTCTTGTCATTCTAATCATTATGTCATGCATTTATTTTGGTGGCAGGAGAAAAAAGAAGATAATAATCCACTGGTATTATCAGAATTATTCCTCCGAATTAGGCATTTCTAGATGATGGAGCAAGGTGGTTTTTTCTCACAACTCACCTAACGTGGCAGTACAATTTTTGGTTTCGGCCTGAGCTCATTCTAAGGCTGTTTGAGCATCTATTCCCCTGTGATGTACAAGTGCAAATACTAGCAACACATCCAGGCATTTGCTAGGAATTACAATGTCAGGCCCTGGCATAAACACCCAGCTTCCATGACCTTCAGTGACCTTCTCAGAGAACTCTACATCCATTACCTACAAACGTGTATCATGCTCAGCTGCATGTGATCCTAAGTCAATGGGACAGAAAATATTTTGACAGAGGAGTTTTGCATCCACATCCCCTACCCTGTCAGAAAGAGTAAATTTCTTTCTCAACACGTCAGTGAAGTCCAAATGCATCATTCATGTGCTGCTTTAACCTCCTGTAATGCAGGTTATAACATACCATTTATGATGTGTTAGGAATAAAAACTTTTTGTAACATGTCTTTTTGTTATGTATTTATTATGTATTTTATGAGGTTTCTACTTTTCCATGTCAATACAAACACAGCACTTGTTAGAAGAGAGCAGAGGAGAGCCAGCTCTCTCTAAGTAGCACACACTTGAGAGGTCATAAACACAGCCAAAATCCAGGGAATTTTGTCTGGGACATCCCTTCCACGTCCTACAACAGATGTTTGTATGTCCCCAAACTTCCAAACTGCTGTAAACTGCAGTATGAGCACTTTCTACCCTCCTGCCCTTTATCACCCAAACACCTTGGATATCTCACCTGTTGTGACTGAAGTTTTGAAAATATATCAAGAACAGGACTACAGTGACCTCCAGGCATTCAGTTATCCCCGAAATAATTCATAATTTCCCATTAAAATTTATATACTTTCTTGAACTGACTCTTTTATGTAGAACTGGGAAGAGTGGTGCATAATATGAATGTTTTTCAGAAGATGCCTCATATGAAGAGTTCATCTTACACAGTTACACCATTTCACATAGATAATTCAACAGTACTGAAGCCAGGCAGAGTCATTTATTTGGTTGTTATAAATTGATCATGCAGTATATTTTGATAAATTATCTCTTTTACTATAGCATAGAACTACTGAACACTGAAAATTTTCAAGTTACTAAACAACACACCTAAATATATCTCATATTTTAATGTTGATTTTGACTCCAGAATAATCTTTTTTCATCTACCTAAATCTATCTATACAGAATAATTTACTGCTAAAGCAAACCAATTAAATTACATCATAATACCTTTTCTGCAACTGACCAAAAATATCATAAGAATTCAGAAACAAATTTAACATAACTAGCAATTCACAGCTAATCAAATACAAATTAAAAAATTAATTACCATTTTAAAAATAAAAGAATTGCTGAATATTTTTGTCATTCTGTAATGGTGGTAACTATCAAACTCAGTTGGAGAGCAGCAAAAGGATTCCTGTGATAATGAATAATTGCATTCATGAATGCCACTATCTCCACTGAAATACTGCATTTCCAAAGAGCTCAAGTAGCTCAAGGTAAAAATGCTACAGCAGAGGAAAGCTGGGGGATGTGGAGCAATCCCAGACACTGAGGAGTGATTGGTCAATACTGCTCTCACAACAATCATGAAGATATGACTTTTTAAAGCATCAAAGCAATTAAGAAGGAAAAAATTGAAATGAATGGAAATTGAAGGTCATCCCACTGCTGCTGAAAACTTTATTCATATTCTTCTGAGGGCATTACAAAGGTAACTGACATCAGGGAAAGGGTTTCACAGACCCCAGAGGACAAAAAAGTGCTCAGCTCCCATTAAAAAGTTTTTGACTGAAATAAATCTACTAGAAACAAATATAGAACATTAATTTATGGTGTAATGGGAAACAAATTGTTTTTCTCAAAGCATTATGAATTGCAATGCTAAACCAAGGAAGACAACAATTTAGATAACCCTATCACTCAGACAGCAGAAAAAAATCATTTTTTTGCATTGAACAAGTGAGTGATGGTAATGAGAAAGGTATTAAAATGACAGTAGAGAGATATTCATTGAGATAAACCTTCCCATAAGGTAGGCACCCACAACATCATCATGATGATTTTTCAGCTAGTTCATGACATACAAGTATTTGACATCCTTCATGAAATTCCCTAGAGCAGCTCTGAGCACTTAGCAGAGCTGAGTGCTTTGTCTTAATCTAATGAAGCACAGAAAATACATGGAACAATGATTTTAAGAACATTCTTAAGGACAAGAAGGTACTGTTTGATTTGCTAGACAGTGGACCATTGTGTCTGTGCCTGTGCAGATTCCACTACAGGTGAACTTCAAATATTAATGTAATTTTAATCTAACTTTTCTGCCTGACAGCAAAGTGTCTGGAATATATAAAGGCAGATCTAAAATATCACAGACATGTTTAAGAACTTTTCATTCAAGGTCAAAGTATTGGTTTGCCCTAGTCTATCTAAATGGCAACCACAGGATCTAAATTTAATGACCTTAATCCCCCTTCCCCATCCTACCACAAATCTTGAGAATGGCTGCAATCCTGGATATTTGAAGAGTTGAATATTTAAAAACAACATGGAAACCTTTTGAGCTCTCTACAATACAGAAAATGCATTATACTTCAGTTTCATGCAAACACCTTGTTTACAGGAATGTGCTTTTATTGTAAGCAGAAAGGCATTTGCCAGTGTGGTCCAGCTTGGTGACTCCCTGAAGTTAGGGCTCTGTAAGTATCCTGATCAAATTTCATATATATATATATATACACATATATGTGTATATGTGTGTGTGTGTGTGTGTGTTCGTATGTATATGCAGCCTGGGAGAAAGTTCACTAAGCTCTGGAATTCATTGGAGGGGAGGAGTGTGCAGAGGAACAAAAAAAGGCAAAAAAAATTATGGATTAAAATCTGAAATGTCTTTTTCTTTCATTACTTTTTAACTTCAAAGATGCAGTAAAATCTGTTTTCGGCTAACTGATAGTTCTAACATGATTTAATATCTTCAGACAAAAGTAACCATATAAAAAGGAAGAGACAATAGATTGATATTTTTTATTTCCTGGCACACACGCAACTTTTTTCTCGTTTATGTGGTAAGCCGAAGAAATCTCAGCATGGTTTATAGGTGGGGAAGACAGAAATCATTTCCTAAGTGCCATTTATACAGGAAGAGCACGTTAAACTGAAAGGATTGCAGCAGTTAAGAGAGGGAGAGAGCAGAAGTGCTGAAGAGCAGTGAGTAACTCTTCGCAGGAAAACACCGCATTGCATTTCCTGTGGGCGCAGAGCTGGCTCCAGCCCCCAGGATGATGGGCAGCAGCTCGAGGTGGTGCTCCAACGTGGAGATCCATTGCTGCCAGCCACGGGAGGGAATGGGAGGGACACAAGGCAGGAGGGCCGGCCGCTGGAGCTGGGAGCGCCCGGCTCGCTGCGCCACGGCCGGGGCAGCGCCTTGGCTGAGGCCATGAGCCAGAGCTCTGCCCTCAGCAGCCACAGGGATGCCCTTCTGGGCTAATAAAAACAGAGGCTAAACAAAATTAAGGGAATAGAAAGCAGATCTATTTATTGAAGGACCCTCAGGTACATTTAGGGCAGAGGAAGCCCACCAGGGGCTATACCTAGAAATGGACAACAGGTCATGGGTTCTCACACTTCTATAAGTTTGGTCCATTTGCATATTGGGGGTTAATTTTCCAATTACTGCTTCAGGTAATGAAGTCATTTACTCCAAGTTTGTTCCCCCACAACTCACTTTTGTTTCCATCTCTCAGGGCCTGAGGCAGTGAGGTGTCCTTGATTCCCAGGCCTAGAGAGGAATTGTTCTGTCTGCCCAAAATGGGAAAGCAGTCGCTGACACTCTGAATGGAGATTAGAGTTATGCACTAAACAATTACAGGATTACAAATATATGAAAAATATACAAGCTAAAATCCCAAGGCATCAGGAGCACCTCCTGCCACTTGCTCACCTCGCACACAGCCCGTGCTGTCCTGCCCAGCTTAGGCCTGCCTCGCTGCATCTTGCTGCATTTAGCTTTCAACCAACATGGACTGCACAGAGCTCTCCTGAGGAGGTCAAGGTCAACTTTTTCGTCACCTTAATGGTGCAGGATGTTTTGGTGGAGGATAAGGAATCACATACTTACTCTCGTGACAGAGTGGGTGTTCCATCATTCACCTGAGGCTGGACACAATTTTTATCACCATGCCTTGAGTGGATGTCACAGGCAGTGCTCCCAGTGGAGCCACAAGGGCAGCAGAAATCCCCAAGGCAGGGGGATCATTGGTGACCTGACAGTGCTCTTCACTCTCACCAGTGAAAATCAGAGCTGAATTGGCACTGTAAAACCACAGAGCAAATGAGCACACAGTTATTCCTGGCCAATACATTTACTGCCTCAGTATCTCAGCGTTCCCTTAGAAGCCTACGGGTTGATCTTAACCAAATTTGAATAGTTATTTCAGAGAATTTAACACAAGTTTCATGGATACCAGTGACCAGGTACAGGACAGGTGCCATAGAAGAAAAGGATCAGATCAGACCCGGTAGGATTAGCTCCTAGAGAATCCAACTAAAAGACTTGCATGTCAACAAAAACATTGGACTTCAAAAGTTTCATTGCCCAAAGCACCAAATCTTCCACAATCAATATTTTTCTGTTGTACCATGAAGCAGCAATTAAACAAATAATGCTTATCAGCAACAACTCCACAGTAATAATTCATAGCTGGTCAGAAGCCATTAACGTGTGTCTCTATGGACTGAGGTAGGTGAATCATTTGACAGAATAAAAATGCTCCATGTTTTATCCTTCATATGGACAATTAACAAGCAAGCAGCTCACAGTGCTCAACATTAAGAAATGGTTGGGACCAATTATCTGTTATAAACTAGTTATATTGTAAAATTGAAGAGAGTTTAAATTTCTCCTAATCCTGTCAGAAGTATGGAAAGCAACTTCAGAAAACTAGTCCTACTACTTTAGCCTGATTACACACATCAATTGGAAAATATAGAACTGATTACTTGATGAAGTAAAGAAATTTCCTCATTTCTCCACACTGCTTTCCTAGCTTTTATGAGAGAAAGTTGTCCAGGAGTAGGATTAATGTTTTCCAAGTTCTTTTTCTAGAGGAACAGCGTTGACTCTTGTGTCCCAAGAGCACAAGGGAAACCTGGGCTCAGATTTTTACCACTGGACCTATAACAAAGAAAGGAAAGAACTTCTCCCCTGTATTCTGCCCAAGCATCCTCCCTTAGGTGCACTTCAGTTCACACTGAAATCTGTCTCGACTGTTCATTCCAAATGACATGGCAAAGATCCTTTGCCTAAAGTGATCCTTCAAATCTTGCATGTACAGAGAGATTGGCATTAGAGGATGATCTCTTACTGCAGGAAACTGCCTTTAGCATTACATCACATAGTGTGATCTCTTCAGAAAGCTGCTTGAGCAGATGCATCTGTCTACTGCAAAGCCACACTAAACTATGGAGAAAAAAATGGGTGAGTATGCAATAAAATATTTCAGGCAGATGGAGAAAAATTATCTCAGCTGCTGACTGCATATGAATTGGACACTTGCTTTCATTACATTTCCCTTTCTGCCATCCTGGCCTTCTTATTAATTTGCTCATCTCCTATGCCCTGACCTTTTGTCTAAAAGTTTTTTTTTAATTTGGAAATACCATTAAGTATAAATGTGTACAATTTCACTGCATGAGAATACAGAATGAAGGCCTGCAAGGCCTTCTTGTAGGCCTGCAAGAACTTCCCCAAAATAAATTTCACCATAAAGCCAGCATGGAAGCCCAGGTAAGAAACCTAGAACCAATGTACAATATGAAGATTTTCCAGTATTCCCTCACCCTAAAACTGGTTCAATATTCAGAAAGCTAAAATGATCTTCTTTATTATGTAAATTGCATCCTACATAACAGGAAACCAAGTGAGATTTAATTCAGTTAATTTATAACAAAATTACTATTTTGATAGGGCAGATAGCATATTTCTCTATTCCTTATGATTTAGAGGAATTAAAATAGTGGAATTATTCATATACATGCATAGCGTAGATATTCAGTAGATTTGTCTTTTACCTACTCATTATGCTTCAGATTAGTCTCCATCCCTAAAGATTATTCTTGATTTTTTAACCCCAGTCATACATATTGGACTCTTTAAGTGGGAATAGTTTTAAAATTCACAGAAACTTTCTCAACAACTGTTTTGCAAATGATACTTTCTGTCATATCAGACACATTCATTGACTTTCCAATGAATAGAATCAGAATATTGTAGTACTGGCCTATGTTTCATCTGAGGTCACTGAACATGTTCAGTGGAAGCAGAATTAGGAAATAGTTTTAATATTTAAAAAAAACCTAAAGAGCTCTGTGGAATCAGTCTGTTCAGGTACGACGCCAGATCCTGAGTTGGTGAAGAGGTTTTGCAGACTGGGGCCAACCTCCTTAAGAAACTTTACAGGAAATAGATATTTCTTGTAAAATGGAATTAGGATTCACAGGCTTTGGTTTCTATTTCCAATTATAATTAATTCACACCCTTTCCCTTGTTTCAAGTACTGCTCCTTTCTCGGATGGAAGTTTTCTCTTAAAATTTTTGTTTCCCTCTCTAGGAGGAAGATTGAGCTCAGGCACAGCAGGTTCATCAGCAGTCCACTAACCCCTCTCTTCTGTAAACCCTAAAATATCAGACTCCATGAATTGATTTTCTTTCATTCTCTGCTTCAGGCGTAACTGTTAATGAAGTTGCCAGGTCTGTTGAGTCCTAAAGATTTATTTGTTATACTGAATATAATGTCAAGACAGAGAATTATTGGTTGCTTTACTCTGACAGTTTTATTCATGAAGCAGAATACTGGAACTTACAGAAGCTTAGCCCACTCAATACATCATTCCTGAAACTTAGTTAACAACCTAATGCAAACTTAGTTTAAAGGAGAACAATTGCCTTTAACATGCAAATACTTTATAAATAAATTGCCTTAAAACATCTAAGTGAATTACTCTGTCATGTAATCACTCTTAATGGAGTTGTGGACTGACTTCCTTCTATTAACCCTTAATCAATCCAAACCACAGCAGTGAGTATTAGCAATGAGCCTTTAAATATCTATCCTGTTCAGTTTGTCTCCCTATCCCCTCTCATACTCACATTTGAGCTCTGCTACATCAAGACAACTTTAAAAAAACCCAACCCAAACAAAAAGAAAAACAAAACCTTGAAACTTAAACAACAAGAAATCAGTATTACTACCTTTTACCTGTATGACATGTCATAGTTTAGAAAAAAATTGCTTCACTCGGAAATAAGCAGGAGAAAAATTATTAAGGCAGATGAGAAAGTTTTAGAAACTGAAAGCTCACCAGAATGTTTTCAAATCAAAGGCAGCACAATTTAAAATGTTGAGGAAAACCAAATGAAAGTCCTGGAATAAATACAAAACTCTCTTTCTAGGTGTTTTTTTTTCTTTCTTGGAAGATCCTGTAGAGAAAGCAACTTGTTCAGTTCTGCAGTCTGATTTATGCACATCGTTGGGGTAGGAATTAGGTGAAGAAAAGCAAATTTTATTTCCTGAATCTTTTAATAAAAAGCATTTATTTCTTTAAAATCTGAATTTACCAATCAAAACCATAACATCCTGAACATAGAAACATTTGAGATTTATTGGACCTGAACTTCTGGCCTGAATTGAAGCAAGGATGCTTACATCTCCCAGCAGAACTAGGCTTTTCTGTGGTGAGTCCATGCTGCTACAAATCCAGCCCAGCTGCTACAACCACCTGCCCAGAACAGACTTTGGATGTTTGGTCTCGCAGGTAGCACTAGTGACACATACTAGATACCAGACAAGCTCTCAATCAATTTGATTTTTTGTTTTCCTCCTCAGTCCCCCAAGATGGTCAAGTGCTACTGTTTGAAAATATTTGCCTGTGAACCTTAAAATAGAAAAATTAGAGCAGAACCTAAAAAACATGTGAGTTTAATGGTACACACTTGCCAGAATATAAAGGTATGAAAGTCAACATTTATGATCTCAGAAGTGGAAGATTCATGGCAGTGCTGAGAGGCAGGAAGGCTTCTACAGGTTTGGGATTGTGGCATTACTCAGGGAAGGAGAACTAAATTTCAATAAAATCCTTCACACCCTTCCACATTGCTGTGTGCTCTGTATGTACTTTCTCTTGTAGCAAATAACAACTTAGACTGTTTTCAAATGACCTACTATTTTTTTGCCTTTCTCTTATAAAACAAAAACCTCTAACAAGTCAAACACAGAAGGAAAAAAATATGTTAAGGACTATATTTGGGATATAGAATGAGAAGAGATTTAATGAAAACACTGTGCTGCTCTGCCAGTGTTTTGTGTGTAAGTGCTACTTCCCCAATGATTCCTTTGCTTGAAAAAAGAGGTCTTGATCCAACTATAAAATATTCCTTCCACACACCTAGCCCTACCTGGTCTTACACAGGAACTGGTTCAGTAAGAATGTGGTGCTATTCCAGTTCCCAATAAGTGCATTTGCTTAGTGCTCCCCAATTATTCTTTTGTTGTAATTTTCACTGATGCTTGTGACATTTCTCCCAATCCCAAATTATCAAATTGCATTCACGCTTTCCCAGTTTTGTTAAAAAAATCCCTGTTCAAAATCTTTTGCTTCCTATGCATCATTTACAAAATAAAGTGTCTCAAAACAAAAAGCCATTTTAAGACCATATTCTCCCCCTACCTTCCCAAGAAAGAACTTTCCCAAGAAAAACAAAAGCCAACAAATGAAGAAAAATTCGCTTCCAGCCAGCGTGGTTGGTTTTGGTTTTCCTTTCCCTGTTCATTTGTTCAGTTATAAAACAGAATATTGCAACTAACCCTGGCCAGAGACAAAGTACCGTGTAAAAATATCACCTGATCCTAAATATTATCCTGGGAATATCACCTACAAACATATGATACACATCCTTTTCTGTGAAAGCTCTTCTCTCAGTAGTCTCTAATGTCTGGTTTTGTCATTTGACAGGAAAAGCTGAAGATAGGACAAAAATTATTATTTTTTTATTAGATGATGGTACAAATTCCCTCAGCCAAACTCAGTGCAATGACAATTATTGTAAACATGCAAAACTGGCCTCCATCAGTGACACAGTTGCAAGGACTCACAGAATACCTCATACATCCCTCCTGTGAGAGTGACTACTTCTATTAGAAAATACAAGATGAACAGGAAGTCAATAAAATACAAGAAATTTCACAAACCAGGGAAAAACCCTGAATTTTCTGTTCAAGGTCATGGACCCAGCCTGAGCTGCTGTTAAATTAAAGCTACCCTTTTGAGATGCTTAAATTATCTGTGCCATGTGGATAGGGACCATTGACAGCTGATGAGAAAATTACTTCTGTACTACCTCAGGGGAATCCCACACCTATTAGACCTCAGTGGAAATGAGATAAGTTTGCTTTAAGCTCCTTCCGGGCTGGATGCCAGAGTTTGGCAGAATCCATAAAAGAAACAGAGCTCCCAGGCCAGCAGTCACTTAGGCTTGGATTTGGTGTTTGACAAGGAATGCCTAAATGAGGCACGGGAGGAAGAAAAAGTGCTTTGCTTTGATTAGATGAATCAGAGAGTACACTGTCTTTCAAAAAAGTAATTTTAGGAGACAAACTTCTCCTTATTTCCAAAGAATTGGTGCGTAAAATGATGGGATGGGGTGTGCAAGAAAAGCTGAGTCAGGAAAGAGCCCAAGATTATCAATTTAGCAACCACAGGCTATGAAATATTCTCTAAGACTATTATGGATCCTGATGTGTAATTTCTCAAGCACACATGACAGATGCATCATAAATAATAAACCAATGCATAAATGTAGCTTATATCTTGGGGGATAATGCCACATTCTTTTCACTCATAGATCATTAGCTGTCATTTTAATTCCTAGGATTAGAGTCTTCAACATTCCTCAACACTGGCAGTCCACTTCTACATAAATAATGCTGCACTCCTGTAATTTGCTGCATTTTCCAGGCAACAGAGTGTAATAGAGCAGAGTAGCTGCTCTTAATTGTCATACAAGTAGCAGGGAAACTGTAATTTTACTCTAAGATTGTGTGAGTGTGGTGGTCCTTCACCCCACCCCATCCCTGGACCTGGTTGCAATCTCAGAAGCTCCTGATAAACCTTGACTGAGCCACCTGAGAGGTGAAGTGTCCCTTGACCACACCAGTCAAGCCGTGAGGCTCTTCAGGATCTTACCAGGAGCTCTTGAATGGGGCAGAGGGGAACAAGGAGGAACAGCAGCTGCTCAGACTAGGCCAGCAATTAACCTTTTGCAGCCCCGGTGAGCCATTGACCTGAATCACAGCCCGAGTGAAGCAGTGCCACTGCTGCAGCCCAGTTACTGACAGAGGTTATGGCCAGGATGGAAACTTGCTGATGACCAAAGTCACTCACCTTGTCACCCTGTAAACAGTGGTCCTGAGTGAGGCTCTTTCAGCTCTCCTGGGCCTCCGTGGCTTCTCCAGCACCTCTCCCTGAGTGAAAGGCCTCTCAGAGATCGGGAACTCAAGCTCCACGATACTCAAAGGACCAACAGTGGTAATGAGGGCAAGGCTGATATCACCAAATCCACCCCCTGACCCTGCCAGCTTCATGTTCCTACAAGACTAATATATCTCCTGAAGCTGTTCTGTCTCTCCCTTCTTTGCAGCAGAGTTTTCTTTTAAGAACCCCTGAAGAGAATCTGGATTTTCTTGTCTCTTTTAGCTGTCACAGAACACATTGCTACTAGAAAATCCTGCAGCCAAATCCCTACTTCTTTTAAACCTCTTCAAATTGGACTCAACACAGATGTGTGGGTATTCCAAGCACTCAAACTGCCTCTTCTCTAATCATTCTGGGTACAGGGTAGAGCTGGTCCAGTTTAAAATTACCCAGGCTCTCCTAAAGTCTTATCACATTGTCATGATTGCTAACATTTTTGTCTTGACAAGAATGGCTTGCCTTCAGGTAAAGGAATTCACAAGGTATTCCTAAAGGCCCTTGAATGATCCTGGTCTTTCTTAATCTTCTTTCCACATCCTCCTGGCTAAGTAGGCTTTCCATGGTGCCTTCCTTACTTGTGTTCATAACTTTAACTCTCCTTGCACAGAGATCAATGGGCTCTGAACTCTGTCATTAACTCCACCAGGGTCCTGAAAACTGACTGATGAAAAGTAGAAATTCCTTTATGAATCTACTTTTCTCACTCCCAGCAGGGCTTGGATTATGTGCTCCACAGGACTGTTGTGATCATAAAATGGCACAAATATTGTTTTCCTTGTGCCTTACATTCTCCTGGTGAAACACAAGGCAACAGATCTCAAATTAAATGTGAGTGATGTCAGTCACATAGTCCTGCCAAGACACCTCAAGCTACCCAGCTAAATCTTACTACTTATTAGAGCAACTATAACAATCATTATCTTCATCATCAATATATTTATATTCTTATTTTAGTTTGTTTTCATCAAGGCAGAGCTAGAGATCTTCTCTCAGAGTCTTCTGTTAAGCCAGGGCTTACTAAGGCTCTACAGAAACATTTTCTTTTCAGGAAAGGGCATTAAGGGTTTACATGTGGCTTTTCTTTTTGCCTTAAATTTATCTTTTATTAAAAAGCTACAAGAAGAAAGCAGTGGAAGAACACTACAAAAAATGGTACAAATGCTTGCCTCGTGGGGTCTCAGCTGTCATCTGACTATGGATTTTAAAATGACAAACAACAACTTGCAAGTGAAAATAACATGCCATTTCTCCTCTCACCTACCTCTGGGTAAGTGGAATTGCCATTTAAAAAAAAAAAAAAATCAAGGTAATTTGTTTTCACTTGACAGCAGGAACTAAAAGCACATCAGTGCTGCTGTCATGAGTGGTATCTTGGCTTGCCCCATAGTGGTGCTCCTGCCTGATTGAAGGGGACACTTTCAGAGCTATAGACAGGGAAAGTCAAGCTCAGAGAGCAAACGCCAACAGATGTTTCACATTTGATCTTAAACTTAGGAAAGGGATAGAGGTTGGAGGAAATTAAACCTATTCCCAGGTGTTGCAGATGACATTCATCAAATGACCAGTAAAGTTACATGTTTTTCCCATCAGCCAACTATAAACATGCATGGGCAACAACTTCTCATCGAACAGATTTGTTTATGTAAGACACACTGATAACTGTATAACTGATAATCCCAGAGATCAAAAATGTTCCAACATCCTTCTGGTTCAAGGGAGTTAATTTCCACCTGTGAGACATCTGTCATCAGCTGCCAGGGCTGCAGACAGTGTGAAAGAGAAGAGAGCTACTAAATAGTTCAGTTGTGTCATCATGGTCCTTGACTGTGTCTATATTTGCATCAGTCATCTGCTGAGCTGTGTCTTCTCACTGTCTCCCTCAATGTTCACCTCAAAGTGCTTAAGCACAAGGCAGGATCAAGATGTAAATGGGCCAAACTTAATTCAAACTTGAATCTCCTACAGCTCAACCTAAGACAGAGAAAAGACTTTAATATTTTAATATTACTGGTTCCCCTTCTGCCCATGATCAGTCAGGCTCCCCACAAATGAAGTGTCCCTGTCTCCTTGCCTTCAATTCCAGGCCAAGCTGGAAGTCCATTAGGGTACTCTAAATTGTGTCAGCTGCCACCTCCTTTGCCATCACTTGTAGGAGAAACTCCAGGGGAAAAGATATAAAGATGCTTCTGGTCACCTGGAATTTCTCCACTCTAAGTGAATACTTAGTTGAAACCAGCAAAAGTGAAAAAATTTGCCCACAAGATGTGCAAGAGTAGCAAGGTGTAAAAAAATCTGCTCTAGTGGCAGGCATTACTTTAGTTTCTTCTGTATACAAGTGATGAAACAGAAAAAAAATGAATCTCTGCAGAGAGCCTGCAGAATACATTTAAAAATGTCATGTGAATATCAATTTGCTTTGTTCATATTCCTTTTTGTTTGCATTTCCCAAATACTCCAGTGAAAAAGCTTTCCTAGCACAAGTCTTTGCAAAGATTTAATATGGTCTGCTCAAATTGAAAATGAGGAGTGGTACACTCAAATATGGGGTTCACTTTGCTTTCGGTTATAAGTCATTTGAAAAGAGGGCAGGAAAGTTGCCACGTACATTCTTCAAATGAAAATTCCTAACTGAGCATTTTTGAATGGCAGAAAAATACTGACTTTTAAAGGTAAATTGGAATGCATACAAATAATTGAGTAGTGTATAAAGCAGAGAATAGTAGATTGAAGAGAATTAGGAAAATTGATACACTTCAGAATGAAAAGTACAACTTTTTGAGTGAGATGGCTAAAACCCTGCTTCCCTTATTTTGCATAATGTTTACCAAATACCCAACTTTTTTTTTCTTTTTCATATTAGGATGCTAAATAGGATAAAGGACTTACAGTTGTGGCAGTGGTCATTTTCTGACCCTCAGCTTGATGTCACACCAGCCAAGAGCAAGAAATAAATCACAGGCCCGCATACCATGCTTTAACACTACCCAGAGTCCCCAATTAATTAACCTAAAGTGAAAGAGTCCACAGAGCCTCTTGTCAGTCTAACTTGCATGAGAAATTCTTCCCTAGCTTCCAAAACTTGCAAACAAAGAAAAATACCCAGAGCATTTTGTAAGCACAAGTTCAAGAGAGCGTGCTCTTTCATTTCAATAAAATAATCATTCCTCTGTCCATAAGGGATTTGCCTACAGGGGGCTGCAAGGAGTTATCAAGACCCATCACTCACAAAGCAAAATCTGACTCCTTTGTGCTTGAAGCCCCAAAAAGGAAGGTGACTGTCACTGAAAGCATCTCCAGGCCACAGCTACAGCGAGGGAAGAGCTGCTGAAGGAGTGCCTGGGACCTGCCAGGGACAGGGGCACATCTGAACAGCAGCTGCTGGAAGGAGAATCAGAGACCCTAAGAGAGATCTGATCATAGACCCTTGAGTTAAAGGCTGTGCTGGGAGTGAACACCACTGGGAGACAGGTTGCTGTACCTGCAGGAAGTTCTGTGTGTGTGCAAGTGCTCATGCACATGGAGAAAAGGCTTCCTGCTCGAGCCACGGCTGGACGTGCAAACTGCTCTCTCCATACATCCACTGACTGCCACCCACACACAGCCTCAGACAATCAGGGATGGTCACTCACATCTCACTTTTCCTGCCCTTGGGCATCAGCATTGGATGCTTCTTGTTGCTCCGTGTGCTCCTGCACCTAAAGGGACAAATTTGGGGATATTTTAATCAGGAAACACATCTGCTGTAGTCTGTTAGAGACAAACATTTACAACTGAGAGATTGTTTTGACTTCAGAAGAGTGATTGAGAGACAGAAAAATGAATTGTGACTTTAAATTTAGCCTGAAGAGAAAAACAAGCAAGGGAAAATGTTGGCTTTTTAGGGGAAAATCTCATTTCACTAGAGACTTAAGGCTTAATAGGGTCTGGAACCTTTGCTTTCCCCACAGAAAGGAATATGTCCAGTGGAGCAGAGTTCTGTTCAGTGAACATGGGGCCTTTGTGAGTAGAAACTTCAGAGCCTGCATTGATTTCCTACAGGAGACTGCAATATTCCCTCCTGTTAAAGTTAATTCTGCTTGATACTGTTTATCTGGCTAAGACACATTGACATGGAACATTTCTCAGTATAAGGAGACTTAGAGTCCTATTTGTGGGCACTTTCAGAGAGGATTCCTGCACCACTTGGCTGAGAAAAGGCAAGCAAAGAAGGCAGCCCTGTGAGATTTGCCTACCATTAATAGCACGCTGTGTTTCCAGGTGTTGTCACCGAATGTCACTCTGACATATTCCCTCAAGAGTCCTCCCTGACTGACACCAGCACAGATGAGATGTGTAATGTGTAACAATGTGCTCAGGAGCTTTCCCACTCAGCTTCCCAGTGCTGCATCTGCTTCCACAAAGACAGCTCTGTTCACAGTCTCAGAGGTGGCACAAAAAGGGCTTGCATCTTTCATATTTTTACCATAAGTTTTTCCTTTCCTGCTGTAGTAGGCTCAACTAACCCCACCCACCACTACTGCTATTTTAGGGAGCTGTTTCATGACTAACTCCTCTTGAAGGGGGTGTTGATATAGAGATCAGATGGCAAAACTTAAAGACAAGGACCACAAGCCTTGGCAAGCAGAGAATGAACCCCTAAGCATTTCTGTGCTTAAATGCAACATAGAGCACAGCGATGAAAGGCAAAAAATGCTTCTTCTTGCTACCCTCCTTTTCCCCCCCATTCACTCATGTTTTCTTCTATTCCACAAAGTTACACTTGAAAATCTTCTGGATAGAAAAAGAAGAGGTCATAATTACGAATCCTGTTCCAATCTGGCAGTTAACAAAACCTGAACATCCATTCACACAAATGTTATACCCTTTGTTATGTGCATGTGCTTCTTACTTTTATTTTTGATTCTTGGTAAGTGGTATCAAATACTCTAAATTTCTTCTGTCCTACCTTTTAATGCTATTTACAAGCACTCAGCCATCCTGTAAGAAAAGGGCAAACAATACATTTATTACAACCCAATCCTTCAAAGGTAGAATATGGAGTTTATATTTGAACATTATGTCAAAAAAAATAAACAAGCTATATTTTTCTGTTATTTTAACAAGTAAAAGAAGTTTGGGCTCTTCAGTCCCTCAGAATACAGATTTATCAGGTAGTTGTCAGACAGCCCTGTTTTTGTAATCAACAGGTGAAGAACCAGTGGAACTGCCATGAAGCTTAATTGACTGCCTGGACTGAGACATTCATCTGTTGGGAAGTTAAAGATGAATGCCTGGAGCAAGGCCTGAATTTCTTTTCATAAGTCTAAAATGAAATGTCTCCTGCTATGACACCAGGCAGGATTCACTTCATAAACAAACCACTAAAATATCAGTAGGTACATGCCAGACCACATCCCAACACAAGCCCTAGTGGAACTGTGGTAATAATCAAAAATCCCACAAATGTAGTTCACTCAGCAGTTTTAATTCATACCAGCTCCTCAGAACACTCCAAAATTTAAATGCTTTAATCACAAGTTGCACTGTAGTTCTCTAATTAGCAAGTGTTCACGGAATGAGCTGCTCTGCAGCAGGACACATCCCACAATGGCTCATAATTTGAGTGGGAAGGTAACAGACACATTAAATAGCACAAATTAACTTGATGGTAATGAGGAGGCCTCTCTGTCAGCAATATCACAAATTAAATTATCTGCTACCTCACTAGTGATGAGGAATAATTAAGAAAGCTACACAATTGCTTACAAATAAACCAGCACCAGATCAGCTGAAAGATGTCTCTGCTGGAATATCTTTGGCATAGCAACGTTCATTCCCTTAACTCTGATACCATTTGTTTGTAGGTAAACCAGATCTTCAGCATTATCTTAATTAAGCTTTTAAAATTTAATTTCCTTTTTCAAAGGAGAGTATCTTGGGCACTACACAGCGAGTTTTCATTAACAATGCAGCAGCTTCAACAGAGCATTTCCAAGATGAACAGGAAACAGCAACAAAAAGGGCTGGTGGCCCTGGGGGGTTGAGGGAGAGAGGAGCACCTTGCACAACAAGTCCCTCAACAGTCACCCTAAAACACAATTTTGATTCCCCAAAGGAACTCAGGCACTAAGCAAGTAAGGTGCAAATTATGTTTTAAGGCTGCATATTTTATTTAAATTAAACTTCTGGTTTGTAGGCAAATATTAAATAGTGGAAATACTTATATCAAGAGTTCTTTTCAGGTTGTTTTTTGGTTTGGTGGGGGTTTTTGACATTTTAAGATTTAACTGAAATTAGACACTGTTGCCTTTCTTTGACTTTGAAAACAACTGACAAGACTAGCAGATAATTTTCCTGTAATTAATTAAAACAGAAGAGGATTATCAACTCTTGTAGCTCATTCATAGAGATTCCAAGATCACTCTTGGCAGTTCAGTAATTATTCATATTAACTACAGATGCAATACCCTTATTTGGCACTCGCTAGAACTGCAAATTGAAATAGAAGCAAGACAATGAGCAATGTAAATAGGTAAAGTATGATGGACTTTTAAAATTTTTATAATGTGCAATGAATCTTTGGTACCAATCAAGACTGAAAAATGAGAAATATCAGTCCTCTCTCCCCACCGTGTGCATGTGATTTTGGATCTTTCACTTAGCTGCAGAAAGTATAATATCCAATGCAGCAAAATCTGGGAGATAAACCAGCAGCAACTGAGCTTAAAATGTCACAGCTCACACAATACAACAATGATGCATTTTGAGCAATTGCAGAAAAGGTTTGTGTGTATCATGTGTTGGTGCTTTAATTTATGCACTTGAGGTACTAGGCAGTCTTCTGCAGATCACATATTGTAAGCAAGCATACAAGTGAAAAACAGCTTGGCCAGCAATCTTTTGGAAAGCAAATAACAAAAATGCTGCTTGTGATCTTCCAATCCTCTGTAAATCCAAGTGATGTTAAAATAGAGATACAAAATAATGCAAGTCTGAGCAGTTTCAGTCAGCAAGGTACACCTAACAATGACAGAGGTCTCAGAGTAGTAATACACTCTTTTCAATTTGGGTTTTCAAGATTTACTGGAGAAATAATGTTTTAGCAGTCCTAGTCACCTGGAGCATAAAAATACATACATATAAATGTATCCAGTCTGGGCAAACACGCTGGCATTACATTTTTTACAAGGTGAAAACTCAAGAAATAGGGAAAGGAACTAACACATGGTTCTCACCACCTAAGATAACAAGAAAAGGTAATGACCATGGAAGACATAAGTAATTTCACCCAGTGGTGCTGGACAAACTGCCTGGCTATAATTTAGGGAAGATTACTGTTTGGTTAGATGCACTAACGTTGAAATAACACCTACAAATAATCCATACTTTCCCTTTCCCTGCTTAGTATGGAGATTCCTGCAATAGTCCTGATTTTATGGAACTATATTTCTTTCTATGTGAACAGCAAGAGATATCATCTTAAATATTGGAGTAGTTTTGAGAAAGTTCTTTCCTGTTCACAAATAATTCACACATTACTTCTGCTGAAAAGAAAAGCTATTCTACAATAACTACTTTGCAAAGTAATGAAACTAGGCAGACACTGGAAGAATATGGCAAAATATATTTGGTTGAATCATGTCTGGAAAATTTCAAAGATCTTGAATAAAAGTGAGATCACTCAAATAGCAACATTTAAATGAAAGACAAACCATATTCAAATATTCTATATTAAAACAGAAATAATGATAATTTTCCAATCAGGGAGTATAATAAAATATTACATTCTCTAGTAAAGTTTCCTAAAGCTTTAAAAACATATACAGAAAGTATCTGTTTCTCAGATGAACCAAGGGCAACTAATCAAAAGTACTACAGCTGTTGTTCTTCTACACATAATGAAGCTTTGATTAAAGTCTTGCCAATGCTGACAAGCAACGACAGGCTGCAGGATACGAAATAATTTCATCCATAGCTGCCCACCTTCTCCTCCCCCGATCCACACACATGCAGTTTACAGCCATTATTGTTTATTTCCCTAGGAAATGATCTGAGAAGGCAAAATGTCAATGACCTTGGTGACCCACTGTTACTCAAACACAGGCTAATAAAATGAGTTTGTGTCAGCATCACTTCTTTCCCAACAAATAGTTATAATTTGCCAAAAACCTTTACAGCCACACAGTTCCACAGGAATTGAGTCTGTAACTTCCTTTTTACATTTTGTAGGCAAATCATCAAAATATGAACCCCTGCTGCTACACTGAAGAACAGTTAAGTGCAGGCCAAGAACAAAGCAATTGTGTTTTCCAAGGCTGTGCACAGTCCCCTTGTGTGCACTGATTGCTGCAGCCTGTCACCTCCTGGTGATATGAGAAACAAGCTGCACAGCAAAGAAAACCACACAAATACAGCTCTAATGCACGGGGTTTATCTAAAAGATTGTGATATTCTACTTAAACTGCAATAGGCCCTAACAATGAGAACATTTAAACAGCTGTTATTGTCCACACATGTTCCTGCTCACTGAGCACACATCAAAATCTCAGAAAACTACACACTCATAATGGTTGACTAGCAAGTCAGATTTTATAACTTAGTACAGGTCAAACAGCTTAATTTTAAGAGATTTCTTCACATTTAAAAAAACTTTTCATTCCAAACCATTTTTTTAAACACAAACTAGTACTTATAACAATCTCTTGTAGTCCAGCACATTACCACAAGAAAGACTTCAATATTCTACAGTGTTGTCAGATTCACAATATACAAAATTGAGAGTAAACTTAGCCTTAAACCCTAAGTGGCAGCTGACTGCCTCCCCTAAGGACTCTCTACACCTTCTGAATTCTGTTGACATAACTCAGATCAAGTTGAACTCAAGATTCATCCCAATTTTTTTCCAGGTAACAAAGAAGAAAGCTATACTCCAAGTAAGCCCCCAGTGACCAACGAAAGGATTTCTTACTGAGTCAATCAGCAATATGAATTCCACCCAGATGAGCATATTTAGGTGCATGGTGAGATCATTAACCTTATTATGCCACCCTGTCTTGTTTTCAAGCTTCCCACTAATCTGTTGCTAATAGATACAGGTGCCAGAATTATTGCCTGCAAAGGCTTTTCCTTATGGTAGGAATAATTTGTGGTGCTGCCATTTATCAGTCACGTTTCTAAGGTGCCTTTTATGCTCACATGTGGAAGCCATTACCAACAATTTGTACCTCCATGGAAGGAAGTGCCAGTGCTTCTGGTGGCCTGCCTGCTCCCAGTGGTGGAGCTGGCTCATTCCAGAGCCCTGTTGTTTAGGTAATATCTCGTGATGTTAGAGGATCCTGGATTTTGAGCCGTGGGCCCTGTGACCTCCTCCAGAGGAAATCCTCTTTCCCCTACTCAAGCCTGACAGTGCTGTTTAAACACAGAACTTACACCCAGTGTGAAAAGCCTTGGTGTGCAGCCCTGCCTGGAGGGACCTGGTAGCAACAGTGATAAAACACAGTTGCAATAAGGACTAGTCTCTAGCTGAGTGAAAAATGCTCATTTATTTATCCACGTTGTGCTACAGGGATGCTGATGAGGACGTCGACCTCGGACGATCTGGCTTGGGGTGGCAGCAGGGAGCAGCTCCGCCGGCGCTCTCGGCTGGCAGCGCAAACCAGAGCCTGGCAGAGCCCCACTGCCCCGAGCCCTTTTCCTTTGTCACAAGACAGTTTCCAAAACTTCTCCCCTATTACAGGCATCGTCCCAGGGCTCTCGCCAGAGCCTTACCACTCTCCTGCCTCAAAGCACAATCCAATATTAACTAATTAAGACCGGACACTTCATGTGGCCTCATGGCTCACTATAACCCAGTTTAACTGATTTATTATTTGCACTTCCTTGGTGGTTGTGGTACAAGCAGACAGTATTCTCTGGACACATTCTTTTCTTCAAGTCCTGCCACACATGTCTGTTAGCTATTTCTTTGTATTACTAATGATTCTAAGCAACACCTTGAGGCAAATCTTGATTAGCATGTTAATTAGGAAATTCCTAGCAGGCACTTTGGGTGACAGCTTACTCCCAATCACCAAGAATAAGAAGCGTGTTCAGATTGAGACATCAGGTTGAATTACAGAGATGGACGCACTGGAAATGCTGTCAAACAGATAAAACTCCCAGTTCCTTTGCCCAGGTTCCAGAGTGCAAGCCTTTAAAAAGCAAATGCTTGTACAAACCAGCCAAGCACTGGCTCCCCAGGCTGCCTCCTGTGACTGTTGGGCTCCCTTTCCTTTCTTTACAGACACAGGACCGGGCTCTGAAGAGCCAGGTTAGTCCAGAGCTCTGAGCCTCTCCTTGCCAGCTCAGACCTGATCCAGGCTGCAGCTCAGGGAAGGTTATGGGAATATTTCCATTGCAGGCTTTGAGTAATGTCCAAAAAGACAGATTATGAAACAAGCACTATCTGCTCCTCTGGCAATTACCCCAACACAAAAACATTTCTCTCCTCTACTTCCCCCTTATTCTTCCAAAACAAATATAGGCCTGAGAATTAAACCAGCCCCATACTGGTTTAAGTACTGTTTCTGTAGCCTTAAAAAAAAAAAAGTATGCCTTCACAATTTTCCACACTGCTGTTGTGGAGCTAAGCTTCATTCAGTACAAATCCACTACACTAGCAACAGTGATGAAACACGCTTGCAACAAGAATCAATCTGCAGCTAAGTGAAAAATGCCGATTTTTTTTATTCTACATTTGTTAGTGAGAAAGGGAAAGTGCCCATCATTGGTCTCAGTTGAATTATTTTTCTTTTTGATAAGATTTTTTAAATATGAATGAAAATCTTAAAGTGCCTCAGTGCCTCTCTCACATAATTTCCCACTGAACAGTGCTTTAACCTGGAATTAGTTGCAGTATTTTCTATGGGCTACACAAAGTACACAGACTTTTACAGATAACTAAGCAGAAAGATTGGGCAAAATCTGAACAATCCCAGGTAACTAGCCTAAGACATGGGGGGAAGTTTCTACCCTGGAAACAATGCCTTGTTTGTCAGTGCTGCATCTCCAAAGTAGTAGCTAAATAGGGCTGAAAGTTGTTTCCATAACACAATGGCAGGTGAAAAGAGATACAGCACCCATCCCACTGCTCCACTCCAAGGATGGGAATGCCCAACAGGTGTTAACTCTGCCAACATTGCCAAAATCAGAGCTCCAGAGCTCCAGGACTTTTCTCTTTGCAGAGGAGATTAATCTCATTTCTCAAAAACCACCTGGAGCAGGGACATCTACAAACCAACATCCCTTCTTCATCTCCAGCCCCCTCCACAGGGGGCAGCTTGGTGGCCAGCTTTGCCTAGTCAGATACTGCTTAGGAGGCTGAGGCTAACCTAAACCTGCCATTGGTGTGCCAGAATCGAGCTGGGTTTAGCAGAGAAGGGGTGCAATCAATAAAATCTGGAGTCTTCTCTCATGGATCCCAACCACAATCTCCCTGCTTGCCTTTTGATCACTTTTGCTTCCACTGACCTCGATGTGGATTAGGTCAACACAAAACCAACTGTGTCAACTCTAACTCACTGCTGAGACATGAGGCAGGAGCACGTTCAGGCTCAGAAATCTCCTGCACTAAAATCCTGGTATTCTGTGCTGGTGTCTAGCTCAGCCCATAATTTCTTCTAGTGGCCATCAGTTATTTGACACAAAGATAGGGGGACAAATCCAGATGCAGATTTGTGTTCAGGCAAGTGAGGTTATTAAAAAGCAAGGAAAGAAATGGTAATTTTCAGTCTAAAGGTTTGAGATGGGCATTGGGGAGCTACTGGTTCTGTTACCAATTTAAGTCCCCTGGAAAGTAAAAGCACTGGGTGAGAGAAAATACAAAATATAGACTTCCTTGATTTTTTTTTTTTTTGTGCTTGGACTAGACTGAAAAGAGAAATTCTAGAGACTTATTCATAAGTTTGGAGACTTGATGGAAAAAACAACAGGCATCAATAAGAGAGGCACAATAAGGCAACAAAGGTGGGAGGCAGAAAGAGGGAAATTAAGCACACAGTTATTTCACTCCAGCCAATATGGAATATTGGAATATAAAATATGGAGCAGTGAAAAAATAAGTTCCATAAAGGCTGCTTTACCAAGAGTGATCTATTAAGAAAAGATAGCAAAGTTGGTCCTGAAGTCTACAGCAAAATTCCCAGCCTCACAGAAAGATGTTCCCACAAAGCAAAAGCAGGTCATTCAAATAAATTGTTTAAGAAATTCTTGTAAATTGCACATAGTATTAGATTACATTACATCTCCTTACATAGATGCAATAAGGTGTAAAGATGTAAAGTTAATGGAAATTTGGAAGTCTAGGAAAAAGACCAAAACACTAAGAAAAATGCAAAATCTCCAATCCTATTTGATTAAGAGAAAGGAAATTGAATTATATCTACATTAGTTATTTTCTTCTTTGAAAGTAGCATTTAATTACCTTTTCAAGAGTGAAAAATGTATTATGCATAATTTATTTATGAAAGAGAAAATACAGGGCAGGTCTGTGTAATAAATACATGTACGTTGTTTATATTAGCATAATGACAAATACAGGCAATATTTGAGACAGAGCTGTTCTGCATGTTAAGGTATTTACATTTACTGTTTGCCTGTAAACATTTCTAAAGTAGGAAAAACTAACACAGCAGAAGTACAAAACATCAATATTATTGACTTTTTACAAGAAAAGTATTTACATATAGCTTCTGAGGTGTACCCCCTATAAAAACCACATCTCTTTAATGCAGATGCAAAGGAAAAGTATGTTTTGTAGAGGTAAGAAGTGGAAAATGAATGCAATATTCTACACATTCATTGAAACATAGCTCCAGGGGCTATAGAAATACATAGAATATAGGCATTGAACCTGTATACTGATATAAATTTGAAATAAAAATAACATAATTTGAAATCCTAGTTAATTTTAGACTGCATCCAAAAGAACTGAAATGTAGCAGTAATATAATTGTCAACATTGAGGATTCTGTCATTACTTACTCAAAGTATTGCCCAAAACATCATTTTCCGTCCCTCTGCACTTCCCAGGTTTCCAGATTTTCCTTATTCTCCCTCAGGGTAGAGAATAAAACAAATGACAGCAAAAGAGCAGACACTTCCTCCTCTACCACCAAAGCCTGAGAAACCTGCATTTAAAAAAATAAGAAATATGGTTTTGCCCTTAAGAGTTTCTTATTGTTTTCTTGATCTCAGATCTTTCTCTGAAATGTGGAAAATGGCAGGGTATTTTAGTCAGATTACTAATTTCTTGCCTTTGATAAGCTTGATGGGAAACTACAAGAAAAAAGCAGGTGAAATAATGCCTTTCTTGAAGACAAGGACAAAGAGTGGAACCTAAATTTCACCCAGGGTATTCATTCATTTATATGTTGCAGTTCTTAACAAAGTGGGGTTTTTTCAAGTTGTGCTTCACATGCTCTTTGTAAGAGCAGCCTATTAGTGTCAAACTGTAATAGCATCAAATTAGGTGATGTGAGCACTCAGGCCCTTAAGCCAAGTATTTTTTTTATTATGGCAAGAATGAGTGTGTGGAATGAATCATGCAGCCCCAAAGCACATTGGTAATCTTGGCTTTATCTGTTCTGTTGTACTGCTGTACTGAGGAGAGAAAGGCAAGATAAAACCCTTGATATGTGAGGCCCAGAAGCACAGAACACTCGGGGGGCTCCACCCCTGTCAGGGGGATGTGGGCTCCAAACACACCTGTGAGCATCAAAGAGCCAAAGGGAGGAGACTGCCTGGGACCAGTTTGGTTTTACAGGGAGCGCACCCCACGTACTGATTTCAAAAGCTGCTCGGGTCCAATCCAAACCCCACAGAAACAGGTGAAAGTCTCCTACTGGCTTCAACAGCCTTTGCTAGAGGAGAGTGTTGCCTCCAGCCTGATTTCCTGCTGAGAGCAGAGTGATTATCCAGTAGCTTAGATTTCCTGAAGATTTCACCTTGTTTCAGTATGAGATTTACATAGAAACGTGGATGAGAACACTGTCATCATCCCATCAGAGTGGGGATTACTCTTCCCTATATTTTAAGAATCTCAAAACCAGCTTCCTTTCACCAACAATGTTAATAAGTACCCATGTTCCACAAATGTTGTACTTAAAAGATTCAAGTGAAGGAATGATGGTAACACTTTCCACAGACAGTAGCATAGGGCTGCAGCATGTTTAGCCAGTATCCTCGTTTGGTTTTAATTAATAGAGGGAGAAGGGAAAAATCCTGATTCCTTGACAGCACTAGATAATACATAAGAACAATCATGTTTATCAAATCACATTTTAAATTATAGCCAGTGGCTTGTAGTTATTTGAATACACTGCTATTTAGTATACATTATGAAATAACTGTCAGCATGAGTGAGACTCTGTGATTGCTAAGACTGGATCAATAAAATGTGACTACATAAATTTTAGGAAAGCTCTTGTTTTAACTGAACATGTGCATGTACAGCCTCGATAAAATTCTGTAATAAAAAATATTCTTTAATTGTCATTGTAGCCATTAGTGGTCCTATAGAATGAAATGTTTGTAATGTCCTTAACTTTGTTCTGCAGAAAATTTAAGAATTATCCTTTATGTTGCAGCAGACCAGCTACAGAAGCCTACTGAAGTTCTCTTCCTTGTTGGCATATGTTCCTTGTTCTGTTTTCTGTAATTACCATGCCTCTAGTATACACTGAAATACACTAGAGACAAGAATAGAAACATAAAATATTTAATATTAAACCTTCAAGGTGAGTACACACACAGGGATATGCATAAATCCCCTGCTTCTTATTAAAAACCCGTACCTACTTTGTTATTTTAGACTGAGCACCTACAGAAGAACCTTTCCTTACATCTTAGCAATGCTACAGGGACCATAAGCAAAAACCCAACAACAACAAAACCCATCACAAACCACAAAACAAATAAACATTAAAGTTACCTTCCAATTTCAACCTCACCTAGAGCAGATGCAGCAAAATTCGTATTTCCTATGCAGGGGTCTCTTGCCTGTCATGAAAAGGCAGCACAATATTCCAGCAAGCTTCAGATAACATTTGTCTCTCAGGATATTGTAAGATATCAACAGTGATTAAGGAGCCCCCAAGTAGGTACAATCTATGCCAGAGTTGACAGAAAAGCAGCTGCCCATTCAGGGCCAGCAGTGGTGGGTTTGAGGCCCTGGTGTTTGCACTCTCCAGCAGATACTGAATGGACAGCTATTAATTATGGCACATGCTTATGCCAGTGTTCTTCCCAGCTGGAATACAACTCAGTGCATTTTCTTTGCAGAGAGCACAATGGAATTTAATAGACTAGAGGGAAAGATAGAGCAAGCAATTGTAATTTACTTACAGTTCTCTTCCTGCTACCCTTTCATTTTAAAAAACATTCTGCAGGAAAAAGCCTCTAGAGTGCATAAATTTCAGCAGACTCATGGTGGACTTCTTCAATCTTACCAAGACAGGGGAAAAAGAAACTGTTGTGTCACAATACCTACAAAAACTGAGGGCCTTGAAATGTCTTACTCTGCATTTCACTCCCTAATTTTCTTTCCATTCTGTCCCTTTCCCATTCATTTGAACAAGAAACCACCCATGAACTACCACAATATTCAAACATCATGAAACCCCAAATATTCAAGTGATCCTTTGCTCTGTAATGCCCTTTTATAGGAATGCATATTTAACCTGATTCCAAACCATACAGCTCCTTGCATTTCAGTGTTTTCAGACTTCTCCCACTGTAAGCAGAGCCATGCTATGCTTGTTTGATGAGAGCAGACTCTTCCTCCCAGCCAGAGATCAGGTCCCCCATCTCCAGCTGTCACTCAAGCAGCCGCACTCTGTAGCTGACACTGCTGTCACTCCGGCGACCTGGGGGGCAGCGCAGCCCCGCTGCTGCTCTCCTGACCCTTGCAAAGCCAGCAGCAGTGCTCCTCAGCACAGCACATTAACCTGCTGCTCCTGCTCCTTGCAGCCTCTGGCTGCAGCTGCCTTCTCGTCTGCGCTGGGAAATCAGGAAATCTGCAGTCACTGCAAACTGGCGCGGGATTCCACCGCCTCCTCCCCGGAAAGCAAGGTGCTCTGGAGCCGGGTTCATTTGCACCTGAGTTACTGAAATCAAAGGGGACAAGCTTGGATATCCAGCTTCATTCTCACTTAGGCATTCACTGCAACAAGCTCAGCTCCCAAATCAATGATCTTGGCACTCCTGGGGGATGAAATGAAGTTACCACAGCCCCTGTCTGCGCTGGGAGGGCAGGGACAATCCTCCCACACTGAGGAGTATGGGTCCATCTTGGCAGTAAATTGGGATGCTCTTCCCAACTAATAAGCAACGTTGTAATGAAAATGCCAGTAGATCTATTTTCTAAGTTACAGATGCCTGAAGTAGCAGGGAAGTGGTGGTAGAGGAAAAGCTAATTAAACAAGTAGTGGAGGCATCTTTTACTGCCTCCTACATTAATGCTTCATTAAGGATCTGGAACTGCACTTAGCCTGGAATGATAACAGCATGCACATATTCAGTAGACCATAAATGAGAATATAAAGTACAGGACAATACAAAACACAGCTTTAAAGGATAATCACCCTTAACATAAGCTAAAATTTTTACTTTGATTTCAAAATATAAATACCAGGAAAGCCAAACCCATATTTTCCTCATTAAAACAACTTATAGCCTTGAATGGAGAGGAGTTTCTTTCCTCAAACCATCCATAGGCAGGTCAAATGGAGAAAGACGTGTGAAAAATGATTTTGCTTCCTTGTGATTTTCACACACAGGATCTGGCAGGATGACTGTACACACATCTGACATGCTGCCAGTGCTTTTCATTTTCACCTGTAACAGTTCTTGGCAAACAGCAGCCAAAGCAGCAGTGTTTTTACAGAAGATGATGTGGTTATCATGGTTCCATGACAGCTTTCCATAAAAATGAAGCTTGAGTAGAGACGTGGTTGGGCTGTACCAGCCCAGGAGACCTTCTCCATGGAACTGCTCTCCTCCACATTTGTCAGCTTGTGTGCCATTTGTTCACAGCCCACTAAACATTTATAATTTTTCATGGCAAGGTGGCTGCTTTGAATATAGAGGCCACCATTGGTGGGTAAGACAGACTGCACAGATCTCTGATAGATGGACAGCTTTAACCTGTCATCAGATTCTGGGCTTTCTTGCATGAGGAATAAGAAAAGCACTTTCAGGCCTGATATACACCTGATGTGAAGCCCCAGGCACATTCAAATCAAAAAATGGCTTTCATGTGTTTTGTGGAGACTTGCCTGCATGGAAATATTTGTTGCAAACTCTTGACCAAAATTAAATCCACAAGTTTCACTTACATTCAAAATTCCCCATACTGAAATTTTCTTCTTGGTAATTCTCTACCATGAAGAAAAACATTAATCTATCAACTATGACCTAAATATTTTGATTCGATTCTGAAAGTCAGTAAATTCTCATATAAGACACCAAAAGACCACAAAAAAGATCTGCATGTTCCATAGAGAGCAGATAATGAAGGCTGTGAAAACGAAAGCTTTGAAGCCCTGGTATTTTTCATATTCACTAAAATCAATATAGGCACTTGCCTGCTATACCCCACTCCAAGGCAACATAACATAATCTTCTAGGGAGCAAGATTAGCATTCAAACTACAAGACTGACACAAGAAATATATTATAGCAAAAATTAAAATGCTGATCAATCCCCTATTAATATAGGACAGATAATTTCAATCCTGTCCTGCCATTTCTTTCTCTTGTAGTTTCCATTTTTTTCCTCACAGGAGCAAATGGTTTCCAATGCAGAATCACAGCAGTATAATTTTATACATCTAGTAAATATATGTGAATGTTAGGATGTCTGCAACAAATAAGGGAAAATATTGAAATGAACGACTCATGAACTCATCCTGTTCAGGGATGCTGATTGCAGGAAGGGGCACTGCCAAATCCAAACCTCTGTAATCAGTGTTTGGCACCTTCCAGAGTTCTAGGATGAGCTCTGTCTGCAGAGACAGCTGCCATTCAGCCCTTGCTGTGTTCCAGAGGAGAGGATGCCATCAGGACATACCTCCCCATTGATGCGTTTCAGACTAGAAGAGGTGGCCTGGAAGCTTTTACTAAATGCAAATGTAAAGCTCAGAAGCTTGGATTACACCAGCATGAATGCCAATAAAAATTCAAGGGGAAAAAAGGCCTTTTCTCTTCTCCTTTGATTACAAGGTACAAGTTTATCTCTCCCCTTTTTCTCTTGATGTCTCAGCTAAGCACTAAGCTAACCATCATTATCCAACATTGCACACACTGAGCAAATTTGTCAGTGTAAAGGCTCTCAGTTCCACCTAGTCAGCCTGGTTGCACTTTTGACAGAACAGCCTGAGCAAGTTCTGCTGCTCATGCTGTGCTGGTGATGAGGCCACGTGCTCCTTAACAAGGCAATCGGAAAGTTCATGCATGAGAATGTTATTTCCATTATTTAATGCACTAGGTAGTATTTCTACTGTTTTTTTTATCCAAATTATAGCTGGGCAAAAATAACTAGATTCACGTACTGAGAACGTTTATGTCCTGTTTCACTGTGTTACCCCTGTACACATGACAAAATTGGGCATGTGTTCACACATGGAGCAGCAGGATTCAAACTCCTTTCAAGCACTGGTAGGGGGGAGTTTTGAAATGCAGAACACAGACATTAATGTGTAGACAACTTACAATTTAGCCTTTCCTAATGATAATAAAATTGGCACTACTGAATTCATTTCTTGTGAAGAGAACGTATGAGAACAGCATGTTCAGGGTGGCTTTCCTTTACCTATAGTATTAAGAGCATTTGAGAACATCTATAAGAAACTGTTTCCTGAATTAGCAATATTCACTCCCTCTGGCACTACATGGCAGAAAAACAAGTTCTTAAAACTTACTGGCTGTGATTGATTTCTTTAAATCGTGGTGGAGCCAAAAGTGACAAAGAGAGAATCACTTTCCAGCCAATGTGCCACAGTACCATCATTTGAGGAACTGGAACCAGCAGCAATGCTACAAGGACAGGAAGGGCTGCAGCCTCATCCCTCCAAGCCTGCTCTCTTACAGACAGGGAGATAGATATCAGTTTTATTCTGTGAAAATAAATTAGTGCTCTCCAGGGCCAAATTTGCTAGAAAAGGGAAGGCTACTCACTAAGTGACATGCAGGAGCTGAATCACCTGCTGATGCTGGGTGGGGTAGAAGCTGACAAAGAAAGGTCTGAATCTCTGCTCTAATATTTTGTTAGAACATAAATTGAACATACTTCCAATACAGCAAAAGCTCTGACCTGCCAGCTCAAAGAGAACACAGTGAAACCAGACCCTCTATTCATATCCTCACAGGGCAAACCTCCTCCAGGCCTGTGCTGAGACCAAGCAGCTCTCAGTGCCACCTCTGGAGACAGCAGCTTTGTGTGACATCACAGCTTCTCTGTAAAAAGTCCCTTTCCTGCCTGCACTCGGGGGTCTGACAGCATGTCTGCTTCTGACTCTCTCAGCAGTATCCCGGCTTGCCCTTCTGCTCAGGGTCTGTGCTGTGTGAATCTGTCTCCCACAAGCTGTGTTAAAGCACCAGAGTATTTCCCATGTGGAATGCATGGCTGGGGAAGAGATCACCTTGGAGACACAGCCTGAACAAGAGTGCTGGTCAGCCCAGGTGGGGCACACTGATAGCCCTTCCCCTGCTCCCTTCTGCCTTAAAAGCAAACCAACAAACACACGGACCAACACAAGGAACCCTCGTGCCAGAAGCAAAGGGAAGGGGTGGTGTCTGCCAGAGCCCCTCACATTGATACTAAAGGCCAGCCAGGACCTCGAGGTTTTTGGTGCTCTGTATTCTTGTCTGGGCTCTTCTCTTGCCAGCACAGTGAGTTTAATTGCACACAGTTGCATGACAGGAGCCACACTGCCAATCCCCAAGAGTTGGGCAAAGGCAGTGGAGTTCAGCTTTAACACCACAAGCAGCAGCTTTTAAACATTAGAGGATCTACAGCCAGCGTTGCCTGGGCAAAGGCTCATTCCTCACAGCACAGTTCTGCTGCAGACATCCTCTGAACACAGCCACATATGTTCAGAGCAGAGCATGACTTAGTACAGACATGCACAAGGACAGATCTTTAACACTGGGCAATAACATTACCCAGTTGTCTCTTATCACCGTTATAAAATTCATCTGTAAAGACAGAGGCTCCTGTGGTTGTGGGAATCATGCCACACAGATGCTGCTCTATGCTGTTTCAATCCTTTTGTTGGTCTATAATGTGCCTTTGTTCCTCCACATGCTCCAGAAGAGAAGTGAACAGCTGGTGATTGTCTCCAAGTTTATATCTAGCTTTTATTTAAAAACTTCACAGTCCCTCCAACCTTCCCAGCAGACTGAAACACAGAATGAGATCTCTTATTTACAATATGCATTCCTCCTTTGCTTCCCTACAGGGCGTTCTGAGTCCAGGTTGCTCAGACTCTCTCCAAATTTATTCCCCAGTGTCCTTGTTTTCTTGCAGGATGTACTTAGAAAGCATCCAACCTGACCACTAACAGATGGTCTGCTCTGACTTCAGACACTTGTAGAGCCAGGTGTTGCCATATTGAAGCTATTACAGATAATTCAATCCATGCCATGATGCTTTTTGAGATGCTAATGCTCACTCTGATTTAAAGTACAGCAACATGAATTTTTTAAAAACCATATGCTGTCACTGTTCTATAGATAAGGCCAACTATTCAAATTGGTTGGTTCTAAATAGGCATACCCTCAAAGGAAACCCACAGAAAAAGATGATTTGCATTAGTATGAACCATGGTCTGCAGGTAGATCTTTTACTCTGAAATTTATTGCTGATGAATGGAAAGTTCCTAACCTGTGCATGTGACTGATCTTATGTCCTGAGATTTCATTTGACTTCAAGGGAGACCCCCCAGCTGTCAGACAGCTCTTCATAAAATCTGCTATGAGCAGTTTGTAATACTGGATACACTGGAAGGTGTCACAACACATTGCACAGACACCAAACAGGCCACTGCAACAAATATCAGCTTTATTCGGTGTGCCTTGTGTGATAATACAGCCATTCCAGTGCAGGGAAAGAAACACAGCTTTTCCCAGCATATGAATGGGGAGTAACCCTCAATACAGGGGCATTAGGAGCCTCTAATAAGCTAACTTCAGCATTCAGATTCCTTGGGATGAAAGGGCATTGAAAAAGAGAACTTCGTGCCTTTTCCTTCAGTCCTTCTTGGTCCCTGGAAAGTTCCTGGAACTTACCATCCTCAAGAATCTGCAAGGTCATAGGGAAGCAAAAAGTTTATCCATGTTTAGTTTAGACCTCAGCAAGGGCAGCTGGTGCTCCAGAATCCAACAGGAACGAGGAGGAAACAGAACATCCACTATAATTTTCTTTGCCATTCAGACACAGGCAAGTTTCTGCAAACTGCAATTTCTGCCCCAAGGTTTGACAGCCACAAGGTTTGACAGGAGGATTTACATGAGAAGCTGCCTCAGGAGCACAGTGATGTGCTGCACTGTGTTGCTTGGTTTTCAGTGCCCTGAACAAAATACCCAGCACTTAGATTTCCATTTGGGAGAGAATTTGAAAGCCAGCAGAGATGCCTGGGGCCAGCAGCATCTACAGCAGGCAGTTTTAGCTGCAGCCAGGGCTCCCAGCGATGCCATATTTGCTCTACAGCATTCAGTGGCTCTGTGTCAATGTATCAAACTGCTTCATTACAAGGCAATTACTGGCTGAGAAAACAAGGTGTTTCAGGCTGTACTTTGTAGCCCCTGTCCTTGATGTTAATAAATATAGGAAAATGTTCCTATTATGTCACAATGGAAGGCCAGAAGTAGAAAAGAAAAACCCTGTAAATGAAACCCTGTAAATGCTTATGAAAGCAAGAATTTATGAAATTACTCAAACAAAATATTCAGATTCCAGAGGGTCAATGGGATTCACATCTCTTTGTTTTGCTTTTGCTGTGGGATTTTTGTTCATCGCTCCTGCCCCTCTCCTACATGTGCAGGATGTGATGGAGGAGGGGAATTATAATTTTCCCAAGCAGGGACCCCTTTATTCTGGCAGCCACGGGTGTGGCACCAGGGAGCCCAGGCTGTCCTGCTGCTGGCCAGCAGGACTGACAGCAGGACCACAGCAATCTCCACCAATTTGCTCCACAGTGACACAAACTGAGAGCCTCTGTTCTCTCTCCCATGCCTCTGCCCCTGCTGCTCACTCTGCTCCTGTTTGCTTCCAGCCTGCTCTGAACACTGCAGGTTACTGGCACATTATCCAGCTTCCCATGCTTAGCAGGCAGAAAATAAACGGAATATACAGCCTCTAACAACTTCTCCCATCCACATCCCATTCATCCCCATTATGAGAATCCTGAGCAGCCCCTTCAGGCCAGCCTTCAGCCCATTTCAAATCCTGAAATCACATCAAGCAAGCTGTGAAAATTTGGCCCTTTAAAAATAATAATTCAGTTAGACATAGGCAATACTACAGAAAAAATATTCCCAATTGTTAATTTTTGCTCTGGCTGTGTTATGTTAGCTCACTGAAATTTAATTGCTAAAGGGTTATAAGAGCTTAGAAACAGACCTAGCATCTGTCTTTTTTAAATGTCTCAATTATCACCACAGTAATTTAATGGCACCGTGTAAGAGAATCACCATTGACATGCTAATGAATGGCACCATGTTCATGTACATTAGCTCTATTTTTAAGAGGTTATAGGTTGAAGATAGACATTTTATGCTTCAGATATCACTAAGGCAAGCAGTGTCACATTTATCTCATTTTGCTTTTACAAGTCAAATTACTTATCTTAAAAATACTCACTGAACAGTGAACTGCAAATGGGTTAAACTGTGGTCGATTACAATTATGTACTTGCTTCTTTAAGCCAAGATAGGTAACAAAAATCCTTTCAACCCATTTATTACTTAATTTGTATGTCAACATCTACTGTTGAAATTTTCTTTAATTTATTTTGTGGGGTTTTTAGATATGTCCTTTACTATTAGCTTTTTAATTGAACAGCCTTGCTTTATTAGGTTTTACACTATTCTTCTCATTTCGCTGAGCCAAATTTACCTATCAATATTTTTCTTTCATTTATTTCACAGAAACTGTGTTGCTATCTGGAGAGTCCCAAATCTATTGCATCTAAATGATCACAGCAATTTCCATAATAAGAGATGCAATGATGTACACTGAGATATTTATCTGCAAACGTTTTAGCATATTGTGTATGAATTTCTACAGACAAGCAATGAGGGGTTGACTTCACAAACACAATGGAACAGCCTTTTGAGATCAGCTAAATGCTAGTGTTAGCATCAGAATTGATTTTGCATGGAAAGCTGACAATAATGTGAAAGGATTTCTCACTTCAGCAAATATGCCACAAGACTGGAGAATAACTCCGTGATGTTTATTATTAGCATCTATTTAAGAAACTTTTAGAATCAGTTTATTCTGTCATCATAAGCACTGCCAGCAGTTCCACCGCACAGCTCCGTTCTGCCGTGAAGAACGAGGGAGGCCACGCTGCAGAACGCCTTTAGGTGTAAGAGCTCACTGGCGCTCAGATGGGCTCTCCGGGCTTTTAGTCCTACCCCGGTGGCGAGATACGAGGGGATGCTTCAAGCTGTATTATAAAAAATTAAGTTTTTTAAGTGCGTTGCTGGCACCACAGTCGTTACAGAGCGTTTCGTCGAGAGGCATCTCGCGGGATGCCTCCGCTCTGCTGGAATTCCATGGAAAAGCTGGAATCGCATCCCGGCTCCCGCAGCCGCCGCCGGGGCCGTGCCGCCCCCTGGTGTCCGCAGCAGCACCCGCACGTCCGAGAACCACATCGCTCTCCCCCCGACCTCCTAACTCTGGCTCAAAAAATAACAAATTAATCACGGAAACCTCTGATTCCCTGAGCACTTCTCAGTTTTTTTCCCCATGTGATATTTAATTCTTTCGTGTTGGGATTGTTGCTTCCACCCCTGGGGGGAGAAGGAGAGAATCCAAACCTGGGATTCTCAGCAGGGGCAAGTCTAAGGGGTCTGTGACAGGCAGCCCAATGCTGCTGTTAATTTCTCTGCCTTCCCTCATCTCTCGCAGAAAATATGACAATATGTGGCTCTATTCTTCTCCTGCCTGAACTATTTCTCTGGCCAAGTGCCAGGCTGTCCCTTTGTGGCTGGGCTGTTGCCTTTTAGGAAAGCTGCCACTAATTAGCTTTGTAATCACAGTGAGAGAAGCAATGAAGGTGGAGGGAAAAAATGGTCATTCCATGGAAAAAGTGGTCATTCCATTAACTCTTCCTTATCTTCAATCACAGAAGCTTATAAATTGTCTCACAGTTACAATTATCTATTATAAAGCAGATTAAATTCTGTCAGGCAACTTGTGGCATCTATGTGAGTGCAAATCCTGCAGATGCTCAGTTTATCTCCCCATTTGCAGAAGAGCTCGTGCTCTGTCTGCACTCTGCCATTCTGACAAACAGATCCAAGAAGAGATCACAAGGGAATCGTGGCAGACACTTCCCCTCCTCTCTCACACTGCTTTTTGTTAGCCAAAGGACATAATTTGCAGAATAAATTACAACTGTAAAATAAGGAAAAGACTGCCTAGATCAGCTTAGGGCACAGCCTAGTGACTATTTTCTCCTTAGTGCCCTGTTGATTGCTTGAAGGTGAACTTGTAATACACTCACTGTTTAGAACCATGGCTCATATTTGCTAATGTTACTCTTTATTAACCCACTGCAACTGTGAGGAGCTCGATATCAATCATTAAAGGGCTTGCAGCCATCCTCATGCAATTTAAACCTGACGGGTAATACGTGGCCCTTAAAAGAAAAAGTAATTATTGCAGGAGGCGTGCAATCTAACTGTAGGTATCTGTAGCTGGAGACTTTGAGATAGGACAGAAAACAGCAGTGAATGTAACTGTGATCCCTGCAATGTTGATCTGAAAAATTATGGATGACACAGCTGACTGCAACTTCTTTAAGGGTCTTCCCACTCACATCTTTCAAGGTTAGACTGAATATTCATTATATTCACCTTCACAGTGATCTGGTTAAAGGTCCTCATCCTGCTTAATTGATGTCAACATGCAGTTCTAACTACGAAAGGAACCTTTCCCCTCTGGGTGACTGATTGGGATTTTACATAGGTCAAGAAGAAATGAAAATCCTTACAAAGATTTCACATTTCAAGCAATAATCTCATGTTCTAGATGAAATAAATCACTGACCGGTGTCTGGTTAAATTAAGTTCAAGGTCTCCTTGAACGTTCAAGCATTTAAAACAAAACTAAGCCCAAAGCATCAAAGCAGGGCAGTGGTCCCCACTGGCAGGTGGGCAGGGGGCTGCAGCCCCTTCAGAGCCTTCCCAGCCCCATGAGCTCTGCACGAGCCTGGCTGGGCTGTCCTGGGACAGGATCCAGCAGCCTCCTGCTCCGTGGGGAGCACTCCAGGGACTGCTCTGCTGGAAGCCAGATGCTTGAGAGATGGGTGATTGCTGGACCAGAGAGCACAGGAGAGCTTCTGATGTCCATGAGCAGAAGCAACAACAGTTTAGTCCTTCAAACACAAAAGGCATCAAAACAACAAGGGTTTGGGCTGTCTTATCTTCTGCACACCAAGGTCTTCTATCTCATTTACTGATGTTTTACAAAGAACTAAGACTTGCATAAGCCTTTGTATATCACAAAACAAGCACATATTTCTTACTGCTGCTTCTCTGGTGTGTTGAAATGAATTTTGATACTTATAAGGGAATTTAGACCGTGTAAAAAGCAGAATGCTGCAAGAGGTAATGAAGAGCACTACAAACGAAAAACAATCATGCATGATAAACACTCTCATGCTTTGAGAACAGGTTCCTGGGACTTAAAAAGATTTGATTAATTCAGCTCATTTAGTCCAATAACTTAAACATAGTCAAATTTAATCATAAGAATAGGTATGAAATTTTCTGCATTTGTTTTGTGTAGTGTTGAATACATTTAAAGATTAGTGGGTTGCAAGTTTAAACACTTCAATTAAAACAAATTTGTTATAAATCTACCTCAAAAAGAAGTGAGGTTTTACAGTGTGCTTTTGGACAGAGGTTTGACTCATGAGGAAAGATCTTAGACTGCCTTGAAGAAGACTGCAATCAGTCTCTACTCTTTGTCCAGAGCACTTTGGAAGAGGAAATAAAGTCTGAAGTATGTCAACATTTATATCTGAGAAATTCAATTTTAATTGACAGTGACATTAGTCACAGAGAAAGAACAAAACAAAATGAAAAACCAAGCCAGCCTACTTCACTGGTTAATTTTCTTTTCCCCTCTGCTGCAAGTGCTCTATTAATGAAGTTCTCCCTAAGCTTTCCAAAGCAGTGAGCTTTGAAAAAAAGAAAGTACAGAAACAGCAATGTATCAGGAAGGATTTTCCTAAACAAGATACTGGGAAATATGTAAAAAAATTCCAGGACAGATAAGTTCATGCACATTTATAGTTGTACAGAAAAGCCTACATTGTTCTGATTAGATGATGTTTCTGCTGTAGTCCATCTGGTAGAACACTGTTTTTAGGTCCCTTGGGGAGATTTCACCACATGCTCTTTTCTGTGAGACAGTTTATTAATTCTTCGTTAATTTGTTTATTCTATGAGCTCCATAATAGCCCTTACAGGTAGATTTGTGAATGTCACCATGCCCGTGACCCAATAAAAGCCTCTCCACAATATAGCCACACCATAAATCCAGTCATTCTGCTTCACCATGGAAGTCACCACATATTCCACATAAGACTAAAACTATAGACCTTTTGTGCCTGTATTTGACAGTTTCCCTATCCTCATGAAAATTTTCTAACAAACTCCTGCCAGTGTGACCACAATTATTCATTCTTCATGTGAAAGGTGAATTTTCATGAGAAAAAATTGTCCACAGTAATTTCTTACAGATAAACAAGCAGTCACTTTTTCCATCCTTTCATTGGATGGTTGTTGCATATAGGCAGATGGTTATCTGTGTTCACAAACTATTTCATGCACATATATTCTCTGTTTAACAAGGACAGCTTTGAAAACTGAACAACTTTTCTAATAGATCTGAGTTAAGGAAAAAAACAACCTCATGATTAGAGCAATCAGCAATCCAAATCCCAGAAACAAGCAAGTGTGGCTTGGACCTTTCACATTCATATTTGTTGAAGCTATCACAGGAATCGGTGAAGTTAAACAGGGCTGAACTTCCCCTAGTGATGTCTCCTAGATCAATCTACAGGGCTTTGTTCTGTGACATCACATAAATTCACACCAATCCAATGGATATGAAGCAATCTGAAGGATATTGCCCTATCAGTTGTGTTCCATTACACCCCTTTTTCACCCACACAGTAAAACCAGGCAGTGCTGTGATGAGCAGGTTTCAGCCATGCTGTCAGATCACATCACAAGTGGGTGCAGAATAAGGGAAGTGCACAGGTTCAGTTCACATAAATGATGTACCTTGTCTCTATCAAGGGTGGGTCAAAATGCAGGTGCTTGTGTTTCATTTTTTTCTTGAAAAGCTCTATAAAACACAATATTTCTGTGAGGAATACGGTGAACAGAAAAGTTGAACATAACAGAATTTATAAGAACACAGCTGAACCCAGCTGATGCAAATTTGAATACCACCAGATTCAAGACAGAAGTGCTCACCTAAATACACACATGTCATTATCTTCAGATCAGAATGGAATGGGTTTATCTTTCACCAGACAGTAGGGGAAAGAGGCAAAATTTTTGTGGATTATGCTTAACTCCTTCTGCAGTCCAAACGAACAAATTCCATCCCAGTATTCAAAACATACTTGTTTGGCTTAGCCTTGAAGTCTAATGCCCCAGCCAGCTGTATCCAAGTTGAAGCAAGCTGTCATTATGTCTGTGAAGACAGGCTTATTCTGCACTAAAAGTTTTAAATATTCTCATACTGTGATTTCATCTTGGAGCAGCTGATATTACTACAGAAATAGAGACATTTTCAGGCACAAAAGTTATTGCCAGATCTGAAAAAGAAGCAGCTATCCAAATTGATGAAGGGTTTATGTGCCAAAACATGCCCATAGTTTTTCAACCATATTGCATTTTAATTTATATCTTTGTTTTTAACCCCATTTATTCCCTTAGATCATAATAAGCAACTCTTCTGTTACAACAATTTCTCTTTATATAGATCTGGCATATCAGATGTCTCATGGATAAACAAACAGCAAACTACTTCATGTATTAAAATGAGTTTTCAGGATTATGCAGAACCTCATTCTTTCTTTTCCTTTCTTTCTTTTTTTTTTGTTTTTAAAGGGAGGCGACAGAGGAAATAAGCATTTGCCATGCATCGTGGTCAGAACAGGCACCTTCCAAATGTACACCAAACATTGTTGATCCATTACTTGTTCCCCAGTCTGCCAAAAGACAAGCAGTGCAGATGAAAGGGTGCAGGCAATGCAAGGCTGGCTCTGCCAGTGCTCAGCCCGGTGGATCACACCCCAGCTTCAGCCTGGAAAGGCACGGCCACGCCAGCGCGGCCCCCTGCCCACGGAATTCAGCCCAGCTACAGCTGCACGCGGGGCTGGGGGGCTCCCAGAGCGGCGGGGGCGAGCACCTCGAGAACAGGGCTCTCTGTAAGCAGCCCTGCACTCACCTGGAGAGCAACACCCCCAGTGCATAACTCAGCTCAGTCCCCCCACTGCAACAGTGGCTCTCTCAGACTGCAAGAAAAGAGGACAAGGATGGGGAAAGCATATGGTATAAAAGCCGTGGAACCCTTAAGGCTGGAAAAGATTTTCAAGATCTTCAGGTCCATGCTTTGACTGAAGAGCCAGACCCACTAAACCAGAACTTGAAGTGCCCTGTCCCTGAGTAGGCTGTTCCAGTGCTGAACCACTCCTCCAGTGAAGAACTTGCCTTTGCAGCTCTCACACCTGCAAGGCCATGAACTCTTCTTGAACACCTACTAATCCACCCACTGGTGACATTTCAGATGACTGATTTATTGTTTCTCAGGTGGGAAGAAGCAGCAGGTACAAACTGGCACCACTGAAGAACACAGAACGTTCTTCAGCACTTGTAAATGCATTAAGGCACTCCGTGTACTAAAGGCAAGGGACATCATGGAGGGGTTTTTCTGACAAAGCAATTAAGCTTGAAATAATTACACCTAAACCATACTTCCTGGCTGTTTAGTGGGTTCAGACTTTTTTCATACAGGACTTTGTCTGTGGGGAAGAAAATGTCTTTATAGCATGTTCTGGCCTCCTGGTCTTTCATTAATACAGTACAGACTCCTTCTAAAGGGCAGAACATATGTGAGGAATCCAAATAATTTAATCACTTTGCTCTGAGAAAGTCTTTCTAAGTTCTGTCTCTAAATAAACTAGGTCATTCCAACTTATAAAAAAACTCTAAAATAGGAGCTATACATAATGAAAATAAAACTACCATTGTTAAGATGATGCTAAGGTGAAGTTTAAAAAAAAAAAAACACTTTTAGATATTAGTCATCAGAATTTTTAAAAAATCAAAATTATACAAATTACAAGAAAAAACAAAAATCCCCAAAATCCCAAGCAAACCCAAACCCAAACAAAACTATAAACAAACAAAAAACCCCCCAACAATCAAACTCATAATTCATGGGAAATGAAGAGAAAAAGTCCATACCTCCAATTGTATAAAGCATCATGTGTTTGCCATATTCTGATATAAAAAATATCTACTCCTTATGCAGTTAAATGCTTCTCTAAGCTCTTCAAAAGCAAAAGTTGGCATGTGCAAACTGAGACATATGGGGGACATGATCTCTTGCCTAGGGTTCACCACGCATTTTGGAGACAGAACTTTGGACTGCCTCCAGTCCCATCATCCAATTCAGTGTTCTTTCCACAAAGTTATATTATTCACTGTCCATTACAAATATCGCATCAATTCCTGGAAATTCATCAATGTGCTTGTCCAGTAAGATGCATGTTCCACAAAACTAGGTGTTGTACACAGAGCAGCTACCTTTGACTTGCACATTGCTGCAGCTGGGAGACACTTTCAGCTCCACATGAACCCCTTGTAGCATTGCTTAAATGGAATAGACTGCTCTGTGAACAACAGCAAGATCTGGCTCCTGTAGCTCTCTAATTAGTGTTACTTTCTGCATACTAATTGGGTGAATGCCAGTAAAGAATCAGTAGGCCTACTCTGGTAGAGAGTCAGTAAAATACTTCAGAGGAAAACTGGATCTGTGCCTTTTTGAAATCAGTTAAAATTTGTTGCTAGGCTTTTCATTTTGCTCAGTAGTGAATAGCAAAGTGGTAAATGATATCTTAATACGAATTCACAGAAGTCTTCATGCTCTGAAACACTCTCTGTTCCCACTGCAGTTGAGGAGCCTCTTACAGGGTCCAGGCCCTGGTGATCAGACATACAGACCTACATCACTCTCACCCCAGCTGCTGTCCAAGGGCAGCTTGCTGGAGCCACTGATTCTTCCCACTTGTATGGCTCAAAACAAGTAACCAGAGAAAATTGCTGTGTGGCTTTTAAGGATACTGATTATCCAAAATCTAAACCATGTCAATTGCCAGAGACTGGGGAAATACAACACAGCAGCAGACTAAACTCAGATTTACAGAGTAAAACTGGGCTGGGAGAGGAACAGACCAAGAGCAGCCCTGCAGAAAAGGGCTTGGGGGTCCTGGTGGATGAGAGGCTGGACATGACCCAGCCATGAGCACTCACTGCCCTGAAAATCCCAAAAGTGTCCTGGGCTGCATCAAAACAGCAGGGGAGGGAGGGGATTCTGCCCCTCCAGTCTCATGGGACCCCACATGCAGTGCTGCCTCCAGCTCTGGGGTCACAGCACAGGAAGGACATGGAGCTGCTGGAGCAAGCCCAAAGGAGGCCATGAAGGGGATCAGGGGTGTCCTAATTGCAGCCTTCACTTCCTGCAGGAAAGATGGACAGAGACTATTTACAAGAACATGTAGTGACAAGTGGAATGGTTTAAAACCCTCAGAGGGCAGGTTTAGATTAGATATTAGGAAGAAATTCCTTCCTGTGAAGGTGGTGAGGACCTTGCATAGGTTTCCCTGAGAAGGTGTGGCTGCTCCATCCGTGGAAGTGTTCAAGGACAGGATGAGGCTTGGAGCAACCTGGTCTGATGGAAGGTGTCCCTGTACATAGCAGAGGGATTGGATGATCTTTGAGGTCCCCACCAACCCTGTGATTCTATTTCATACTCAGTCCATACTGGGTTGGTTTCAACTTTAATCTGTGTGCACTAGGATGGGAACAAGGATCCCATGCAGATGTACACAGCAGCAGATGGCATAAACATCCAACACCTTCAGGTGTCAATTTCCAAAGGATGGAGCTGACACACGCTTGATGAATGCCTCTGCTTTTTCCTGGGAAAAGCAGCTGAGAAAGTGGTGATTTTATTCACCTCTCATTGTCAATGATCTGGCAGAGATAGAGCCAAGGTGCCTGCACATTCCTTCCCCCATTCCTGCCCTTTTCCCCTCTGCCTCTGTGCCACTACTTATGCTCCAGGAAGCAAATTCAGAGGAATTCCTTGTTCCACTACACAGATGCAGAGTAACAGAGGGTCTCTGGTAAGAGCTGTTCTGTCTTGCCTCCCCCACAAGAATGCTTTCAGACAGCCCCACTAAACAACGTTCTTCGTTCCCGTTCATGTTGAAGCTCACACACATCACTTCTACTGTTGGGAGCTGCCATAACCATTCAAGCCAAACTACAACAGCAAATCTTTCAGTGCTGCTGGGTTCTGCAATTGGTAAGCATAAATCTACAGCTTTTGGTGCAAATCTCTTTTAGTCATCTGTTCTGTAAGGGCATTCTCGAATTTATGGAGACATGCAAAGTATTTACTGTGAAAACAAGGACGTAAAAGCATGATGTCACCATTTCATAAACATTCATAAATAGTTCTCCCTTTTGAATGTTCTATTTTGTATGTTTTTGGAGCTAAGATGAAAAACTTTTGACTACATCTCTGTTGGCTGCTTTCTTGATTTGGTTGTTTTATCAAACTTTGAAATTGAAAATAGTTTGAATGTGCTTATCTTGTTGACATTTAGTCCACATCAGAGAAAATCTTATGTGATAGCAAGCTTACCAACCCTATAGATATTGTCTATATCTGTCTGCAGGCTTAATAGAAATAGTCTGAAGTTACAAAGACAACCAGCAAAGTAGCACTGGACAATTACTCCACAGTGAATTCTTCATTCAATACGTCTTTTACAGTTTATATTTTCTGTTTCTATTTGTGTCCAGGGAACATTTTTCCTTCAACTATGTGGCATTTGTCCCTTCTGTGAGTATCAATTTCCATGGCTGGCAGCATTTCTGTCATCATGCCTTTGTGAAGGTTTGGACCCAAAATGGGGTCACATGCACTCCCCTTTTGAGAAGCACAAGCAACCTCTTTTGAGTCAGCTTTACCTGCCATGCACAATTGGTTTGAAGTAACTCTTGGCTAAAGGATTATTCCCAATTTCATACACTTCTGATCCTGTGAGCAATGCATCTTCTATGTACTTATCTTTTCTGGTTTTGATCATAAAAGATCAAAGCTAAAGAATAAAAAGAAAGAAAAAAAAGCTTGGGCTGATCATACACAAAATCACGTGGAAAACCAAGTGGTAAAATGATCATGTTTAGTTGCATTAATCCTGGTGAAAAGTCAAAGCAGGAAGCTGCTACACAAGAAACAAATAAAATTCTTTTCATTCTTTCCTCACCTCTTTTTTCCCACTGTATATCCATTAGAATATTCAGAGTACTGTATAAACTACACTTGTGGCTGAGACTTTGCTCCAGGAGGCCAGGCTCTGAGCCTGGGTATTTGGGGCACATTCTGCACGTCACATACAGAAGTTCCCTTCTTTTTCAGCACAGGGAGTGGCCCAGAGCTCTCTTTTCTCTTGGCACCTTCCAAACCCACACATGGTCTTCAGTGTCACAGTGCCACTTAAATTCTGAGATTTCAAAGTTATTTCAGTTTCTCAAAGACATGAAGATAACTACTCTGCTCACTGCAGAAAGCAATGACTCTTTCAACACGGATCCTTCAAAAAGTGAAAAACACCAAACCAAACAGGCAAACATATCTATGCTGTGCAAATAATTAGAAAACAGAAATGTAGTTTTGTCAAATAATCACTTTCTTGCTTTCAGGAATCCTATTAAATGGAAGTTGTTTTACTGATGTCATTTGGAGTGAGGAAACAGAGTTCAGCAATGTGACATGGCTGTCATGTGGCAGTATAATCTCAGGTCTAGAGAAGAAAAGGCTCCCTATTTCCTAAGCTATTTGTTCAGCACCTTTTTATTACTTGGCCTTCATTTTGTAATAAGAATGGTAGCAATCTTAGCAATTTTTCCCTACTCCTACAATAATAATAATAATAATAANCTATTATAAAATGTCATGAACTTTTCGCTTTTATCGTAAAAATTACTCCAGAGCACCAAATGGCAGTTACAACTACATTAAATCAATTCACACATCAAAATGGCAGATCAGGGGTTTTTTTTACAGGTTGAAAAAGCACATTGTGTGTGTTTATGGGGATGGAGAGAGACAGAAAGAGTGCATGTATGTACATGCAAGCACACACCAAGGCAGATACACCTGCACAGCATACTGAAGGTTAAAGTAATGTCTCCATTTTACTTATTCACATGCAGCAGTATGTAAAAAAGTAGAAATAACTGATTTATCCATTTTGAAATACAACTAAGTTTTGAGGTTACAAGTCTGGAAAGCAGCTATCGTACATGCAAAGAAGTTTTGTATAAGGTTTACTGGGATGCATGTATCTGAAAATTACCTTTTGCATTCAGCTCCTCAGCACAATAGCTTAGATTTCAGCAGAGGACAACTGGAGGACATCCCAGTACAGAATTATTCTATTATGTCTGCTGCTAAAACAAATGGAAGCACTGAATTACAGCATACAGTACCAAAAAGGAATATTTTACTAGCATACACTTGTCTAACAGAATTTTGTGAATGTCAACAAGGACACAGATGTTTTACATGCTGAGCAGTGAAGTACAGCAATGCTATATCCTTATCTGCTCAAGTGAAATAACTTTCCTACATGGTTCTTTCATTCTGCCAGCTCCTGTTTTCACATTGTCACAAACATGTGAGCTGTACCTGTGTGGCTGATGAGGCCAGCTCACACAGCTGGGTATCCCAAGAGTCCTCCTGGCAGCGTGGGACTGACAGCACACAAAGGGCACTGAGCACAAGTTAACAAGAGCAGCCCTCTCTGTACTTTTGAAATGACTTTCAACCTTTCCATGACTTCCTCCACAAACAGTGGTGACTTCACCCTGCAGTGCCTCACTTGAGGGAAATATTTCACCAGGTTTTGCAGTTCTGACTACTTTGCTTTGAACAGACTGGCTGCTCTTATTGGTTCAGGCAAAAATACAATAGTAAATTTAACAGCTTTTTTCACTCACGTGTGGGATCACACCTCTGCAGCCTGACCTCACAATGCTTTCCAGTTGTGTTGCATTTTCCTTCACAGATTTCCAGCTGGTCTTAATTTTTTTCCACTTCATCATGAAAACCCCAAGGCACCTCTGTGTCAGAATCTTGGCAGTGCCATTGGATGTACAGGAGGCAAGACTTGAAGAAGACACAGAAGAGAAAATACAGAGAATATACTTATTAGTGATATAAAAAAATCCTCTTTGATTAATTTTGTTCTATATGATGCAAAGATAAAAAGGGGATATTAAACAAGATTTCAAAATTCCTGTGTTTTAATGAATCACAAATTGAGATATAACAGGCTTTTTGCAGACCTAAATTATCCCCTGAGTTCTGCAGAAGTTTAACTATTAGGACATCCTGTCTAATTAGTCAGATTAGGTACATGTAAATGGAGCCTAACAGAATTAAACCTTGATGAAGGGGAAATATGTGTGGCAGAATATCTTAAATTACCAGAAAATTAGATGATTTCACTGGCTGACAGGAAGCAGAACTTGGAGGGGTGTGTTACAGTTATTTTCAACAAAGTCATTAAAGAGTTATTAACATAAAACAGTATATAGACACGTCAAAATGTTTTTTATTCAGTGGAGGATGGTTAACCACAAGAAAAATCTGTCTGGACAGTACACTTCAGCCAGATAACAGCAAATGCTATTCATGCTTCAAAAAGCTCTTAGTTCCATTAACCTATCACTGAGATAGTATGTTTCCTCTCAGCAGGAATGCAATGACTTGAGATTAAGGACCTGCATATAAAAATCCGAGCATTTATCAGGGGAATTACAATTTAGGCAAAAAAAAAATCTGACTTCTTGTTACCCACCCATTTTGTTACTGAAATCTCAAAAGTGGTTTCCCAATTTGCTTTATTTTTCATGAGCATCTCAGGCACACTTTCAATCAAAGAGCTCATGATATTCTGGAAAATAAAAGCAAAATAACTCCTGGTGCCTTGGTTTTACTGCACATAGATTACACCTTGCAAGAGCTTCATGCATCTTCCCTGATGAAGTCAGCAGTGCAGTCCAGCTATAAATCTCTAGCCCTTGCTAAGCTTTTGTTGAGACAACAGTTAGTAAAGACTCGTCCTCTGAGACTGAGATTCTCTGGGTGTGCATTCACCCCATCACATAAAACAAAGTGTGCCTCTGAGATGGACAGCTGGATGCCTGCCACCCATGCAAGGGGAAGGTCAGCTAGCCCTGGGGGCTCGCAGAAGGGGCAGACACAGGGCAGGAGCAGAGCTTTGCCCTACAATTTCCAGCACACGCGATGCAAAATCAGCTGGGGGGAGCTGGGGCTGGAATCAGCAGTGGTCTGGCATGCACGGGTCATCTCAGCTCCTTGTAACCATCAGGGTGCACGTTATGTACACAGCAATCTGACACCTTTGCTGAGAAACTTCCTCCTTTACTAATTGCTGCAAATCTACTGATTGCAGGTCTAGTAACAGATTCAAGTTACTTGAGTTAGTTGCAGTTTTATTTCTGTTGCAGTGGCTTAGACTAAGGTGTAGTAAATCCTGTTAGGCACTGAGGTGAGAGTTAAACTCCTTGAGCAAATCCAAAATCAGAGAGATGGATACTGCTGCATTCTAGCAAATGAAGAAAAGCTTTTGACAGAAGTGATTGCATAGAGGGTAAGAGACAGGAGAGGGAAGCCTTTACTCAGACCTGTGAGAAATTACATCTTCTCCTTGGAAGCTTTTCCTTTTCTGCCCTTTGGACAGAAGCACACATTTTTCTTTCAAAATATCACACAAACTGTATTTAATGTAGCTCTGTCCTGAGGAGCCATGGCTTTAAATCCTTCTGGCAGACAAGGAAAACCAATTCAGATCTCCCATTTCCTACACAAATCCTCTGGCCACTAGGTTAATATATGGAAGGAGGGTAGGGGCCCTTCCTTAGGGTGCAAATTAAAGAATGAGCAGCTGCAACTTGTCTGTGATCCCTTACTAGGTGCACCCTGAGAATCGCCACCTGGAAATCTCCATAGGGAGTTAAACAGGGCCCTGACTGGATATGCCTCTAATCATCCCCAAGAAATGTGAGGTAATTCTAGATGTGACTGTAGATGTGTGAAGAACCTAATGGGAAGATGTCTGCAGGGCCAGTTATGTCACAGAGTGCAGGATCATGTCTCTGAAATTCAGTGCATTGATTCTGCCATGTCTCGTGGATCTGGCTTGGATCTGGGTGCCTCTGTAGTGAAACAGGATATGTGCTCCCATACTGGCCAAAGTACTGAAGTGGAACTTGTATTTTAACAGACAAACATTTTTATTCAGAAAACTGTGACTTTTGATGATAATGAATGATATAACTGAATTTTGAAATGCATGTAATTAATCTCATTGGGTTAAATGTAATTATTAAGATAATTAGCATATAATTTATCAAGACTGATTATAAACTTAACTACTTTCCACACTCCATATCAGTGTTTCAGTTGCTCATAGGACACAGTCAGGTAGGCTGATTTGACACCACCTTTGCTGTTTTGTTTCACTCACAGTAATTAACCTCTCAACATCTGTAGCTGTTTCCTCCTGCGTGGTTAATGCACATCTAAAGTGTCCAACATGCACTGCTTCCCCAAAGTGCTATATTATTTCAGCTTGGCCTCCAGCCAACTTTTAATACCCACCCTTACTTTCATTCAGCTTTTCCAGTTGCTGCTGCATGCGAGCAAAGATAGTAAGCAACTCCACCTGGGAGAAAAAAAAAAACAAAAAAACCTGCCTAGTCCCCTTATGGATATTTACAAATGTGTTAAAATTGTCCAGGGAAAATCTGGCCCAGCAAAGCCTCTTGACCCTTGATAATCTTTAGGAATCACTATTAAATTATTTCAGTTCTTATGTTCAATGCTATAAAAAAATATAGTCTATTCATCAGATGAGTACTTTATTTCTCCAAAAAGGTTCTAATCCAAAACCCATTTCAAGGCTAAGGGAAGCCTTTTTAATTATTTCAACATTCTTTGGATCAAGTTCACTTACTTTCAGGAGGATTTTGAAACTGAAATGGATTATTTCTTTTTGCCCAGGGGTTAGGTTACATGAGGATGAAGCATGGCATGATAAGTGATTACTAGAACAGTCTAGGAGTGAAATATGAAGTGTTAGCTGGATTAGTTGATGAGTTCTTTATTGCTTCTTTTTTATGTGAAGGAAAAAAATCCTCTGTGAAATTATATCCAGTTAGATTCTACAAATGATAATGATGACAAAAGTTTTCAGTGATCTGGGATGCCTTAATCATCTCCTGATTAGTCAGGGAATATTTATGTTAAATAAAATAATCTAGCAATAAAAGAACAACCTTTCATTCCCCTCAGAATCTCTACTTGCTACCACACCAGCTTTGCTTCCATTTGCAAAGTCAGGGTAGAGAAACAACGTCTGCTGATTCCTCTAAAGGCTGGAGGACTTTCCAGTTCCAAAGTTTGAGAAGAGGACTCATGGAATTACTACTGAAGGCATTAGAATTTAAACATTTGAGCTGAGATTTAGCATTCTGCTGAGAGGTTTCACTGGACAGAATCTCTCACATCCCCAGAGTGTCACAGCATCGTACCCTCGTCACAGGGGGGTGGAATTTGACAGGCAGCTCTGTGGGGTCTTTCCTACACCAGCCTGTCTTGGTGCACAGTGACACAGGACAGGGAGAAAACAGCCAGAAAACAGGATCTAAATAATTCTGCATTCCTGTCTGAGAATCAGTGTAGATGAATAATAACAAGGATGCACACAAGAGCTGAGCTTCCAAACCCAACATGCACAAGTGCATTTACCTTGCTTATGGACCCGACACAATTTTCAAAATGATGCCTGCTCTCTCCATGAGTATAAACAGTAACTCTGTAAAGAAACTCATGCACAAACTCTTTAGACTTCCAGTGTCAGCCCCACTGGCACTGAGTGCAAAGTTTGCATAAATTTAATTAGCACAGGTCCATAGCAGATGAGATAGCCACTATCAAACATACACCAGTGAACAAGAGGCAATTCCTGTCAATAAAGTGCAAGTTTTAGGCATGAAGTGCATAAACTCTCAGAAGCTGCCCCCATTTAAGAAAATGGCAGTCTAGAGAAAAACAAATGGGTTTTGACTGAAGATCTGCAAGAGCTGAAATGCCATCAGCTGGGCAACTTTCCCCTCCATTCTGCACAAATTTGTCAATGGATTCACTTCCAGGGGCAGTGAGCATGGTAAATATTCATCAAAGCCTACACAGAGCTATAGATTTTAAGGAAATCATAAATTCAAGGCCACAGGCGACTACTGTTTGTTAGTATTTGACTTCTTACTTAATAGACCATTTAATAGCACCTAGCCATGCCTGCATTGAGGAAAATTCTCTGCAATATGAAGCTGGAAACCCTAAAAGCTAAACTCAAGCTTCTCATGTTGAGATTTTTACACTGCCAAACATGAACATTCCTCATTTTTCAGCATTTGATTTCATTTTTCATGCAAGAATAGATTAAATTTGAGAGGGAAGTCTGCAAACCTACCCCTAGAGCAACAATTAAGAACAACCTTATGTTCTATTACATGGTAAAGGACAGAGATATCAAAATTTCATTCCACAGCAAAATACAGTGTGGGGTTGTTGCAAAAAAGGATTCTCAGAATCCATTTTAGATGAATCTAGGCCTTTTAGGCTTAGTTAATGGACTTATTTTGCATTATTTGTAATTGCTATGAAAAAGCTGCCCCAAGGTTACTTTCTCTCTTCATTCTTATTTCTCTTCCTCAAAGAGAATTTTAGGTAGTTTTAAGGCAAAAATAGGAGCTCTCACCAGATCTGTCATCCTGTTATGCCCCCACAAGAACACATCTATATATCCTTCAATTTGTCACTAATCATAAATCTGAGTAGCTGAAGATGAGATTGCTTTGACAGAAAGCATTGAAGGGGGCATTTGTTGGGGGTGGTAGTGTGTATATATACACATAAATATATATGTATATATATATATAGGTATAGGTACACACATATATAGAGAAGTATGGTAGAAGACAGTTTTAGATACAAAATATTCATCCTCTGAGAAGGAATAAATTTGAGTATGACCTTTCATTTTCATCTGACCTTTCAAAAGACATGATTAAACTCTATCTCCTGGCAGCACAATTGATTTTCCCCAAAGGGCCATTTATCAGAGAATAAACTGGGCTTGTACCTTGAAGTGTGTATTTTGTGGTTTTTACATATCAATTGGTATTTTAAAAGAAGCTCTCTATTTTGAAAGCACTTCTGAGAATACCAGAAAAAAATTAAAAATAACTCAGGCAGAGCCCCTGACTTTTTATCAATGTATCACTCCAGTAAATCTTGTCAGTTAAAAGACTAACTTTTGAGAAGAGCTATATTGAAATAACAAACAGAATTAGATGTGACTAGCAAGAGGTTTCAGCAAAAAGGGCCTAAGAAAAATTTGCTTAAACCAACATACAAGGACATGTCAATTCACGTAAAGTTCGGGCATTAAAAACAAAGGTACAAAACCTCTTCCACCTCTGTCAGGGATGGTGGAACACACAAAGAAGGAATTCATTCCCCACTTCCCGTGGCAGCAGGTGCTCAGCCATCCCCAGGACAGCAGGGCTCCATCTCCTGTAAGGGTCCCTTGGGAAGACAAACACCATCGCTCCAAACGTCCCCCCTTCCTCCTTCTCCCCAGATCTGTGTGCTGAGCACGGAGCCACATGGTCTGGGATAGCCCCTGGGTCAGCTGGGGTCAGCTGTCCTGGCTGTGTCCCCTCCCAGCTCCTTGTGGAGCCTCTTGCTGCTGGGGTGGGTGAGGAGCAGGGAAGGCCTTGGCTCTGGGTAAGAGCTGCTCAGTGATAACAAAAACTGCCCTGAATTATCAACAAAAATCCAAAACTCAGGCCCATACCAGCTACTATGAAGAAAAATGAACTGTATCTCATTCAAAACCAACGCACACCATAAAGATCAAGCGTTGGATTTTAAATGATATCTGGGGGTTACAATGCTCAACAACCTGGACATGCAGAGACTGACATTCGTTCTTAGCCCAGTGTGAGTAACACCCCAAAACTGCTGTGAGAATCCTTGAGTTTGGAGTTATAGACATCTCATTTAGGAGCAGGCAAAAATGTTGAGAGATTCCAATCTTGAGTCATAATTCCTTAACTCTGAGTGTTTTAATCCATGCATTTTGACACTGTTTTTAAACAGAGCATTTATATTAGAGAGAATCAAACCATTTTCATAAGCAGTTCAATGCTAGAATGTACAGAATCAGACACAGGACTTACTTGTTCTACAAATGAGACTTAGTACTCCAGGTGAATTAAAAATAATTTTATCACTGCAGCTACAAAGAAATTTAAGTTAACCAGAAAGTAATTACCTGTGTGGTGCAACAGAGGTAAAGTGATATCTAAATTTAACATTAATGTTAATTGAATTATACATCTGCTGTGGGAGAAAAATAACTTGCTTAAACTCAAATTATGTTCTCCCAAATGTGATTATACATAACACATTTGCTATTCTCAGACAATCATAAAGCAAATATTATTTCATCAGAAGGCAGAGTTACTAGGAATATTTACTCTAATGAAATACAAGAAAAAACAGGTAAACAAGAGACTGAGGGACAAATATTAACCCTCTGTACTGAGCTTTACTTGAGTCCAAGAGGACTTGGGAATTAAGCCAACACAGCATTTGAGCACATCCTTAGCCCTGAGTTTTGTCAGTCAGGCATTATACAAACTGCAGATTCTCCTGGAGACGAGTTATATGAAGATGTCAGCTTGAAAAACAGTGTAAGAAGCTCTCAGGGTAATAATAAATGCACCTTTGGTATGTGATCCTCTGGTTTGGAGGGGTTGACTTGTGTCACGTCAGGACTGCAGGTCAGCACTATGGCTGCCTGTCAGGAGCTGCTCAGAGCTCCTGGCCACCCTCTCAGATTCAGTGTCATGCATACAGAAAAACAAAAGCAGGATGTAGAAGGAAAGATACAATACAGATGGACTGGAGGAGATGTGAGGCATTCAATTGTTGAATAAAACTCCAGTTTTGTCCAGGAGATCTTACAGCAGTGTCAGCTTTGGTGCTCTCACAAACAGAAGGGACAGGCAGGTTGCTGGAGCACAAGTGACCTGCTCAGGGCTACCCTGCAGACTTGGGACAAACACTGGGGCAGGGCCTATGTAACTGCAGTAAACTATACTGAATCTGTGACAAGCATATTAAAGGGGGAAGCTTAAAAGCTGAGGAGAAAATCTCAAAAGACTCTACTTACAGAACAGCATTCGTTTGAGGTAGACTACTTTTTAAACCACATCGCAACAGAGATGAAAAACACACTTTAAAGCTTGCCTTGCTTTCCAAATGAATGATGGGCATAATTTCCTGTTCAAATGCACGTGGGAAGGGATCATTTTATTGGGGACACTGGCCTGCCACCATCTGCATTTCCCTGGCAGGAGCCCTGGGGCGCCGTGCAGAGCTGGGGACAGCTCTGAGTTAGCAGCCACCAGCAGGCAGCAGGGACAGCTGCACCAGAGCCCATGCTCAAGCACAAATGCTTGCTGAGCTAATTGAGGAAAACTTCTTCTAACTCAATATGCAAAAAGCTCTGTCTTGCCAGGCTTCAGCCAGGGGGTCTCATGACAACAGCCCAATATATTAGGAAAGTTGGCACTGAAACCAAGCAACGGAACTGAATTGGGTGGAAGATGGGATGACAAAATTATTTGATCCCTAGAGATGTACAAATAAGTTTGAAAGAATGTTAAATAAATATTAGTTTAAAGGGAACTTGTTCAAATAACCTCCAACCTTAACTCTGTCCCTTTGTCTGGCACAGTGATTTACAGGGTGATTTAAGAATTAATGTGCAGATTTTAGACCATTTAGAAAAGTCAACATTTTGACATCAACTAACTGCAGAATTGAATTTCTAGTACAATTTAATGTCTCTGACCAAAATAAGACATAAACTGACAATTCCAAAGTCACAGTGATAAGAGGTTATCAGTAATATCCCCTATATTTGTCTATTTTGAGTAAGAACAGCAATTTTGCCTGGGTACTCTATAGCATAAAACAATCTGGCACCAGCTATTTGTCCAAACAAAGAAGTGCTCTTTAAATCACCACTTTTAGTTTTCACTGTTCACACCAACCAAAAGAGAATTTGAAATCATTTCCAGAAAATGAAAAATCACCATAGAGCTTTGATAAAGGCACTGGCAAGACACAACACTGAATCTCCCATTTGGTGCGAAGTAAGGAACCCAGAAGAAATAATCAGTAAAAATTCTGTATTGGTATTCATTATGAAGGAATTGAGGTTGCTCATTATAACAAGAGTGTTAAATTTAGTGAGTTCCAGTGTGTAAAGCTGTACCACTTTCTTAGAGGAAAGAAGATAAATAAATTCCACAACTGCTGGGAGAGGGTAATATCTGAAAAGAGAGCACATATTCAGCTGGTTCAGGTTGGTAGAGTCCTGGCAGAGTCAGTGCAGCTGCACTGATTTACACCAGCTGAGCATCAGTCTAGCATCTTCTCTAAAGCAGCACGCTGAATGTCTGCACAGAGCCACAGCATTTCAGCAAGGCTGATGAGGCACTGGCCACCCTTCAAGGGTGATCCCCAGAGTGTAAGCACGAGATGGTAACTGAGACCTTGGAAATACAGGCACAGGAGGCCTCCAGCATCTCAATACAAACAGCCAATTACTACAGGAATGTCACCTTGAGGTATCATATGTAAAATCACATATTGCAGAAACACAGAGGTGATGGCAAGAAGGTAATATGTGAGTAATAACCTCCATAGGAATAGAGGCATCCCAGCATCATCCCCCACATCTTTGCTGGTGAAACTGCTGCTTTTTTTTTCTTTCAATCACCATATTTTCCTACTTCAGTTTTTCACATGCCATGTATTATATTTATTAAGTTATTAGGTAGAGTAAATTAGAATTTCAGAGACCAGCATGTATATAGATACATGTGTTTTCTGCTCCAACCTTATCACATGACAGTGTGATTAATATCAGCACACCAAGTCAAAATAAACCTTATAAATATTTAATCATTTTCCTTATAAATGCATTAATAAAGTAGCAGTAATAGGTGCAAGAATGCTGCAACACTGTACCTCTCTGCTATTTTTATTTTAGATTTCTTTTTGTAAAATCATGTATTGCATACAATATTTTTCAGTTGTAAAGACAGCAAATAATGCTGGATAAAATCTGGGAAGATTTAGAGCAACTAGCAGCAAACTCATCATCTTGTAGGATTCCCCTGCCCCAAAGGGCAGGAATCTGAACTCAATTATCTGTGAAGTTCTGGATACTCAGGTAATCTTTTGTAAAGTTAGAATTCCAGTTTAAACTTCCCTTTTATAACCCTTCACAGATTTCATTTTTAACTCTTAATTAGATGCTGTTCAACATGTGAGCAAGGATGTTTAACCAGTGGATGAGGTGAGAAACCACTGCCACCAACAAAAGAACCCTGGACCACAGTGAGATAAATTGGGGTCCAGTAATTTAAGTGCAAAGATGTACATGCAACATCTCCAGCAGCATTTTGACTGGTAACTCTTTGTAGCTGGCTCCAAAGACAGTTGTGCTTCTAAACACCTCATCCCAAAGACAAACCAACAAAAAATCCTTTTTTCACTTTGCTTCTAAGTGTACTGCAGCCATCCAGTACACGAGAAAACCTATCCTTTCAAACTTAAAAACACACTAATTTTTACTAACTTTTGCTACCCTATTATGATTTGTCATTGTCATATCTCAGTGCAATTGGTTTGGTCTTTCAGAGGTTAATGGGACATAGGGAGCTTGTGTGTTACAATACCAGCAGGTGGATGACAGCCACAAAGGCATGATGAATATCCCTAAAAGTTCTTGGGGGCTTCTTCTAGACATTAACAAGTGGTACAAGTTAGATTTTCACTGCAGTAATTCAGCATTTGATTTAAAAAAAAAAGAAATTATATATATATATATATATACACTCTTGTTCTGCATGAGACACTCTGCTCAGGAGAAACACACAGGGGAAAAAACTGCACACTTTGATATGAAGCAGGAGCAGAGAATTCAGCTTTTCTCACTGCTCCCTTGGTTTCACACTCGTTTCCCTCCAAAGAGAAAGAGATTCTTCTGTGCTAGAGGATTTAGTAGGTGGTTCTGCACTGCTGCTCTCAGGATGGGGAGGAATGCTTTAAAACTCTCAACTAATGTCCAGAGGCAGCTGGGGAGCCATCCTTCCCTTTACAGAGTCTTTGCACATAGATCCCATTTGGAGATGTGTGGCACAACCCCCCAGGCTGCCAGAGTGCATAACCCTCCTGTGACGTGTAATCAGAGCACCAGGGTCCCTCAGCAAATGTTACACCCTGCCTGAGTGTTCCAGGCTCCAAAATTCAGCTTTAGCTGTGACACCTACTCTCCCCTGAGCTGGCTTAATACGGCACTTGGGTCACACAGAGGCAGAGAGAACGACTTTGTGAATAAAAATCTGCCATGCAAACTTTCCAGTGAGAAAATCTCCACTGCCACTCGCCTCCCAACCCAAACATTACTCCACGATTTCCCAGTGTGGCTGAACATGCACTCAAAGCTCTTTCCCAGGAGGCAGACTGGTCTGCACAGGATTGGTGGGGCAGGGAAGGGAGCTGCCTTCAGGTGCTTTTGGTTCCTCTGGCACCACAAAGCAGCAGAAGAGGAAATTCTCCTTCTGGCCTTGAGAACTTTGTTCCTTGCCCTTATCCTGCCTTCATCCTGTTTGCCATAAAATGACCATCCTCACTATTTGCTGAATCAAACAATAATTCCAGTAGGCATTGTGACTATATTGTGCTTCTGCAGAATAGGAGTTAAATGCAATTCTTAAGATGTGAAAAGCAGGAAGGCAGGAGATAGTCAAAGCATTAGACACAACAAATAGTGCATTTTTAGAGGATTAAGTCTATTCTTCAGGTATGTGTCACATGGGACTGAAGGTCAAGTGCATGCAGCCACCTGAGCAGTGAAATAATCCTCCAGAAGTACCTTGCCTGCAGAGACTTATTATTCTGAAACAGAAATTATTAAGGGAAAAAAGAGAAAAAAATTCAGAAGCCCAACTTTTTCAGGGATTAGTTCTATAAATATAACATCATTCAAAGCCCATTAGAAACATAAAATATTTCAGCTATTCTGAACATATTCTATTTTTGAAATTCAGGTATTATTCATATCACTAGGGTAGCACTGAGGATTTGTTTTAGCTGATTATATTAAATCAATGTTGTTTAAAAATTCAAAAGACTGTAAAAGCCTGCATGTGCCTACAGCCTGTTTGAAGAAGATTTCAGTCACGAGAGTGGAGTGAGTGCTGAAGTTGACAGTTCTGTCTGGAAACTGGAGATGCTGTGCCATGGCCTGCCTTTCCCAGCCTTGAGGGATACTGTGCAAAATACACCTGATGCAAGTGAGGAAACGAGGGATCATTTTGTGTATGTGAATCTTGTGTGTAATCCTTCTGTATGCCCAAGTTAAAAATCCTGCTTAACTGCACTTCTGTGGCCCTGCAGCTGCACACATGATGGAATGGTCCTTCAGGGGAGCTCCCTGAAGGAGTAACCCCAGCTGTCCTAGAATACCCAGACTTGGCAGAGAAAGAATTTAGCTTCTAATCAGATCCACTGTGCAAGTATCAGGTAACTCAAAGAGGATGCATTTCTCAATGCCTGATACAAAAATTCCAACATTATTGCTGTCAGAGCCCCATCATTTTCTATTACACTGCTAAACCCCCACCAAGACCAAAAGCATTTGAAAAATTGTGAAGGATGCAACATGCATCTGATACATTTCTTACAGTTCTTATAAGGTTTTTTTCCCCCTCAGATCACAAATCAAACAAAAGGGGCACTGAAGTTTGAGAACATTCACTTGATTTTCTGATTTCCTAAGAACAACAATTGACAAGTAAAATGGTTGTATCACCCCCTTTCAAACAGAGCAGTGAAAAACTGATTTACATTCACTCAGTTTCTCCAGAACTTACAGGTGGCCCAGTATGGAGAAGAGAAAGCAAACAGAGAATCCGTATATTTGAGCAATTGTTGTCGACATATCCTCTTGCATTTTTTTAAGAAATTCTTGTCATTACTAGGAGTAAAAGTACATCAAAAGACATGGCAATATCTATATAAAATGACATGTTGCAAAGTGTAAATGAGGTGATTCAGCTTGAATGGGTTTACATTAACAAACAACTGGTGCCAGCTGATGATCAAGTTTAAAATCTTAACAGAGTCAGTAAAGAAATCCAACTGGAAATTACCATAATTTTACAAACCCTATTTAACACTCCATCAAGTCTGCCAAACAGCAATCCAACTTCCAGAAATATTATTTTTTGTGTCTGTGTTCAGGAATATCACACAGGCAATGCCTGCCATCACAAATGGAAACCACTTCAGGAAGAGGCTCTGCCATCACTGCAAACCAAACCACTCCCAGCTCAGGCAGGTGTGACCTTTCAAAAGGGTACCTGCATGTCACCTCACCATTAAGTACTGTATCCATAATCTGCCCACCACTCTGCAATCTAAAAATATTGCCTAAGGCCTTTGTTTCCTTTTCTAGTCTCGTAATTGCAGTCAGTTTCTGCAGCAGATTCTGACATTCTCCTGTGTGCTGGCTGAACTCATTCTGTCATGAAAGGTCAGAATGTAAACAGCTTCAGAATGTCAATAGGTGTTTAAAGTATTTCATCTCAGCCCGAATTGCTTATGTGCTAAACCATCAAGTGTTGATTCAGAGGTCATTAACTTTAAGGTAGGCAACTTGAGCTCATAAAGGGAAAATTTTCTCTTTACCTACCTATTTCAATAAAAATTTGAGTCCAGGTCACATTGACCATTAGCAGTTATTCAGAGCAAGATGAAAATTATTGCACTTCCTTAATCCTCCTTAGCAGTTCCATGATGTGTATTTAATGAGAGTGACATTTAATGTATTTACATTTTGGGATCTTGGCTTGCTTAAGAAAAGAGGACATCGTGCTACAGGTCCATTTCATCAGACTTTCCCTGATTTACCACAGTCCTGCAGAGCAACTCTATTATAAGCCAGAATAAATCATACCCTATGGTATATAACATTTCTTTCAAATGTGAATTTTCAAAGGCACTTTACAAAAACAGTTTAGATTAATTATTTCTACTAAAAAGAAAAACTTGTCAAGCTGGCCAGTTTGTTAGTGTCAAGCCAGGAATATAATTCAGGTCCCCAACAGGGACTTAAACAGACTCAGCTGCCCAAGATCAGACTAACACAGGCCAAACAACTGAAGAATGTGTAATTGCAGCTTGTAGAAAAGGAGTGAATTTGTGAGGAAATCACAAGACAAGGAAGTATTTGTGATTCTCAAGTCCACAACCATTTTTTGAATAAAAGACTTCTGCAGATCACTCTTTTCATTATCCGGCATGCTAAAAATTTAGAGGAAAATAATGTTAAATTTAGACCAGAACTGAAATATATTTAATAAATTATACCCTGCATTCCCCGAATTTAAATTCTTTGTTAATCAAGAGTTTTATTTGCATTTTCCATTAGCATTCCTTTTTTTCATTAAAAAGAGAAGAACGATGAGAAGCAATTCTAGTTCTTTTTCCCATAGTTTTAAAGCAGTTATAGTATTGTCTTTAACACCTCTTTGAAGTTCAATAGTCTTTGATGAAGTTGAGTTATTAGTGTTCATTTTGGATCCACTCTATTCATCAAAAAGCTGCAAAAATCTTAATCCATGTATCAGATCACCTATAAACCATATACATTTTAAAATTCAGTTTGAAAAAAGAAGCCTTCCAGAAAAATCCCACTGAGAGTATCATGAGAGGGCGGGAGAATTGAATACTTATTATTTTAAAACTTGTGAGCTTATTTGCTCTAAAAATAGCAATATCTTCACATTGTTTATTTTCCTTTTTTCCAGTATAAAAGAATAAAAAAAAAAAAAAACTTATTTTCATGTTCTTAATCAGTTAGTGCATGCTTGTTTTTAAACACTACCTTCAAAAAGGCTGAAAAAGGCTGAATAAGACCCAGATTTGCAGAAACAAACAAGCACCAAAATGTTATGATCAAATGCAGGGCATTTCAAGTCAAAAGTCCTTCTTGTTTGTAAAGTGAGGAGCAACTGAAAATGGAGTTTTCAGCAAGGCTGCATTTCAAGCCCAACTTTCTGTTTGATAGATAAATGATAGATCTCTCAATGTACACTACAGCAGTTTAATTGAAAACAAACAAAAATCCAGCTAGCCCCTGAAAAACAAATCAGAGATGGAATAATGAAATAATCCCTGCACACTGCCCCAGTTTGCCAGGCAGTGTCTGTTGCTTTTATCTAGAACATGCAATTTAAACATTTTTGCTTATTTCTTGTTTTTTTCTTTGCAAGAACAGACAGAACTGACTAGAAGTCTCCTCTATTAATATGCCATATGCATGCTGTTCTCCAGCTGCCATGTTAAAAATACATAAGGCTAAATTAAAAACTGCTGCAAAGCCTTTTGGTGGCAATCAGATAACTCTCTATGTAAAATATGATTTAAAATGATAATATTTTCCACACATTTCATATCAGTAATATAGACAAAGGATAAAAGAAGACTACATTTTGATAATTATCCTTTATGGACAGTCTGTGTCAATGCTATAAATAAACTGTATTTCTAAATAGCATTTAAAAGTACAAGTACTGAGTCATACATTCATCTGGTACAAACAGTAGTGAATCCAGCAATTTTTACCAGTTTGAGTGTCATGATCAAATGGACAGCTTTTCTCTTTGGAGGGAAAATAAACCCTTGCAAAGTAGTTGTCAGACTACTCAATAAATGCAATGAACTGTGGTGTTCAGCCAAAATCAGACTCAGTAGAAACAGTGAAATAAACTCCAGTTTGTGGGAGATAATGGTGCCAGGATCTAGTGTTGTTTTGGTCAAAAGAAGGGAGAGTAGAAGGCAAGGGAAGCTGGCAAATTTGCAAATATGTGTGTTGTCCTTGTTAACGGCCATGAACTGCAGAAAGCTCTGTGTGAAAGTGGCAGGGTTTGGGGAAGCTGGCTGACCTCAGGAAAGATGAGTCTCTCAGTGAGGAGGTATCACAAGACCCTCCTAAGGTGTTACACCTGAGGGAAATGCACTTTTACTGTCTTACTCACAGCCTCGCCCAGCCTCGTGCCCTCAGCAGGGGCACAGTGAAAGAATCTTGTCCTGCTTTTTGGACTCCTGTGTCCATATCTCCCAAATGTCCCGGGGAGGGCATCTGTGGCTGCCTCACCTTGTGCTTGTGGCCTCGCCAGAACAACCCCAACGCTGCCCTGTGGCAGCACATCCACCCCCGCCTCCTCTGTCCCGGACAGTAGACGTGGGAAGAGATAGAGGAAACATTCTTGACTGAGAGACTCTGTTTTACAAACTGTAAAAGCACACACAGCTGTCACAAAGGCAGAAGCCTCTATTCACACACCCTGAAGGCGTGAGGAACTTCTCCGGGTGTTTGGGCTCCAACCTGTGGTTACTGCCCTGGGAACTGGGGGAAAGGATTTCCATGTGTGCCTCACCAACCATGGGATGGTAGGATACATTGAATCCTAAGCTTATACTATTTCTTCACTAGCTGTAATTGAAAAGGGCTCCTTATTGTGTACTGTATGTTAAACTACTAGTAGTCCTTTTTTCTTTATTTTTGTCCTTATTCCTGTTAGTATATACATATAGATACATACAGATATATACATAGATATATACATATACATATATATATGTGTGTTAAGTCTTATGTCTGTTAGTTTTGGGTCTATTAAACAAATAATTCATTCTTTAACAGACAGAATCAGCCATTATTAAATAACTTGAGAATGAGAGTGGGTATTGAGGAGCTGGCTGCCTCAATAAAGCTGCTGCCTGCTGCCAGAGGCCTGGCAAAAGGCAAGGACTTATCTAAACCCCCACATCCATTCATAACACTTCCCTGGGACACTGTTGGGAACGTGCTGCCAGCAGTGCCAGGGCCACTTGGGATTATCCTTCCCAGCAGCAGAGCTCCTGGGCTTCCATCCCTCTCCCACAGCCAGCAGCGCCATTTCCCAGGCAGCCCCAAGTCCTGCTGCTGCCAAGCAGAGAAGAAGAACCGTGGGGCTCAGGCCCTGGGCATGCACCCCCAGCCCAGCCCAGCCCAGCCCAGCCCAGCCCAGCCCCAGCCCCAGCCCAGCCCAGCCCAGCCCAGCCCAGCCCCAGCCCCAGCCCAGCCCCAGCCCAGCCCAGCCCCAGCAGGGAGCTCTCCAGAGCTGGGCTCCCCTGCCTGCACAGGGCTTGGTCCTCAGTGATCTGCAGCCACACAGCTCCAAATCCATAACTCTGGTATTGGGTCCCCAAAGTCCAGTGCTGGGCTTGGGACAGCAGATCTCATAAAATACTGCTCTGTGAGGGGTTAAGAAGATCCTTCCTTTGCATGTAAGGAGACTATAACCTAATCCATCATCCCGGGATTTCTTTGGCTTTGTTTTTACACAAGGGAAAGAAACCCATCAAAAGTACTGTTCAGCTGTACAGATCTATTTTTCTAAAGCAAAAATATATTGTTATGGACCATCAGTATATCTGTACAAAGGTTAATAATTGTCAAGCCAGAAAATAATGGGCATATCTAGATAATAATTTTAATAAAAAAAATAATATTGGCCTAACTGCACAGTAAAGTCTATCAATTCTTCACTCCAGCTACAGGAAGCAAATTTCTAAATAAATGGTCATTTCACTTATTATGAGAAAAGTATTGGGAATAAAGCAGCTATCAGAAATAAATTAGAATAAAGAAATTCCTTTTCCATGCATCATGAAACATTATTATGTAATTTTTAAAAGACATATGAAATTAATTTTGATTGTATATTGGGGTAGCTTCATTATGCATTTAATAGTAACAGATATTAAAATGTCTGTCTTGTTTACAAGCTGTAGTTTCAGGCTCAAGAAAATAGTTTGCATCATTCTGAGAACAACACATATATAAAACACAAACAGAAACTAAATCATAGGTGTTATAAACATGAGAATGTAATGTAAAGCAGGGCTGGAATAGTAATCTCTTCCAAGATGCAAATGCACTGATAATGCAAAATTTCTCTCCATCACTAAAGCTGTTCACACCAGAAAACTCCACCGAGTCAGATTTAGCCAATGCAAGAAAAATTGTTGTTGGACTTTTCCTGATAATGAAAATTTATGGCATTTCAACAACACCAGAGCTATTTTCTATTGTAATGGCAGGTCTAACCCAGGGTACTGGTGCAGTGGACCAAACTGAACAATGCACTGCCAAGAAAAATCTATGAAATACCTTTATTGCACATAATACTGTGAGAATTAGGTTATTGCTGTCCAATGCTGCTATAGACAGGATAAGCCCCAAACATACCCAATTTAAATCAAGGGATTTTTGGTGCTTCTGCCTGTCCACCCTTCTCAGACAACAGACAATACAGAGCCACATGAGCTTCCTCAGGATCTTCCTTTCCTTTTAGTACTGAACCCTGTGATCAGAAATGAAATTTTAAACCCTTTTTCTGAGGTGCATTGATTCCATAGATGCTGATAAGTTCCACAAGCCTCGAGTTGAGCCCTCAGTGCCAGTGCAGAGTGGGCAGTGGTGTGTGGATGGGTGCATGGCATACCTGAGGAATGCAGCTCATGTACTGTGAAACTGCACTGCAAATGCAGATGTGGACAACATATAGACTCAGGGGTCGTTTAACAAAGCCTTCAAGACTTCTCAAAAATCACTGGCTCAGCACTGAAAGCTATAGATTACCTCTCCATTGTTAAATCATTAAACATCGTGGGTTAATGAATCTGTAATGAAATAGAAGATCAGCATTTTATAATAAGTATAAAACATTTAAATTTGCCTTGAAAGCAACACAGAAGAATATGTGGCACAGAAATTGAGTACTTCACAGTAATTTTAAGCCAGTTGATCCAGACAAACACAACTCCAATACTCAGACTTGAAAAATTCAGATTGGTTTTGATTCTTTTATTTCATCTATTAGTTAAAGTAACCCTGCTAAGTGTTTGAAGGAAATATTATGTGCCTATTATGCAGGACAAACTTGCTTCTAAATGATATTAAAAATATGTATGTAGTTTCCTTGACAAGACTGACTTTGGCAGCTTTTTTCAGGGGAAAGACCAATTCAGGGAAGTCTCCTGAGCGCAGGAGCACAGCTGCTTTGTGCAAGAGGAACTCAGGTGGAATGGGAACATGGCATCAATCTTTCAAGCAAACCTGTCCCTTTCACATCAGTGACTGACATGACAGTTTCTAGGTCCTGAGGGAGCCTATCATTTGCTTCCTTGTAGTCTTGTGGTTGTTTTTATTTTAGTTTTGGGTGGTTTATTTCTCGTTGGTTTGAGGTTTCTTTTGGTAATTTCAATTTACTAGAAAATCAAATCAACCATTGCAATAAAACGCTTCTCTTTTTCTTTTCACTGGGTGCACACCTGTTTCCCTCTGCAATATGTCCTAGAATCATCCTATTATTGCACTTCTAAAGGAAGTTTTGCTTTCTTAGTCCCCTACATAATATAACACGCAGTATAACATAACCATCTCCCTTGTACATCTCAGAGCTCCCAGGGGAGAGCTCTGAAATGTTCTAGCCCAGGTAAATTTCCCCAGCTACTTTGGCAGATGCTACACTGTGTGCAGTCTCTCAGCTCATTGCTCACCTGGGAATGAAGATCAAACCTCTTCTTTCAGATCCATCAAGATTTCATTACTTTGTTCACTGCACAGAAGGGGAAAAAAAGGGGAATTCTAGGAACAGTGTTCCCTTTTCCTCCTCATGCAGGAATCCACATTTGGCAGGATGACAAGAAAGAGCTGGCAGCTGCTGTGCTCTTGGTGGTGAGTCAAGGCATCTGCACCGCCACGGAGAGGGAGTCCCCGGAGCCTCACACTGCCTTTCCCAACAGGGAGCAAGGAGGAATTACCTCAAACCAAATTATCAGCAGACAGAAAAAACTTCAGGATGAATCAATAAAATTAACTGTAACAAATTGCTTTTACTGATTTAGCAGATCTATTCCCTAAACTCTCCTGAATTCACTGAAGTTGCTACATATGGTGACCACCTTTCACTTCAGTTCCCTTTTACATCCTGGAACTCTTCTTTCTAAGACAAACATCAGACCTTTTTCCTTACTCCTATCATTCTCTCTGATGCTTAGTAACTTCATTCATTCTTTAAAACTACTAGGTATATTCAGCCTTCAATTAATTATATAAATAGCCCCTGCAACTATTTTATTTGTTTTGCTTGAAAAGACAAATAGTGGAATATAGTGATGCTGATTTATCTTTTTTAATTAAAAATAAGAAGCTTGGTAGGCACTGCAGGATTGAAAAATGTAAGTAATTTAATTTTTCCTACTGTTTTTTCTACTGCTGTTGCAGAGGTACTTTTTCCAGCCATCATCTCTCAATTTCCAGCAATCATCTCTCACCATCATATCTAAATTTCAATATCAGTGGTATAATTTGGAGTCACAGAAATGCAGCAGAATTATTTCATTTCTAGGAAAAGATAAGCCTTATGATTGCATTCTATCTATGTATGATTATTAAGAAAATAGTTGTATGGTGTAAGATCAAGAACCAGAAAATTACCCAAAGTATCTCATTATACAGTATGATTTCTCCAGATGCCCAATTCAAAGACCATAAAATGTTAATTTTCTATGTCTTAGAATGTGTTTCGTATTCAGATTTCTATTAATTGAATAAACAAGATTAGCTGTGTTGCATCCTCAGTGTCTTTGCAGTTTTATCTGCAGACTTATTAATATCCTCCCTTTCACTTCTCATGCTTGTTCCTTGTAGAATGAAGACTCACTTTGCAGATTTTCATTACATCTTGCTTTTTTGCAATATGTCAGAGGATTGCAGTTAACCTGTAACTCTCCTGCTTTTTTAAAAATTTGGGCAACACACAAATAACATATTTGCTCTTCAACAGAACCTCATGAAGACTTCTAAGAGATCTTGCATACTTTTGTGCAAGAACCTCACAAAAAACGTGTATGGATGGCAAAAGTAATAGGAAACATAGGGAATCATCATACAGGTTGCAAACAAACAAATTAAAATATATTCAACAAAGCTTAAAAGGGAAACAGAGAAATAAATACTTCGAGTTTGACAGACCTCTCCATCTACAGTGAGTTTTATGTTTATTAAATAACACAAAATAAACAAAAACTATATTCAATTATTTAAGAAAAGCAATTATTTTATGGCAAGTAGAGGGTGTATTGGAAACAAGTTGAAAACCAAAACTTTATCTTGTAAAATATAAATGACAAATTGAAATTAAGAGGTCTCATGTGGACATTATATATTTTGATTTGTGGAACAGCAAATACCATGGAAAATAACAAGCAGGAAAATATATTTTTTAAATTATTATCAAACATCAGAAGTGGAATAAAATGTTTGATTTTGAGGATCTATTATTCATAATGGTAAAAATATATGACAGACTGTAAAATCCTCATAGAGTGCTTAAGTTTCTCAGTTCCAAAAAGATGTTGTGAAACTGAACAGTCACTCATCAATAATCACAGTATCCATGAGATACTGGTGAGGGTATCTGATGTTAAAGGTTATGTCTTTTAAATTTGCTGGTAGTGAATTATTTACATTTATCCTAGCTAATCTATCCTGTTAATTCATAGTTATGGCAAAGATATCTTTAGTAAATTTGTGAATTTGTCTGTTCTGGCATAAACATAACTCAAACAAAATCCAGGAAGAAAACCAAACTGGATCACATAAATAATTATGACTGGGGGAAAATTTTCATCCATTTCCAACATGCTTGAGTTACAGGTTTGGGGCTCAGCATGGGATATTGAAATATGAAATTTAACAATTCACGCAGATAAAAGAGCAATTTACAGTTCCTAGAGTTACCTCCATTATAAAACACCACCACCCACTTATTTCTGAACATAATCTCTTGTTAAGGTTTGCTACCAACATGAGAGGTATTTATGTCTTTCTGCAGATAAATAATGCTCAGCTGACAAAAGTGAGAAGTATTGCTGAGAGTTTCCCCATAAACAGTTACAATTCTGGTAAATGGCTCTTATGATTGCTGTGGAAAGTCCAGTAATTCTAATAATTTTCTTATTGTCAGGTGCTCTTTGCCTTCACACTACCTGGATCACTAAAATTCATTTTCAGTCTTCAGAAGTGACAGAGAGGAAAGTTTCCACTGACAACCCATAGAAACAGACATGATAATAAAGGTAAATTAATGCATTATCTAAAATAAGAGCACTGCTGTTATTGATACGATAAACTTTATTACTTTAAATAACAAGACAGATATCATCCTGAGATCACTGTGAGCATCCAGGACATTAATAAGTACAGACAGGGAGTTGCAGAGTTCTGACATTTTCATTTATAACTGTATTTCATGGACTGACATTAGGGTTTGGTTACAGTCATTCACAATCTTATTTGAAAACAGTCCTTTTCTTGAGACCCTACACAGCAGAAGTGGAAAATACTAAAGTTAATTTAAGCCAAAATTATATAGAGTCAGTGAGTATACAGACAGAATTCCAACACAGGAAACAAGAAAGGCTTAGCACCACATTATAGAGAGGTGCAGGCAATCTTTGAGTATAGTGGAAAATAAAAACGAGTCACTAGAGGAGTTGTTTTGTACAGGCAGAGATTCTAGATGGGATATATTGGAAACACAGCTAGGATGGAAACCAGGGCCTGGAAGCCACCCCCAGTACACTGACAGACAGCAGGAAATTCAGCTCTCCCTATGGATTGCTGTTATCACCGTGGGACCCTCACTCAGGGTGTGTCTCTTAAATAACACAAGATATCTTTTGGCAGCCCTAACCAAGTGACGTCAAGAGAAAATTTCCTATTAACTTCAGAGAGCCTCAGATCCAGCCCTGTCTGTAGAGTTCTCCAAAACACACTGAGACTCGTGATTATTCTTCATTTTGTCAAGGATTTAGTTTCCCTATAATGGGCTCAAGAAGGCCTTGAAGTTAACTTTGACAGGTCCAATCCCCTTTCCATTGGGAACAGAAAGGAAAAAAGGCATGAGCAGGTACAGCTGGTTTGCACCTCTCATCCCATCAACAGCAACAATTTCAAGAGCTGAGGGATCTTTTCCTCATGTCATGCTGCTACTTAGAGCACATGCATAATGTTTTCTTTTATTTTGGTTAATGCTTATTACTAATGTATGTAACATGTGGTAGCCTGTTATAAATTCAATTAAATGTTAATGTAAACATCTGCTTGACTTCATCTGTATACTGATATATCAGGCCAAGAACTAAAATTTTTACCCTGTGGGTTGCTTTTACATTATGTGCCCATCCAAGGAGAAAGAGACAAGGGAAAAGAACCTGTTAAATTGACACTGGGCAGCTACAAACTTCTTTAAGTCATTGACACTATAAAAGATACCTGCATCAAAGCAATTGAGATTAAAGGTACAGCAGTTAAAACATTTCTCACAGGGCTCAGGAGTACCAGTGGCTATTAAGGCATAAATAGTAACCTCAAAGAGAGTGCAATGGGGGATATCACAGTGTTTGGAAACAGCAGAGTGAAGCCACTTGTACAGGCAGGACTAGCTACACTACTGGACATGTTCAACTTGTCAAAAAATGACACAATTCTCAGACACAATCACAGGTCACTCATAGAAGAGTCACCCTGAGGAAGCAGCTCCTGAGAAAGGCACATAAATAATAATTTCAACTGTTACAGCTCATATAAGAAGAAACAGAGATGGCCAAACAAGCAACAGCAACTTTGGAATGTGAATCATTACTTAAATACATCCCTGAATCTGAGAAATGCTAGGAATCATTAGAGAAAATTTGCTCTGCTCTATCATGCAGCAAAGCAATTATCACCTTCCTCTTAATGTAATTTCAAAGCTTGATTTCAGACAAACCATCTCAAAATTAAACAGAGCTTCAGAAAGCAGAAAAATATTCATATGGACTTGTCATGGAGGGAAGATAAAAATACCATTAGTCACATCAAACACAAGAGCCACCCACAAATTCCTGGCATGCTGGAGAGCAAGAAGTGTTTCCCCTGCGTGGTGTAGTCTGCCAAAGAAACCAGCTGAAAATTCAGTTCCTGACAGATGAACACGCGTGTTCTGACTCACATGAAAACACCTACATGACTGTGTAAAGAATCACTGATGCACCCCAGCAACATCATATCCATTGGGACTCTAAAGCTCCAAAAGTTTCAGTATCTAAAAGTCACGTGTGGGAGGTTTGTTTCTCCTCTCCACCTTAAAACGTGGCTGGAAGATCTGGCAATAAGAGTCAGCTCAGAGGCTCAATCCTACTTTTTCCCCCCTCTCCAGTACTGTGCCTTTGATTGGCAGCCTCAATTAGAAGTAGTGCCATGCAATCCTACTAATTATTGTCCTGCCTAATTCTTGTTAAGTCTGAAGGAATTTAAGTTTGGAACCAAGTTGGTGAGTCAAAAGAACCTGTGGGTTGTTATGGTACCTGCTGCCTTATTAACACTGTAGCATGTAGACTAACAAGATAAAATAGGTCAGGATGGATAATAAAGTAATGCTAAAGGACCACACTAAAAGAAACATTTAAAGTTTTGGCCATTATAACATTTAGAACACTATTTTAACTGTGCTAATTTTCTCACCCTTGGGAAGCAAAAATGGAGCATCAGTGGTCTCTCATGTCAGTGCCATGGAGGTTGGTGAAAATGTTGGTGGAACGTCTTGAGGACTTTGAAACTAATTGGATTAGTGCTTATATAATTAATAGGATTACTCTGACTCTGCACATTAATAGAATTTTTCCTTATCAATTCCAAGCTTAACTGTTATGAAACTGCATGTGTCTGTATACCTCCCCCAAGAACTCTGTGCACCACGACAGCTCCCAGTCTCATTATTGCAAAGCAGTTTCTCTGGAAGCTCCCCTCTGAATATATTTATCTGGGCTTTGCAACTCTTCTGAATAAAAATATAAGCTCAACCACATAAACGTTCTCCAATGTCTTCTGTACACCTTTATCTGCTCTGAACTTTCCAAGCACATACCTACTTTACTGAAACAAGGTTTTCACTGAACACATAGTACCAAGTTCTCTCCAAGGCTGCATTCAAGATTACTTTTTTTCCCCCCTACAAGCAATTTCCAATCCATTAAGCTGCTCTACTTTTCTCTTTTCAGCACCTATTTAACTTGGACATTAACCTTTGTGGCTGGCCACAATCTCTTAAACACTTTGCTTTGCAATAGACTTTCCTAGGTTGTCAGTTACATTTTTTTGTAAAGAAATATGATGGGGAAAACATTAAGCCTTAGTATGGTATTTCTGCTGCCATTTTTAGCTTTTTAACCTTCCAGGAAGCTTTCATTTGAAACCTCTGAGAAACAAAATATTTTGGACAAAGCACAGTATTAAATCAGTGGAAATGAATCCACTTCAGTGCATGACTCTTTGCATCACCTATTTAGCTGGCAATTTGCACAGACCAAACAGATCAATGCACACATCCTTGACACAGCACAGTAACTAATTCTGCCTCTATTTCCTCAGCAGAACCATCATCTTCATGATAAATGTTCATGACTTACTCTGGGAGTTTGAAACTTGAGAATGAATTAACTCACAGGCCGCTCAAAACCGGTAAAAGCTAAGAAAGGATTAAGAGTGTGCTGCCACTCTTCCTGGTAAAAGGGAGGAGTAGAAGTTATTTCTTAAAAGCTGCTTGACTTCAGCAATAAGACCACCGTGGAAATTGAAGTTAACTTGCTGGCAGACCTGGCAGAAGACAATATTTGCTAGGCACAGGGTGTTTATATGTCTTGCACTGAGCAGATACAAATTTTTTTCATTACAGGGTATCTGAATGGGTCACAAGAACTCCCAGTTAGAAAAAACACACTCCCCACAAAAAAAAAAAGGATAAAGGAAAAAGGAAATACTTAATTCCTTCTTGAGAAGATGAACTAATAGCCCAAAATTTCGGAAAGAAAAAAAATTAGGATGAATCTTCAGAACTCATTTCTCTGCAGATGAGCAGGATCACAGTGTACAGCCAACACAAAGAAAACACCTGAACTGCCCCTCCTACAGCTCAAGAGTGACACATATTGCCCAGTGAAATCCACAGAGGACCTGGGTTGGAAAGCAACCTGTACCCCTTCCTGGCAGGGCAGAGCCCTGTCTAGAGGCTGCTGCTTGTTTCAGCCATGCTCCATTTCTCAGTGAGTGAAAAAAGGCAGATTCTAGCAAGGGAAAAAAGAGTTTGCAGGTGTGGTAGAGTACAAATTAAAATGCCTGCAGGAAGATTCTTAGCCTATCCCTACAATCAACTTCTTGTCTCAAATCTTCTCATAATTTTACAGTCAGGGTAAAGGTAATTTTTTCAGGCAACACTGTACAAAAAGAGTGTATCACTGAGAGATGCATTCAAAGACAGTCACAAAGAACATATCCCCATGTACAAGAGAAGACAAGGAGAGCCCCATGTGGCTTTTCTGTATCTGCCCCTTAATTTTTTTGTTTTCTCAATCTGTATTTCAATACTTCTCTCTAGCCACAGATACAACACACCCTGCTTGTATGTGCTTGGCAGAAAAAAAAAGCAAAAGCCACTTGGCACTTCATTTTTTTTTTATGTATGTTTTATTACATTTCTGCAAATAAAGATGTTTTAAAATTCATTTATTGTTCTTCTCATGTGTTTCTGATTGAAAAATCTGACTTGAAAATTGAGTTTTCCAGTTTATGTTTCAGTAGATCCAAAATAACTCAGTATTGCTTCATGGATTTTGTCTGCTGAGAAATTGAATTGACTTGAGCAGAACCACATTAAAAATAACATGAGAAGATTACAGGAAAAGAGGAAAAAATGGTGTGATAATTACCACAGATACAGACTGACCCTAAAATCAATCTTTGGTGTTACTCACGAGACTGGGTTGCAATTACATTAGGAAAAACCTAACCTTATTTTTGTTTGTAACAATTATCTTGCAATTGTTTGCAGCAAAGGCATGACAAGGTAACATGGATTTTGTACATCTGTCTTATGGTTTATCTGATTAAATTTGGAAAGGCACCAAACACAGAGAGATTATAAATAGTTATAAAAATAAATATTTGATCTTGTATTAAAATGAAGGCTCTAAAATTTGAACCTCAAGTGCTGGCTACATATTTTATCTCAATGCAGGCTGGAAACAAATCATGGTGTCATCTGGAAAAAGTCCATGCCTTGTAAGTTTGCATAAAATTCTGGTTTCATTTTTATTACTTCTGGTGCTTCTTCATAGATAAATATCTTTTATTGTAATAGCAGTGAAGTCTTTGGCAAAAAAACTATCCCCACAACCATAGTTCAACTCATTGCCTTGTTCAGGGCAGAATTCAGTTTCTGTTGGAGCACTGAACCATTCAAGAGTTTCACCAAATAATAGATTCCATTAACAAGGACAACAATACACGAAAGTCAATAGAGAAATTTCTTGTTTCACACTACCTATTTTTAAAAGTTCCTTGGACAGTCCCTAGGGCAAATTCAGTGTGCAGTTTAAACACCTCCCTGCTGGTTTTTATACAGATTACAACATACATCTTGTAAGTACTACAGGTCACTGGAGTGGTCACAATTTCTATTTTAAATAATCATATTAACCCTACTGCTTAGATTAATTAGTTTGGCTAACTTGTACTATCTCCAGCTATAAAAGATCCCCAGATCCATAATGCTATCTAATTATGCTGAAAATTAAGTGTGAAAATATTGAAACTGAATCACTTACAAACAAATGTCTCTTTTCAACTGACAGCAATTTATTTTAAGGAGAGCATATTGAAAGTGAACAGTTTCTCCTCCTAGACTGAAGGTCCTAGGAATATCACCCAGTGGTATGCTTGAGGTGAAAAGAGATTTTAAACATTAATCAAAAAAAAAAAAATCTATATATTTGAGAGGATTCATCTTTTAAAATCTAAATAAACATCTTTTTCAGAGTTCCTAATTCTAGATCTGTGCAAGAAACAATGGTGTTGTGTTACTGGGAACCATTTTGTTGCGTAGTAGCAGGATTGTAGAAATAAATGTAATAAAGATTAAAAATGCATAAATATATGTATTATAGCACCTTCATTCCCCATATATTGAGGAAATTCAGACATATTTACGTGGCAATGTGGGATATCTGAATAAAAACTAGAAGTGGAAACACTTTTAAAACTATACTTGTACAAAATGACAGAAATCATCTACAACATGCAGGTTTAATTTTTCTCCCTTAGTGCCTACAATACAGTTCTTGCCACCACTTAAAATTAAATATGTGATGCGTATCTCAACACACTTGACAACATTTCTAAAAGAGCACAAATGAAAAGGTTCCACATCTTGTGTTCTGCACAAATGACAAGACTGCACAGTACAGAGGAGCAGGGGTAAAAGCAGCACAAGGACATTGCTGGAGCAATAAGTAACAACAAGATGTGCAGTAGCAGAGCCATCATGCAAACAAAATGTTTACATAGGACAAAAAGGAAAGCTGGCAGAAAAAAATCCTTTCATATTCCGTGGTACTTTTCTTAACCATTTCTATCCTTGCCATGGAGTAACAGATGACAATTTGAAACCCTGCCATATTATTTGCCGTAATAAAAACCTAATTATTCTATTTTAGTTTTTAATTGTCCGTTTGCCCCTCAGGCCTCCAGGATCACACGTTATTCTAAACTTCATAATAGTTCTTAGCAGAGTTTCATATTACTTTTTTCCCTTCATTTAAATTCAACAGCATTTTAATTAACTTCTCAGAACATAACATTTTTTTAAAATGTTACTTACTTTCCCAGCTGGTCATTCATATATTAATAATGAACAACTGTCAAGTTGTTAACAGTAATAAGTAATATACTTCTAAAAAAAGTTTTAATGTTAAAAGTAATATGCTTTTATTGAGTTCTATTATTTTAGTCTTTCCTTCAATAACTAAAAATCAAAACACATTCATCATAAAACATTTTTCTCTCCTAGAACCCTCATGATAAAGGCCAACCTTCAGGCACTTGCAATTTAGTGGGCTCGTTGGGGAAAAAAATTAGCATAAAGTACTCAATGTTAAGTCATATTCAGAGTGTTAAATACTTTGGAATGTCCCCAGGAATGCATTAGCAGAGAAGGCGAGCTAACTGTGATGTGGGAGTGGGGCCGGAGAAGAAAATCCTGACAAACTCTGAACTCCAGCAAGCTGAGAGGCCACGAGAATCACTCCCAGCTAGACCAGAGGGCTACAGGGGGGGAATGGGGCAGCTGCTGCTGGCACATCCCCCCCTCCTTACCAATGAAACCAACAGACCAGGTGAGATTAAGAAAACCTCAAGTTGCAATTTCTATAACCCGTGAACTCAAAAACGTGATTGAATCTTTCCATTTGGGGCTATTTTCTGCATCAATCACATCATTTTTTCTTGAAATGGTTATGAGATTTTGAGCAGGTTACTGAGAAATCCAGGTCTGTTTCAGATAAAATTGTGTTGCTCCATGAACTCCAGGACATATAAGCCAGTCTTATACCTTGGGATTTTTATTTACAGAACTAAACTTTTTTACTTTCCTTAAACTGTATTTTAACCTATCATTCTTCAAACTGTATAGGAACCCCTGTGTTTACAAGTGCAGAACTGTAGCCTGGGGGTTTCTGGTATATTTACCTCATCACAAAATAGTGCTGCAAAGTAAAGTCAGTATATTCAATGCAATCCATTCAAAGACAACAACTAATCTGAGCAGTGTTTTTCATCAAGCAAAAACCAGTATTCATCATCAAAAAAAAGAATGTCTATTTAGTCTGGACCAAACCACCTCCATGCACACCTACACCAGCTGAGTTCCCTTTCTCTATCACAGTAAACATCTACTGGATGCTGCAGCCAACTAGAACAGTCTGCCTCCTCCTCCTGGCTGTTGGGCACCCACTATCCATAAGTATGTGCCTATTTTGAAATTCAAAGTTTTAATTTACGGAGGCTTGCTGCTGTTGGCTTCAAACCCTCTGTCTTTGCTGCAGATGGGAGTGTTGCTATGGCAGCGCCGGAGTCAATGCAGGCCACAAACCCTGCCCAAGTTCAGGGGCCTGGTGTCCACTCTCCTCCTGGTTGCCATGGCTGCACTGCTTTAAGTACCAGCTAATTTAACGAGTTATGATCTGGCTCTGTGCATTGCCATCTTTGCTTTAAATTGCTCTGTAGCAATGGTTCTGGGATTGCCAGGACAAATTCCAGGAAACGCTTCTGCTTATTATTCCCTGGTCTTCCCAAATGGCAGGGAAACAAGAACAAGGTGGCATGACCTCCAAAAAACATTTTTTTAAAAGTCATTCATACAAATAAAACCCTTACATTTTAGAACATTTCTTAATAAAAGCACCATCTGATCATATGTAGAAGAAACCAGTTCTGTTTCTTTCCCTCCATCCCCATTTCCTCTGGGTCCACACGCTCACCATGGTGAGTGGTGTGCTGTGCCTTCTGTCCTGTGCCCAAACTCAGCTGATTTTGGTGAAGCAAGTAGCAAAATTCATGTCGTAGCACATTTATTTCCTTTAAATACCCAAATAACTCTACAGTGAAGTCAAGAACAAGTTATGCCATATTCTGCAGGATCTAAGAGGGAAACAAGGTTAAAGTCTGAAAATTATTTTTGGTTTGTGTTTAGCCATAAAGCCTCCAACTCAACATGTCACCTAATGTATGGAATTTGTAATCACATTTAGTGTGTTATCAAAACCTCCAGACTGATATAAATCAGACAAGTTGTGTAGCTTTTCAGACTAGACTAGAGGAAACTAAGGGGAAAATCAGAAGAATATCAACATTCTTCTCTACCAGGGGATGATGATGATACTCTCCAGATAAGATTCAGTTGTTTTGCAAGATGTAAGAGCATCAAATTCAGTTATCTTCTCCCAGTTTTTACTTCCCAAATGTTCACAGCACTGCTGTCACTCTTAGGATGAGTCACTCCTGCGTGTGCTGAGCATATTTGTTGTTCAGTGGGACAGGAATGGTATTTTCTCTGATAATTTCCAACAAATTTTAGGATGCAGCACACTGTGCTTTAATAGTCCTGTATCTGTTTAGGGACTTAAACAATGGCTCTGCTGCTGGAGACGTCATTGTGAGTAATGGGAGTCTCAGATTTTCTGATTTATGAGACTTGAGTTTGAGATTAAATTACTTTCCTTAATTATCAGAAATTACTCCACTAAAAATAGTTTGTAACCAAATTTTTAATCCTTTTTTCTACTCTTTCATTCCTCTCTCAAAAGGACCACAGTTCAAAATCAGAGGAAAATTGTTCGTTCTATAAATGTTCATAAAATACTTCTTTAAAATAATTTCCATTGTACAAATATCAAAGTAACCAACTTTAAAATACTTTTCTTCCTAGCATTCCCTATAAGACAGAGAATACAAACTCCTCATACATTTCCTCTTCTTGCTAAAGTTCAATCAAAAAAATCTGCATGACAAATCACTGCAGAACTGTCAATTCCATTTCTAAGTAAAAATGCAGTGTACAGGGAAAGTAAGGTAAATCCTTTTGGAAGAAAGCTGGCCAATATTTTCTGTTTATGCCACAAATTTACCTGTTTCCATTAATTATGTTCCTCCCTTGGTTAAGCATCCTATTGAGGAAGCTTGCAGAGGTTTCTTCCCCACCTGCTCAGTTCTCTAAGCATTGAGATGTAACACAACCAACACACAGTAGCTTCTGAAGGCAGTTTTCTGTGAAAAGACCTCCCATTTGACCCAGACTCCCTCTTTGCATTTGGGGCAAATATTCCTTTCCTTCTCCAACCTCTCTTTCTGATGCCTCGCTCATTTACAGGACCATATATTATGGCAGAAGTTCATTTGTGTTGCTCTTGTTGAACAAGAAAAAATCTGTTTCCTTTTCCTAAGACTGGAGCTCCAAGTCAAGAAAATGTATTCACTGCTGCCTATATTTATAACAGAATTCTGCAAACTATCACCCTGAAACACTGAAACAAATGAAGCATTGTGAAACATCTGTTGATCCTTTCCAATAAATAATAAGAGGTTTCTAATTTTTTTACCAACACTGGCAGGTCAAAAATTTCCTTAGATGGATCATTCTTGGGTGTACTCACAGAAGCCAAAGAAATCAGGTACTTTTCACTAAACTTAAAATCATTAAAATAAAATAAATCAGTCTTTAAAAATAACAGATCTAAAGGGGAGCTTACTTCAAACTTAAGGCAGAAAATTTTAGAGGCTGCTGCAAGAGAAGCTCAGAATAAGGGCATCCATATCTTAATTCAGCTACTGCTTGAAAAATCATAAGAGAAGTCTGATTTTCATCTATTTCACTAATTTCCTGCATGTAATTCTCTTGAATTTCAAAGCTATATCCAAGACACAGACTTCCTAGACCAAGCCTCAGGCTATCTAATAATAAAAAATGTAGCATTAAACCAAGTTTTCATCATTAGGAATTTCCTAGAACGACAACAAAGAGCTCCCACGTAAGTAGTCAATGTGACTGCTCCAGATCTAAGTGGATGTAACACACAGACACAGCTTAGCTGCTAATGAAGAACAATCTCTAAATGTGTCTAATTTTAAAGCAGAAAGGTCTGTTCTAGAGAAAAATGAGGCAGTGGGGGAGCAAAAGCAAAGGTAAACTGTAACTCAGAAACAACATTCACCACATTAATGTAATTTCTGTTCAGAAACAGAGTAACTTAAATCATTTTCAGAGTTCATTATCAGCTTATTCTACATACACAGGAATGCTGGATAGAATTAATTTAGCATAAAACTATATATGTACACGGGCTCAGAACTGGAAAGACATTCCTTTTTTTTGTATTTCAGAGCTCATCGTGCTAAGCAGGTTGCATCAGAATTTCTACCCAAAATTATGGATTTCACCTTAAATATTCCTCTCAGGATAAACCATTGTCTTGTTTTGGGATCCAGAACAAAAGCTAGTTAAGGTAGGTGGAAAGGCTGCCACCAATGTCAATCTGTGTGACAGGCCATTGGCACAGCCATCCTTGTGGGAAAATGGAAAAAGAAAAGTCAGGAAAGTGAAGGAACAGATGGATGTGAAAATTATACTTTGGGAACAATAATATCTGCTCCTATCCCAAGAGCCGAGGCATTTTGTAGATCATGTTTAAATTCAATTGAAGAAAGAATTGCTAATGGTGATGGATGGTGATGTTCATTCACATAATCTACCAGAAAGCAAGAAAAATTAAAAAATAAATACATTTTTAAAAATTAGTTTTGAAGGGAGGGATCGATACAGTAGAAGAATCAGAATTACAAAGCACATTGTGCCCAATGCAATGGTGCAGGGGAGTACAAACCTTGACTGTAAATTCAGATGAGCAGGGATAAAGTCTGGGTTTAGAAAGAGCTTAGCAAAGGTCTCTCTCTTTGTGAAGAAATTCCTGGGGGCTCTAACAATACAAACAATGATGGGAAAGGAAAGCAGCAGGCACAGCCACCACACGCCCTCCCACACCTTCTAGCAGGGGCTGGGCAGATGCTGTGAGGTAAACAGGACACCTGTGCCCAGGAGCAGTGAACTTTGTCTGTTTTCTGTCATGGCCAAGCCAGGACCCAAAGAGTGGCTCCCAGGGCACCCCCATGTCCCTGCCTGAGGAGCCCCTGGCTGGTGTCACCCTGGTCCCCTCTGCCAGGAGTGGCAGGTGACACACAGGTGACCAAACCTCACAGGTGGGGCTGTGACAATGGGCTGCTGAGGTGCTGTGGTACCAAGGAACCTTACTGCTCCTTCCTGAAAGGGAAAATCAAACCTCATGAGAATCTTGTACTTCAAAAAAGGGGCCGGCAGATATTTACAGGCAATCTTTGGGGAATTAAAAAGCTACCTGAATTGGATATTTTCCACCAGTTTATTGATGGTGATGTCTCCTCTTTTGCATTTTCAGGTAATAATACCTTAGGATTAAAGCTATCATGCAGAAAGATGTCAGTTCCATTTCTCTAAAAAAAAAAAAAAATTTTTTTTTAAATTATCATTCCAATTTTTCATAAGCTGGCATGTAGCCTGCACATTAGTATCTCACCTTTTGCCAGAAAACAACAAAAGGCTCGTTACCAGTGCCTTTTGCTCCCATAAGTGTTTCTTTCCTGGTAGGCAGCCTCTAGCTACACCTGGGTCAAAAGCCACCTTATATAAAGAAATCTACAGGTAAAGGCTTATTTAAACCAGAGCTAATTATGAAAAATGCATTCATTACCTGAAAAACAAAACCCCAAATCACTGAGGATGAACTGATGCTCTATATTATTAATTTCAGGTAAAACAAAAAGTAACTTTTATGAAAAAAAAACACCTTATCTGAACTATCTAAAGAGCATCTTGATTAAAAGAAAATACATAACCCCAAGCAAATAGCAACAATAAAACCTATGTGTAAAAATTATTTTAAAAGATTCAATCAACAATATAGCTGGCTTTTCAGCAGTGACACCTCTGGCTTAATTTCCTCCCTCCGGGGCAGGTTCTCGGGTGGTATAGTGTATCTTCAACACCTGCCAGACAGCAATAACAACCATTAGGCAAATGAAAAGCTTTTCTGAGAGTGTCAGCCCTTATAAAAGACCATTCATTTCTCTTTGCTCTCTATTTCCCCATCACTCACTCCTATGGCAGTTGTCACACACCACCCTGCTCAGCTGCAAATTCTTATTTCCATTTTATTGCATATGCCTTGCAAAAGTCTTTCCTCATGACACCTTTGACTTACATTAACAGCAAAACAAAGATTGAAAAAGGCTGTAGTGGTTTCTGGACTTGATCATATTATCATAGTAGACCTCTGCATTTTTCCTGATAACAACGTGCATTTCAAAAGCCTCCTATAAATGTGTGTGTGTATATATAGATATATGTATGTATTAGTATCTCCTGCTTCCTGAAAGAAAACTATTTGTCTACAAGAGCATCTGGTGACAGCACATTTGCTTTTCAGGTGTATTTCCACAATTTCTTGTACACATTCTACACCATTACCAAGGAATAGCTCAAAGTTCAGTGCATCAGGAACACAAGATGGGTTTTTTATTTATAGGTGTGCAACTGTATACTTTAATTCCAGATATGATCAATCTCCCTCTAAAGGAAGCACACTATGTTTTATTAAAAACTTCTGGAGAACATAATTCTCACAGTAAGTGAAAGTCTAAATAAATATTCTTGCAAGGGATATATAAATTATTCTAAGTCAGCAACATCATGTCACTCAGGGATGATCAGATTCTTTACCTTATGAAAAGGAAAAATGTTAGATTTGGTCCAAATAGGGAAATTTGAATGAGTGATATCTGTGGAACTTTTGGGATCAATGAACCTTCTGTCATAAACTGAAGTAAAACCTTAACTGCAGGACTATGAACATTTTTTGGAAATTCAGGTTTGGACATATTATAAATCTGAATTATATTAACACCTGGAGAGATAAGCTGAAATCAGCCCTCATTGTAAGAGCTATCTATGTATAGTGAGAGAGGCACAACTCCATTATCTTACCAACAAAATTGCCTAAGTGCTAAACAGAGGACGAAAGGTAAGTGGCAGTCAAGGTCATGAGGTACTCCAGGCTCAGATGCCAACTTGGCACCTGGTTAAGAACATTTCTTATACTGTCCTCCAGCCTCTGGCAGCTAAATCCATTTTAAGAAAAATGGCATCACAAAGGAAATATATGCAAGTGTATATTCTTCCAGGGAACTCTTCTAAATTCAAGGATGCAGGGAAAAAAACCTACCCTAATACATTACCCTAGAGGCAAACTCAACAATGTATGGTCTCCAAAGCATAAGATAGTAAAGAAACATGGTGTTTCCAACTTCCATCCAGGTATATTTAAAAGTATATACAGAGCATCCATCTGAAACACACCAGTGAAGGATATCTGAATACTGCAAGGAAATTACCCAATTCAGGCTGCTTTCCTCTCAAACCCAGTAAAGGAATCTCTTACAGAAATCTCTTACAGAAACAATACTGCCTATTATTGCCAGTGCAAGTTATGAGTCTAGGCTTTCAAAAAGATTTTTGCACAAAGTTTGTTTGCAGCTGTAACAATTTACATCCAGAGTTACTCCAGTGGTATCTACAGAGCTGTTCAAATTTGCACAGTTGTCACTAAGAATTTGGTTCTGTGTGCCACATACCCAGATTTAACAGCTGCCCTCTGTAAAGTGCAGTTTAGGTGGTTACAGGTATTTCAGGGACACTCTGCTATGTTACCCTGCATGGCAATTCTATCTAACTTGAAGTAAATATGTTCTAGCATGTTGCTGTAAATGGATTCCTACTTTCTTGTGAATTTATAGCTAAAGATGAGTGTTCCTTCCTAGGAATGGATCATTTCCAGGTTAGTTGGTAAATTGCTGTTCCTTGGCAATTAGCACAACTTGGTCTACTTCTACAATAATGTAAACATTCTCAAATTAAATTGAAATTATTTTATCTTTTCTCTTCCCATTTTCTTCCTGCTTGGGTGGGAAAAAAGTAAAGAAATAAAAAAGAAAAAAAAAAGGAATGAACAAATCGTGTTGCACTGCTGTGGGAGACTAACTTAGAAGATTACTATGTGATGTTGTAAACACCAATATTATAACTGTGTCAAAAAATATGAGATATCACATTTTTAATAAACAGTATCAAGCAGGTTACTTTTATTTCTTTCATTTACCTTCTAAAGATTAATTCCTTCAGGTTTTTTTCCAAGTATATGGGCTAGGATCTTTACAGAAAAGCTGATGTTTCCACATAATCGCAGAGTGGAACCATGACATAAACTGAGATACAGCAAGAATTTTGACAGCAGCTTAAAGTGGTGCCTTGAGAGCTGAGTCTGACCTTAAGTTAGGTACTGGCCATTTCATCAATCATGGCCATTGTTCAGGTAGAGTTTACTTCCACTCCCTTTCCCTCACTCCTCTGAAATATGTTTTGATAGCTTGACAGAATAACTGCTCCCTAAGTTGGTCCCAAAGTTTTCTGTAATATTAGCAATACCGAGTAGAAAGGCAGGTCTTATCCAGACCTGCTTACAATTCTTAAACACTATTGTTTTATACAGTCTAACAGAAGTAAAGGTTGTTTATTCAGACAGTAAAAGCTGTTTCTCATCAGTTAGTAAAAGACAATTCCTTCCTTAAATATCTTTTTCTTCTCTTAGATTTGCTATGAAGTGCCATGGAAACTAGACATCAGTATGGTGTGATATTTGCAAGCATCTACAGGTTTAACAGAAAAATGTGACAATTAAAGGGAATCTGAAAATTGCTGTGTTTCTCTGATATATGGGTTTTATTAAATTAAAATTTCTTGATCATTAAGCAATTAACTTATTCTGTTGTAAGTGAGAAAATGACTAATGATTTATCTAGTTTTAGAAGCCAGAAGAGAGAGGAGAGAAAGGTTATTTTTAATGTTACTTAAGAAATATGACAGCTGGGAATCAATAAGGAAATGACAAAAAGCTCAATGGACCCTGGTATCTCAGCAGGGCAGTGTGATAAGCCTTGCCTGGTTTTAAAGCCAGCTACATGCAAAGGTTGGATGTGAGCAGTGACAAGAGAGGCCACATTTAACTCAGCAATCTCCATGGTCAATACTCACATGGATAGAGATGGAATGGAAAGTAGCACAAGCCTTAAGCAAAACTTAAATCAGTGCTTGTGGACTTAAGTGGCCCTAAAGAATCTGATGTCTATTAACTATTAACTAATGAAACAATTTATCTCTGTGACTATTTTACCAAGAGACACAGTTCAGCTACTCTCCCCTCCTAATTTCCTATATTATTCTGCACTTGTCATCTAACCGTTCAATATGTAGACAGATAATATTTAAATTTATTTGTGAAAAACTATTATTATTAATTTATGAAAAACTCATACAAATTAAAGAGTGCCAACAAAGGTGCACTACTTTGCTTTTACAAAAAGTCCTTTATAGTGCAATATAACTCATGAGATATTGCTCTGAAATATGATTTAGATCACCATGTAGACTGATTTTGCTGCAATTTCTAACTAACTGCAAAATGCCTACTAATTAAAGCAAGCTCAGTCTCACCCTCCAGCACCTACAGCACAGTCCTCCTGTTCTGAGAACCAACACAAGTCAGTGTTTTCCTGCAACCAAAATGTCAGGAAAACATTTGAACCAGTCTTAATATTGATTAAATGAATGAATGAAGGCTCGAATCCAATATCAGATTTTTGGGGTGACAATTGCAAAATATACAGGATATGCAACAAATGCAGAACTTTCAGGACAGAAGGAAGGTCTGAAGTTTGTGGAAAAAAAATGAATTTTCTTCAATTTTTGCTTTTGATGAGCAACATGCTTACACTGATATAGCTTTTTCAAGGTAATATGCAATGGCTCTTTGTAACTCTAACACACAGGAATTGAAAACTTGAATTGAAAAAAGTAGAATTTTCCTCAAGAATTTTCTTCCCTCTCTTTTCAAACTAAAGGCTGATGAGTGTTCTAAATATCATGCATAAAAATCAACTGACATATAGGCCTTTAGTGATCTGCCCTGCAACACGGCATCCCAGAAGAAAATAAGAATTCCATGAGAAATGAAGACATTATTTTTCTGAACAAAGATATTACAATACTGCCTGAGAATCTGTGCGCTTCCTTTCATTTGGAAAACACTGAATTTAGGTGACAGTAACCAAATCCTGTGAAGGCAAATCCTTCTCTAACAGACTAGCTTACACACGGGTTTTAGGAAAATGGTATTAAAAAGGAACCACACATGTTTGTGGGCTTCCTTCACTGACTCTTTTACAGACATTTGAGATTAGTCCTGCTGCTTCTGAATTTTGCCTGTAACTCCAAATTAGTTTCCCGACAGTGCTCCTCAAAGAAGGGAATATCTATACAGCCATACTCAGTGCACCTGACTGCTTCTGCTTACCACCTCCTCCTCCTTTGCCTGGCAACCCCCATAGAGACTTTCAATTCCGTCCACCAATTTAGATAAAATTTAGAGAAGGTAAATGTTTCAGACATGTTACACCCCAGCAAGTTCCCTCCTCATCCTCCCAAAAAACCCTGAAACAACTCAGTATAACAATGAGCTTCGAATTAATGTCCCCATAAGGAAAATGGTGCAGCATCCTTTGGTCTATATTGGACCCAGAGAATCAAAACAGGACAGAGGTGTTATCAATACTTACAGTTCAGGAAAAGCACTAAGAGATTAGTACAAGAAAAGCAGGAAAAGGTCAAGGGAAAAAGAGTGATATTTTGTTTCTCTCACTCACAAATGGAATTCTAGAATCAGTTAGGTCGGAAAAGACCTCTAGAGTCCAACCACTGACCCAGCACTGTCAAGTCCACCACCAAACCATGCAATGAAGGGACACATCCACACATCTTTTAAATACCTCTGGGGATGGTGACTCCACCACTGCCCTGGGCAGCCTGTTCCAGTGCTTGACCACCCTCTAGTGAAGAAGTTTTCCTGATATCAAACCTAAACCTCCCCTGACACTACTTGAAGCCCCTTGCTCTTGTCCTACAGCTTTTCCTAGGGAGAGAAGACTGACCCCCTCTTGCCTACAACCTCATTTCAGGCAGCTGCAGAGAGTAAGAAGATCCCCCCTGAGCCTCCTTTTCTCCAGGCTGAAGAATCCAAGTTCCCTCAGCTGCTCCTCATCAGACCTGCCTCCCAGACCTTCTCTGGACACACTCCATGTCTTGTAGGGAGTGACCCAAAAATTGCCAGGCTTTTGCTTACTTGTTTGTTTGTGGCATCCAGTTTGTTTTCAATTTCTATTCCTAGGTACCTTTCTGTATTTCCAAAAGGTTTAAAAAACTGTTCTACAATTTTAGAAGCCACATTGTTTATCAAAGACTGAGAAAAAAATCTTTGTGATAAATATGCTACTAATTTAGCTCAGAACTGACAAATCTTTATGTAGAAATTTTTATAGAAAGATTTCCTTTAAATAAAACCTCTCTTTGTATGCATATTATGGTGTGCTGTGGAAATACAAAGCAGCGAGTGTTATCCTTTATTATTCCCTCTCCTGATATAAAATAATGTTTACACTGCAGCTCCTCAAAAGAGGCAAAAGTTTCCTGGATCTTGCAACTTATAACACAGGTCAGTGTTTCCTGAAGCCTTGACCAAAAGCAAATCTAACTCCAGACATCTTTATTTAGCTCATCTATCCAGGCTCTGTAGAAACCTACCCTGTGCAATGAAAGATGCACTGAACCTTTGACATTTCCACAGATATACATCAGTGCCTTAGAGATTTATGTGAACATTTCCATTCCACCAGAGTAAACACATCACTCTCATTGATTTTAACTTATCGAAACGAAGATGGAAAACACTAACTTCATAATGTCTTGTTTAATGGTTGGCTGGGAGATCTCATGAACCCCACTTACAGTCCCAGCAATGAACTCGATCCTCTAAAATGCAGGAAAATTTTAGGACATAAAATGAAATTTAATAACACTTCCAACACAAATAAACCTTGTACCAGCAAATTTCTGGAAGTGCAGGTTGCAGAAAAGAAAGAAAACTAAAACACAAAAGAAAGTACTCAAGAGAATGGTGGTTTCTTTTGATTTATCCCTTGAATTCCCATGTTCAAAAAAAGTTTAATATGTAGTGAACCACAGGAATCATGAATGACTGAAATATCAAAACTCACAAAGGCAAAACCAGCACATTTCACACAAAATATAGGATACATTCTTAAAATTGACTACAATTCAAGTTGCACTATTTTTTTTAAAGTAGTTATTTTTAGTAGATTTTGTTGTTTTCGTTTTTGGGGGTTTTTTTAAGGCATGGATTGGTCTGACAGAAGGATTACCAATACTTTGCAAAGTTCAGTACTTGAAAGTAATACTCAGTGAGGAAAAAAAGTCAATATAATTTAGAACTTTCCCATCTAGCTCTGCTCCCAGTGGAATGCATGCAAAAGAGCAGCAACAAGCAAATCACCCTAATAAACTTTGGGTGAGAAGGATGGTGGATAGTTTTTAAGAAGTTTGGACTTCAATTAAGGCTTTCAGGCAAATCTCCTCTGTGGGTGTCCTGTGATGCCTGAGGCACAAGGTCATGATGAGTTGCTCCACCATTTCAGTCCAAAAGAGCTACACACACTTAATTCTACTGATTTTTTTTCCATCTTCTAGAATGCCTAAAATAAAGTTCAGTTTTCCTTCAGTCCTTGTTTAGTCAGGGGAGAGAAACAACCACCTATGAAAAGCAATTTTTCTTTTTCTTTTTCATTTTTGTTATTCAGTCACTCTCTGGAGTGTCTTTTCTGTTTTGTTTCTGTGTCAGTACTTTTTGCCTGACATTATAAGCACTTTGCATAAACCCACCTTGGCCTCACAGAGATGGAAATGACTGAAAGCCTCTTGTAACATACTTCTTAAGAAATTTTAGATGATCATTAGAAAATCTCTCCCTTTTTCAAACATATTGTCAAAGCTGAAATTAAACATCTAGAAGGCTCAGAGTTGCTGCTGTGCCAGGAGCAGTAACTGCATTTCTTTAGAAGGATAAGCTAAAACCTTTCTATGAAACCACACAGTCCCATTTCACTGCACTACCTATTTACTTTAAAAGACTAGACTTAGATATTGCTTTAAAAATCTTTAGCTATGCACTCAGCTGCATAATTACCAGCCTTGTTCACACTGAGGAGAGTGATAACAGCTAAACACATGATTCATGAGCCCAAGTGACATCACACCCTTGTGGGGGTTCTTTTTCAAGAGAGAGTTTTCAGTAGCAGTCAGAAAAGATCAGGCCCGTGCGTGGTGATGGGCAAGGACATGATCCAGCTCCCACTGAAATCTCTGTGAATGTTTCCATTTGCTCCAGCAACTTTGGAAACACAGAATACTCTGCTGGAGTAATGCTATCTCTGAAAACATTCAGCTGGCGCTGGCGACTGCATGGATGGAGAGCCTGCCAAAGATACCTCTTGATAAGGGTGGAAAATGCTGTGAATTGACTCAAAGTCTTGCAAACTGACTCCTTATCTGGGTTATGAGGCAAAAAAAGAAGAAAAGTTTAAATACTTTTCATCTCCAGCATCTTAGTCACCATCCTTCATATGCAAGAAGAGTATTTGAAATGAGTGTTTTCTCTATAGAGGGAATCTGCCTTGGAAACTAGGTGCTGGTAGGATTGCCACTGCTTTTATAGAATTTTCCTTAAGAGGCCAAAACCTAGCAAGTATATTGCACACAGCTTCTTTACCAGTGCAACAGAATATTTCATAAACTAAGCTACTATTGCTCCTGCCAGCATTTCAAAGAAATCTCAGTCTGCAGTGGAGATGCAGCGACTCCAATGGTCTGGTCCAACTACAGCTCCACAGGGTCTTAAATGAGATGGATATTCAAATTAGGTAGTCCTCTGTCTGCTGGAGAATCTGATATGCAAAAATGTCATTTCAGGAATTGGCAGGTTCTCCTTGGCTTGCAGTTTTGCATGTTTTGCTCTCTCATATTTCACAGAAGAGGAAATTCCTAAACTTGGCAGCCAGGAACCCATGAATAGGAGGATACAATAATTCAGTAATTACTTCAGAAACAGAACAGGGAGGATTCCTGCTCTGGTCTGTCTTCACTCTCTACTCAAAAAGGTTAGTACATAGGAATAATATCCTCCATTTATAAGCTGAAATAGGGTACAAAGAAGTAGCTGAATTAGAGAGGTAACTGCAGGTCCTAGAGATTAATAACAGCAAATGTGTAATCTATATCATAATGCAAGGAAATTTGAAGTTATTCAGAATAAAATGTCCATTATCCAAGGAAACACACACCATAAATTGAAATGTTCATAATTTTTACAAAACCCCTAATGGTCTGTTCTGCACTCATATGAATAGAAAATTTTCCCAAATACCTAACAAAATTAATTTGGTTTCTTGCAATTAATTTGGTTTCTTGCTCTTCTTTCATGAACCACATTTACTTTTTGATTCTTTGATTCCAAGCAAAGCTGGATCCAGATCAACAGAGGGAGACTTCTATATATTTAGTACCCTAAAGAACTGAGTCAAAAATTGGCAGTAGCTGTTTTCCTTGAAGAAAATTATTTTTTTGGCCATGAAGTTCACAGGATTTGGTTCTACTGTAGTTCTCTTTATTTACTCTCAATGAGTTTACCAGAGGACATAATTTCAATAGTCTGGAAATTTTGAAGTTCTTTCTTATTTCCCAACTATTCTGTATGAAATACTGGCTTAAATCATTAGTATAGACAAGAGCATGGTCTTTTAGCTTTTGATATTGTTTTGGAGTGAATATCTCACTATTTTAAAGCACAGATGTCTGTTAATGAATGAATTACAGAATGGCTACCTCTATTTTTATCCAATGACGGCACATAACTTATTTTCCCATCTCAAAAAAAAAAATTACATATTTACATATATATACGTATTTATTCTGTGGGGTAAGAGATAAGGTAAGATTGCTGATAAGATGGATGGAGGCAATCACCTTGCCTTAGCTTCAGAAAGACAATTAAATTTCTTTAATTACTCAAAATTTTTTGTGAACCTCTGATAGCAATTAAGGACAATGCTGTAGTAAGATAACAGGTGTGATAAATTTGACAACGTGCAATATTTCATTTGAATAAAATAAACAGGGACAACATAATTTAGACTTCTTATAATTTAGACAAATGCAAGGCAAATTAGAAATAATTGCCCTTAAGTTACTATGATGATTTTCTAATCAAAATGTAACTAGATTCTTTTCAAATTTAGAATATGGCTATCACTAATGTGAGAGGAGAACACTGCATTATGAACAGGAAAATGTTACACCTATTACACTGCAAAAGCCTGAGAACCTCTTCCATCTTATTTACTGCAGGTACAGCAGGGCTTTTAGACCACCTTAATTGAGTGCTAATTGACTGCCTACTTCATCATAGACAGCCACACTGAGGGTTTTATTCCAGCAAGTGCAAACTTCTAATTGATCTTCACCAAAATTTCCCAAGCTTTTCCCCTCTGATATTCCTCTCAGCTATTAGCTCCTTTATTCAATTTCATATAAGCACACACAACTTTGCTTCCTCTCACAGTTTAAAGACAGACACAAGAATGCTCACATAAATTTACTTGGCAGATCCAGCGAGAAAAGGCAGAATGAACATGTATTTACCAAGTTCAATGTGTGCCAAATCTTAAAAACCAGGTGAAGTGTTACACAGAGCAAACATCTGGGATTCCCTGTGCAGCCAACCACTACACTTATGTGCATTTTGTGGTCCTCTCCTTGCAATGCTACACTGAAAGATCTCATTGAAAATCCTTGAGATGAACAGAACTTTTCAATTATTTTTATTTCTTTTTCATTACCAGTATTCTAGAAGCCTTTTCAAAGTCAGAGAATATTTGTAGCTGAAGAAATAGCTTATTTGTTGAGCACTGTTGGTGATGGACACCATCCCTTACACCATTGGATTGTGCATTCTGTACAAAACCAGGCTATGCCTTGCTTGTATTATTTTCAGCAGCTGTTCAAGCCCACCCTGCATCTCCAGAGTAAGGCTCCTTCCTGGACTGACTCTTCAGCTGCCTTCATTTAACACTCCCTGGTGGATACATCCTTTACAGCTCTTGTGTGCTGCAGGATGTGCTTGGCCTGGGCAGCAGAGTGCACCCTGCTCTGCTGGGCAAACACCACGTCCCAGTGCTGCTTTCCAGTGGAATCTCTGCAGTGTGGCAGCTGGCAGAGGAGCATAAGCAAAAGGGATAAAATCATTTTCATTCCACATTTCAAATCAGCTGGATTCTTTTCTTTTCAGACAAGCTACTGAAAAAGTATCCTCATGCTACCACTGGCTCCTTAGGATGCCCCATGAGATGTGGGTGTACAGAAACTTGATGGACAGAATGCTCTGCACAGCAGAACTCTCTGTGCAACACAGGACTTACCCTGCACCGAATTTTGTTATTAATTACATTACAATTAAAAACTATGCTGCTGTTTAAGTGTTGCCTAAAATCTCCACAAGATACAGATACTCCAGACTTCCATTAACTACTTGAAGGACTCTTACATCAGGATTTAAAGGCTAAAAAAATTCCACTAGATGTTATTTAGTTTATAATAATAGCCAGAGACATTAATATAATTATTCCTCCTGACTGCACAACATAAAACCACTCTGTTTGACAAAGATGTCTTTAACTAAAGAAGATAAATAGCTGGGAGAGTAACAGAGAGAGACAAAGAGAATTTTTTTGAGTTTACAAGGTAGACAAAATGCAAAAATCTCAAAATATTGTTTGGGCCATCTGAATCCCTTCCCACTGCTCCATTTACATTAGTCACGCTCACAGTGTCACAGATTTTTGTCTTTTTATTCTTTTCCTTCTCTTCAAACAATTCAAATATTATATGATTATAGTTTTATTTCTTTACACTGGCACAGGTTCCTAGAGAGGTGTTCAATGCCCCAAGCCTGTCGCTGTTTGAGAGGCATTTGGATAATTCAAATTAACATTATGTTTTAATTTAGTCAGCCCTGGATTGGTCAAAGAGTTGGATAAGATGATGGTTTTAAATCTTTTCCAGCTGAAACATTCTATTCTATTCTATTCTATTCTATTCTATTCTATTCTATTCTATTCTATTCTATTCTATTCTATTCTATTCTATTCTATTCTATTCTATTCCATTCCATTCCATTCCATTCCATTCCATTCCATTCCTCACTGCACATTTTCAAGTCACGTGACATCACTGAGAGAGGAAATGAAATACTTGCCTTGATTTACATCATATGTTCTACAATGTACACATTTTCTACACCCACCATTCTCTCTTTGCTTCCCTGATCAGAGCTCTTCAGTGCTTTACAGGAAGTTCTGTACCCTTGACTGAAATTGAGTAAAAAAATTCTGAAGGAGAAGAAAACCTCTGCCATATTTGTGACCTAACCAAAGAGCATTTCAGCTCTCTTTTACAAGAGCACAAAAGACTAGAAAATGGGAGATCAACAAAGCTGCTGCTAAGAACTGACAGAATGATCATCTATTTCCTCAGAGCCACTGACACAGCTGACTAACACAATTTCTTGCAGCTCTATTCTTTACTGCAAGAACAGAGACCAGAGGAAGCGCTGTCCCCCAGCTCACCACAACCCTTGGGCAGGCTCTTGGTGAGTGCTCTGTGAAGCAATGATAAACATTTTGGCAGGATGGACATGGTGCTACAAGGAACTTTGATTTGTCCTCATGTACCAAGAAATGAAGGTACAGATCAACTCATCGCACAGGGTTTATGAGTAAATAATTAATTTTTCCTACCAGATCAAATCCTTAAGAATACCTCTTCCTGCAGAATGTTATAACCTGTTTCCTATTTTCTGTGTATTTTTCATATGTGAATCTAGGAAGCACGTCTTGTTCACCCTGACTCCATTTTTCCTCTCTTTGGGGAAAAAAAAACAAAACCAAACATTTTTTTTTTCCTCTCCTCTTCTCTCAGTTCAGTCAAGTAATCAACTGTCCTGAGATTAAACAAGAGTAGGTCATGAATGCATTTTAATGGTGCAAATTATCTCAGGTCTGACATGACAAAAGCTAATCTGACAGTCTTTTATGAACTTTTAGAGTCAGATATACAGACAGCAATTTTCAGAATACCAACGATTATTCAAAAGCTATATAGACAAATTATACAGACATCACAGTTTCCAGTATTAAAAATATATACTTCCATTTTCATCTCCTAGTACAGCCTATTAAGATGTTGAAACCTACAGAATTACCTTTTATTTTGCAGATATAGAATAAGTAGATGTTCAAGGAATAAATCTGTGGACCTGAGTCCACGCTTTTCACTGACCTGCCACATTGACAACCATTTCAAGTAAACTTTATATGGACAACATTTAATCCATATTTACCTATATTGACAAACAGGATTATTCATCAGCCTAAAGTTAAGCACAGTGGAAGAATGGAAGAAACATATGTTTGCTTAATCTCTTCTAAAACATCAATAAAATTAGAGTGCCTAGAGAAACAATAAGTTTTCTCACACTGAACTTCCCAGCTACAGTACCAAGACTGCTAGGAAAGGAAATTAACAAAACACCAAAACTTACAACTGAGTAAAGAAGTGTGAAGGTGTCTCAGTTGAGGATGAGTATCTATTAGGGAAATGAGGCTTTCCTCAAGAGACAAGTAAAACATCAAGAATTGGTAAAAACAAAGGACAGCCAGTCAGCATCAGCCAAAGTAACACAGAAAATTCAAAATCTGCACAGCAAGCCCCATTTGAGAGATAATTACTGAGCAGAGTCTTCATCAAGAACAACAGTTTTAGGCAAAAAGGAGAATTACTGTCACATCTCTTTGTAATCATGCCTTTCTGTGAAACAATCCAAAATGATTTTTGGTCATTTTCCATTTTGCTGTCGCTGCAAGCAAAGAAAATGTGCCATCTCACCAAATGCAGCATTCCTTGGCTTTAGCTGAGCAGAAACAGATGATAAGGTCTAACAATGAGCTTGGCAAGTGGGCAAGAGCTGCCTGAGATGTAAAACCAGCAGGGTCTGGGCAGCAGCCTTTCCTTCCTGCTGCAAGGCAAGAGTGCAGAGTCCCCGCCGGAGCCTCCTGGACTGAAGTGCAGAGCTCTGTGGTCACCTTTATCCCACCACTGTCAGCCCACATCTCCTCCCTGGCTGCCAGTGCTCAGTCACACGGGTCTGCTGTGCATTCTCTATTAACCCTTTCATCTCTATCTCATGGTCAAAAGTTTTCCTGAACTCTGCAGCATGCAGATCTCTCTCATTTCCTCTGAGCTACTTTGCCTCAACCTGCCATAAAGTGACTGAACCCTGTGGACAATCCACTTTCTTGTTGTCCCCTCACTGAGCAGCCAAATCCATCATGATGTTTCCAGGTGCTTTTGAGTTCCACACTGGAATGCTATCAGATGTGGATAAGGCTGTTTTTTGAAACAACCAGAGCACCAGGTGTGACCAGAGTGTGGGCAGGGCTGCCCTGTGTGTGGATTTTACAGGGTCAGGGCATACTGGGCTTATGGCAAATGCTTTAGCTTGGAAAAGTCTGCAAATGAAGTAATTGCATATCAGCTACTCTGATCATGCCTGAGATCAAAAGCAGCCATTTCAGCCATCTTTTACACTGCCATTATAAGGGAAGTGAGCTCTTACTCTCTCTGCTGCTTGAAGACATAAAAGTCCATTGAGGCAATTTTGTCACATAGAGAAGAAAATTTGAAGTTTTAACACAGTCTTAATTCTGCTATGAAGCCAAATCCCACTAAATCCCCAACATATTCATCAACTGATGGTAGATGATGAAAAAAAAATAAGATCAATAGGCAGGGGGGAAAAAATCACAAACTTCTTCATATTTTATGGTAATATCTTTCAATTTATTAAAATTAGTCTTTTTTTTTTTTTTTAACTGCCATTGATATTGCACATGCATGAACTATTTTAGCAAGGATTTTATTATGGAGTCAAGTATTTATCTACCTGCTACACATGAAGTAATAATTCAGCTAAACTAATTTACAGATTAAGAAAGAAAGGAACCAAACTCTACCAACAGAAAAATAGGGGGAAATTCTTATGTTGTCTCTTTTAAATAGCTGATTATTTGTTTTTTACTTTTGACCATAAAGGAAGCAGTAGAAAATGTGTTGTCATTTTGGATTTAAACCCTGTGAAAGGGGAACTTAGACTCAATTTATTACATAGGGCTTTTACTTTATTGTCCAGGTGGACTCAATAAATTAAAATGCTTATTATATTGAATGGAACTTGTGGCACAACCTAGATTCAGGCTTTGAGCCAAATCCTTCCCTCTGTAAAATTTCCTATGGAACTTGAGCTTCAGGGTGTTTGCATGGTTCAAACAGGGCACAGATGTGCTCAACCTGCTATTGATGTCTTTCCTTTATCTCATGGATCCATGATTCTGGGGGTGGTTTCATGAATGGGATCTTTTCAACCTTGTTTTTCAACTTAAGAAACTATTTTTCTCCTCTTTATTACAGAAGGCTTCAATGAGGATTATAAAAACATACCCTGGATAACTATTTCTTTATAAAAACAAGCAAACCTCACCTTGGTGGTGTATAGTTTATTTTGGGGCCTCACATGGATAATCCATACTCCATGGCCAGGAGCTGGAGCAGGAGTGCACTTGTTCCTGTATCTGACCTAGAGCGAGAGCCTGGGTTTGCAGAGGAAACTCTGTGACTTTGCCAATTCAGCCGTGCCTTATGTCAGCAGCCTGCACTACAGAGGTCTTTGTGGGCCAGAAAACTTGGCCTGTTAGAGCTCTCATTGGACCTCTGGGGTATCCAGGGCAGGGGCAGGAGAGGGCAGATGGGAGGATGTGGGAAAGGAAGGAACAGGTACATACAGGTCCCACTTTCTTGCAGCTGTCTGAATTTAAGAGGTTTCCTCCTGCAGAGTTTGCAAGTGACAGCAATCTCCTTTTCTGTGGCTCACCTGAACTTCCTAGGCTTAGGCTCCCTGCAGGCTCTGCAGTTCACCTGAGGACAGCAAGAAATATCTTGGAGCTGCTTCTTGTGTTGCTTTTTCAGAGGGTAACACCTAGGTAATTTAATAGTTACAGAGCACTACAAGAAACATAGCACAGCTTATACAAAGAATTGTGAGCACTGCTGTAGCTCAGTTTGTCATAATGCTTGCTAAAAAGTTTAGTTAAATCACTTAAAGAACACACCTGTAGCAAGCAACCATTTCTTCAAAAGATTCTAGATCACTACTCTCTGCTTCTGCCCGCAGCTGCAGCTGCTATTACCTTCTGCAATGTCATCTATATTTATTCCTTCACATCTTGTCCTTCTAGTAATTGCATGAGAGAACCTGTGGAACCAGTGATTTATCCTGCTAGCTTTGATATCACTTTCAAATTCTGTCTCACAGCATACAGAATCTGACATTTTAAAGATGCAGCTACTTTAAAATACCCAGCAAGTTTTCTCTGAAAGTTGCTCTGTTTTGTGCACCCGTGACTCTCTTTATGTAGGGCAAGACATTGGAACACATTTTAAAGCATTTATCTGTTTGGTTCTAACTAGTCCTGCTTTTCTCTAAAACCAAAAATAGAGAGAGCTCTCGTGCAAGTTACTGGAAGAGAACTATATAATATTAGAAAGCCACAGATCTGCCTACAGCCAAACTGAATTTCTCTCCCAGACAGGGCATATCCCCAAGTCCTTTCACTACTCAGACAGGAAAGCCAAATTTTAAAAAGTTTATTCCTTCCTTGTACCTTTCTTTTGGCTCAATTATCTGATTACTAGATTGATTTTGTAACAGACCCAAGGTACTATATGTTTCTTTTGCGTCTGAATATCTCTTTTCCTCTTTGGACTGTCAATCTATGTAGGAGCATGCTGTGATCACAAATGATTTTTTCTTTCCCTCCTACAGCTATTATTGTTAATGGTTTTCAGTTATTAACCTTGGGACTGCATCAGCTTCAGAAGAATGCTGGAAAAATTTTGCTCCAGAAGTCAACATATAAACCAAGATGAGATCCAACTCAAATATTGTTATTGTGGACCTGAATGTTTATTTCACTGTCTACTTACACTAAAAAAGACAAGCATTAAAAAAAGCATTAAAAAATCCAAAACCAAAATTAAACTGCTTTTTTCCTTTCTAAAAACCTTCAAGATTTCCATGTTTTCTGTTAGTGAGTAGCCTTTTCAAAATCCAGACTCAAATTTTCACACCAATATAGACCTTTCCAAAGATTTAGTTGCACCAATCTATATCTTAAACCTACATATTAAGGTTCTTACCTATGCACTAATATTTTATTTTCTACATAGTAGATACTACAAAACATTGTAGTTAATAATGTACTTTAACACATGCTGCTGTGCATTGAATCTTTCCTTGCAACCCTGAAATCAAGGGCTTCATTGCCTGATATGCCAGGCATTGGCATTTTTTTTTTTTTTTTTGAGGGAGGGTGTTTTCCTTTAATTAACCATCCACTGTGGTTTGGTGTATTGGAATTTCACAAGTTTTTTAAAACACTCTTTTGTGAATGAGTGTGTACTAGCTACCACTACTATTTTGATATCAAAAAGTTGGCCTTTTTAATTGGTAATAAAAATACTCCAGTGCATAAAATAACACTGATTTTTAAATGTTTTTCATTTATTTTAATGTTATCATCAAGGCACATTTTCAGTTCATATTTTCCTCCTTTTAAATTATACCTACAAATGTGTTTGTATGGCATTAAATCTCATTTCCATTACAAAAATTTTCTGTTGATTTTGACTTCCATATGCATAAATGTATTGCAATAATAAAAGCCAGCTGTCAGTCCTTCCACACTTTCAACTTTTTAATGAATAGCCCAATAAAAATGTAAATGGATTCCATATTATTTAAATTTACAGTAAACATACCAATCTTACTTGAAGCTTAGTCTTACAACCAAACATTATTCATCTGTATAGGAGAACTCTTCATATAGCCTGATTACAGAGGTGGCTGTACCCATTTACATTTGTAAAAAATCCTTCTCCAAAACCCTTTTATACAAAGCCACTTTTACCAAAACTAAGTTGGTTCACGAAGTTTTGCATTCTGCATCTGTAGTTGACTGCACTTCAGTTTTCAGCCCTCAAATAGCTGAAAACTGTTCAACAATGGTGTAATTTGTGCTCTGATCAAATATTACAGTGAGACCCTGCCTTTGGAAAAGGACAGGAATACCAGTAACTCACACAGAAGTGCATTCACATGATCCAGATGGTGATGGAGGAAGATTTAGGAGGATGCAAAGCATCAGCTAGCCCCATAAAAAATAGAGGTGAGGAAAATTTACAGCTTCATTCTAAAATATTTTGACTTGTTGTTGTCTACAGATAAAGAACATCTACCTGCACTGGCAAAAGAAAGGTAAAGTTTTCCTCTATCTGAAAAAAGCAGTTACTTGTTATCCATGAAAGGCAAAAAAAGTCAGCTAGGTTGCTAAATTTTGTAGTTATGTGGACATTCCTATCTCATAGTTACTGGCAAGGTTTTTTTCTCAAATAATATGGTCTACAAGATTCAACATTTATAGTTCTCTGAGAACACAACATTTTACTCTGAATTGCATAAACAATAGTTATCCTTTCTTAGCTGGAGATGCTACTGAAAAAGTAATTCCCAAAAATATCACAATCTGATAGGTGAAGTGCAGCTAAAACCTACAGGGTGCTATCTGATAAGTCTAGAAAACAGAAAGTTGTTTAACTTATTCATGAGAATCCCCACACTACCAAGAGAAGATTAATACTTTTGCACCACACACTAATACATAAGAAATATTAACTTAGAGCCATCAGCCAAATTGGCTCTAAGTGTTGGTGGGTTTGTTTGTACTCCACTACAAGTATTTATTAAGTTATATTTTCTTCACTGTAAGTCACATCAGGGTTTCTGCAGGAACATAGGCTGCACACTGTTATATTGACATTTACTGTCAGTTTATTTGCAGTTTTATGTGTGTCATTTCAGATACTTGCTCTATTTCTAATTATTTTCCAACACAATGTTTGTGTCATGGTGCACTTGCCAAAACAATTGTTATTCTAAAGATGTGAATTTGTTCTATTTGATTTATGCCATGTCAGATGTGACTGATGGAGGCTCTAATGGTGGGTAATACTTCATATCATGTGGTGCATCTCTTATAAGCACAGCACACGTTGCTCACATATTAAGTACTGTAAAAACTGCCAAATAAAATTTGCTGGGCTTGTCAGCGAAGAATGAAACAAAATTCCTCAGTGATGGCAGTTCAAATGTTCCATTTAGGTAGTAAGCACCCCTTATCTGGGAGCTATTTAACTACATTTGCTTGCACTATCAAGCAGAAATCAAGAAACTTTGAAGTTATTTGTTAACTTCACAGTAACAGACACAAGGAACATCTTGGAGGAGTGATGAGCAAAGCCTTGCTGGAGGTAAACAGCTCAGCCTCTTCCAGCACTCGGGCTGCAGTGCTCCCATTCTCACCAGTCAGAAATTATCCTCCAGGATAATTGACATTTTATCCTCGTGTAGCTACTGAACTGAGTGAGAGCTGGAAGTCTTGAAAACATGAGGCTAAATATTTGATACAACCCTCAGAAAAGATTGTCCAACATTATACAACCATGATATATACACTTGAAGAGAGGGGTTTGGCCTTGAGAGGACTGGTTTTGTTGCAGAAACTCGAGTGCTGATCTTTGTTTTCTAAGGTTTAAAAATGACTACTGTTTAAACAAATATGTATTTGACATGGAGAAGGCATAAAAAATGCAGAAAAACAGGTAAATAAAAGTGTAAGAGTTTTCGCTGATGATACTGAAGTATTTCAGAGTGCTAAAAAAGGAGGGCTGACTGAAAAAATACTGCAAGAGCATCTCAAAATATTGAGCAATTAGGTGACAAACAGCAGGAAAACCTGCATGGTGACAAATATTAAAAGCAAAAAAAGCAATGCACTGAGAGGCAAGAGAGCCCTAACTGCTCAAAGGCAGTGAAAGACTCATGACAGAGGAAATAGCTGAAAGTCCAAAATTACCCAGTAGTGCTCAAAGCCCCGATTTAAGGAAAGGATTTTAAAAAACAAACAAACAAAACCTTGTTACTGTTGTGTATGGACCAGCAACCTGTCTTCATAAGTTATAATATGAAATAGCTAATCTTAGATGGAAGGTTTAAAGTAAAGAAATGGCAGAACTTAATCACATCTACTGTACTTAAATGTTATTATTAATTGCCTCAAGATGGGTGCAGATAGCAATACTTTACCTAAGTTCAAAAAGTGGCTAGATAAACTCACAGAAGAAAAACATCCCCTAGTGCTTATTAAACTCAAACGTGACAGGTCTGGCTGAGACTCTCATTAGCCTGAGGAAAGCCAGAGATAACTGGGAAAAAAAGTTTAAAAAGTTATGCAAAATAGTACAATAACTGCCAACTTAATGGGAATAAAGTGCTAAGAAAATTTAAGTAAAAAAAAAATGGACACAGTAACACCAGAAGATGTTGTGATGTAACATATGTCTACAAAGCATATCAAAATATACTAAAGACATCATAACTGAGAGTCATAGTCAAACTCTGTAACTGTTTTCAAGATGATAACTCTGTCAAGAAAGTTTTCTTTCTCAAAGAAGCTTTTAGTAGTATTCAGTTAGTGATATAAGATCTTCATTACCTTAATTTGCTCTGTTTTTAAACTGCAGCAGCAACATAATGAAGCACAGATTATACCCTCTAATTTCCTAAAATGGGTAAACAATGGTTACTGCTGAATGTCAAGAATTTTGGAGAAAGCTGTTTGAAGTATGGATTGTTTTATCAGTTCCCACTCATTTAAGCCATTAGGAGCCTTAGGAATAGCTACCAGATGTGTTCATCAGTCCATGGAGCTTATCAGAACACTCTCAGATGAACACCTAAAACAGTCAGTGAAATCTAAACATCACCTTCTCAAACCCTAATCCTCAGCCTGTTAAAGCCACAGGCAGAAACACCAGAATTTAAGGCATGGAGAGCTGGTACCTAAATAATTTGGGGTGAGTATTTTCCTTTCTTTTACTTGACATTCCTTCCACTAGCTCCTGTCCCAGAGACAGGACACTAAATCAGGCTGACCTTTGGTGTGACACACCACAGGTGCCCCCATAGTGCACAGTCAGTTCTCAGTTTTATGTCACCTTAGTGCAGAGTCTTTGTATCAACAAGCAAAAAACCACCACCCACATTGTTAATATTACTTTGCAAGGAGAATCCACTTAGGATAAAGAAATGAAGAAGAGAGGAATTCAGGCTTTATTTTCCTTAAAACCACATCGTAGTTGAAACGTTGCCAAGTACCCCTTTAATTTCTTTTACTATTAACATTATGTTCCCTCTTTCTTGCCCCTTTGTCTTTAGGTCTTCTTTAAAATCCTGCTTTGGATATCCCAGTGCATAGGGATATCTCTGAGAGTAGGGTTTCTGTACCTGCTGTGGGCACTGAAGCTGTACCAGGTAACCCCTGCAATGTACTTTAATTTGGGTTTCATATCTGAGGGGAAGGTCAGGCTGTTAAAGTCAGTGGATGACACTTTTTTCCTGTGTAAAATATGAAAGTAGATGAAGACTAATCAGTGCCATGTCACCAGTGCTGACAAAGCTTTATTAAAAAAATCAGCAAACACTTTAGAAACATTATGTATTCCAAATGGAGCACAGCAGGGTGCCCAAAGGATACCAAGAGGCCAAGGGACTGTCACTCAATTGTCCTGCATGCAGTATTTTGCACTTGCTAGTAAAGAATTGCACTCAAAAACCCCAACTCTATATTGGAATTCAATATTTCCATCCTACCATTTTGTATACAGGCATGTGTGGGTATTGCAAACAGAGAATCAAAGAGAGATCTGAGATTGGTTTCCCTAATGGGGAAGGCAGAGCAGCAAAATTTTCCAGTGGTAGAGATGATATTTTCAAAAATAATACAGTTATGTATTCTGGTGTTCTGCAACAGGTCCAAATACACACACTTATTGAAATTGAAGTAATTCATCACATTGATCTAAATGACAGTGATGAATCAAAGAAAAAAAGAAATCCTTACATCTTCCTGGAAATAGCAACAAAGCAAAACAGAAACTACTTCTATATATAAAGCATTGATCAATATGATTTGTGGGAGACTAATATACCTGACTGCCTAGTCTAGATTTCCATTTGTATTAAAGAGGAAACTTTTCTGTTCTGCAGATGCACAAACTGCAATTATAGGCTAGAGGCTGTCATCATACTTTTTAGAGCAAAGAATTTTAGCATTCAGGTACCTTTAAAATTAAATAAAAAAACAATTTTAACAATATACTCCCAGGGAGGAGTGCTAATCACCTCTTCAAAAAGGACAGGCAGGTCATGGAACCAGTCTGATAACAGCCAATAAATATTGTTTATCCTTTATATTTAGATTGTATTCTTGACACTTCTGAAACCTGCCTTTTAGGAACCTTCTCACCCTCCTTCTCGCACATCAGACACAGACAGTGACATGAAACATTTTGATCTAAGACACACAAGTTCCATCTATTCCCCATGCATTTCTTTGTGGTGAATATTATTTCTTTTAGTGATAAAAAATCAGGTAACAAATGTCTTCTTTTTGGCAAATCTCAGGTAATTTGATACAAAATTTTGCATACAAAATATGTGTAGAAACTTCCTTGGCCAGCCTGGATACCTGAGCATCCATGGTGCTGTTAGCCCCCAGAACAGACAATTGATTAGTGTGACAGGAATGAAGTACCTCAGTGCTGTATGGATGCAGTTATGACACAGATAGAGAGGCATATTCGCCAGATGACAACAGATTTTCACCAAATCCTGTCCTGTAGCCCACTGAAATTCCCCCATTTTCAGTTGAAAGCAAAGCAATTATTCATTACAGAATTGGGGAAACATTAATTTCCTCTGCCTAATTGAAACAATGCTCCCAACACATGAGAAAACAGTGCCAGCTAAATCTAAAACAAAAATCTGTCCTTTGCATTTAAGAGGAGTGACAAAAAAAGCCCATATTTACTGTGAATCAAATCTCATTAAGAGTTATTAAGCTCTTTACATTTGGAAAATAAATAGATAATTTTTATACATGTAGCTCATAGTATAGCTTCATCTCTTACTCAATTACTTATTACAATTTGGATGCAGATTACCTGAGATTTGCCAAAAATTTGAACATGACCCTTGTTGCCACAGTCTCTACATCAGTTCTGTAAGGAAAGGGGAACTTAACCCAGTAATTCCCAACAAGAAGTTTTAGTTCATTTTCAGAAAGCTTGAGTAACCCAGTTGCTGTCCCTTCAGTGTTTTGGGGTTTTTTGAAATTGCAAATTAGCTAGAAGGAAAATGTATGTGTGTGATTTAAGGAAACTACACTGGCAATGCACACAGTACAAAAGATTTTGCAATATCCAGTGCTCCCTTTCAGCATTAAGTACAATGTATTGGTTTCAGAACTGCCTATAACACTGGCAGGCTATTTTTAAATTAATTTTGACAGTGTCCTACGTTGCAAGTGAGAAGTAAAACTAAGTTTTTGCCTTGGAAAATTTGCATTTCTAGCTAGTAAGGCAAGAAGTAAATGAGATAGTTATACAAACCATCTTTTATTCCTCAAATCAAAAATATCTAATTGACTGTTCATTCTGTTGCAGACCAAGATTCAACCATCAATAATAAAACAGAAAAAAATGAAAATTGTCTTAGAATCTGGTAGCTTTGATGTGAGTTGGGGTTTCCTGGAATCTCATTGGGCCTTGTATCTTGCCTTGTAAGGAGCTGATATTTTATTCACTGCCTCATCAGAAGTAAATATTCCTGTGCTTGCTTTTTCACTTTTAAATATTTATACATATGTTTCTTCTTACAAACTTGGAATATTCCTGTCAACGACAGCAGTGAGACTACTGACATATGGTTAGAGAACAGAAGCCCACTTTTTTAACTCAAGGTATTATCTGGTCAAATGCTTTTAGTTATAAATGATTTACAGGGCTGTTGCCATCAGCAGATTACTCTGCCACATCTTCCTGAGAATACCCTGTACAGTGACATCCACATACCTTGCAAGCTGCAAAAGGATGCTGTGCCATGGCCCTGGTGCTGGGAATAGTGCAGAGGATTTATTGGCTCTCTGAGAATTCCCAGGTGAGTTGTAGGTCAGTGACCTGTGAGGAGATCATCACCTCTCAGTTCCTTTAGAGCAGAAACTGTCAAAAAGACTCTTCCTCTTACAGAACGCTACGTGTGACACCAAGGAAATGCTGAGGGCATTAGGTTTCCACTGACTTGCTGATCCATTAAAAAATTATCATCTATCACAATTCTATTCCTTGCAGTTTCTTCTGTGTCAAAGAATCCCCCAAAGAAGTTTGGATTTTTCAAATCCCTGTGCTGTGCTGACTGGAGAACAGAAAAGGCCCTTTCTACCCTTGTATTGTGGCAAAGAAGGAGAAAATCACATTGTCCTTCCCAGAGACAACAGTGAAGCTATTAATAGCTGTGTTTGACAACCCATGTTCCAAAAACACCCCCTCCAAAGCAAAGGCTCAAGCATGACCTTTAATTCTCCCTATATCAGGAGCCAAAAGACCTTTCCAGAAATATTTAGCCCAATGGCACTCATTTTGTATTAGCCCTTGCTCATTCAAGCTTCTTGAATACATCTGGAGGGTCCTTAAACGAGTTTTTTGACACTATTTATGGAACCTTTCCGACAGCTCATTAGGCGAATTCATGAGCTTTCCCAAACATGCCTAGAGACTCGTGTTCATTCAGAGTTCAGAGTTAGCTAACAGATTGCTGCAGCTCTAATTAAAATGTAAAGTCATTCTAAGCACACAACCTTTGGCAAACCAAACGCGCCAACTGATTAAAAAAAACCTGTTTCAATTGTAAGAAAAGTTTGCCAAAATATTATGTTTGCTCCTAATAGAAATGAGCAACAAATTTATATCACACAGCAGCAAAAAGCTGAGTGGAAAAAAGGCTGTTTTAGCTAGTGACAGCATGTGAAAGAGACTCCTTGTTGTGGTGAAGAGATTATTAAAACACATTTTTAACACAAACTGCCATGATCTCTGGATGGAATTTCTAATGAAGCACACATTTTAGCCTTCTGATAATATTATTGCTGTTAAAAGCCTTTCAATGACATCCTAAAGTATGGCAATAATTGCAATGCTTCACAGGGAAGTGATTTCCAAACCCAAAATTGAGGTCAAAGGCCAACAACATTCCCACTAATACCAAAAATTTCTCTTCATATGATTTCAACATAATCTATAGCTGTACATCTCATATCCACTCTAAGCAGGGGGAGTAGTTTCACTAGATATTAGCTTCAATTGGAATGGTAGTTTTTGCAAATATTTATTGCCCTAGAGAGGTGGAAAGAAACAAAGAGAATAGAAACAAAGAGTTTTCAGGAAATGTTTAAGCATTGTAGAACAGAGCTATGTGGTTGTTGTTATTGAGACCATGTTCACTCCTTGAATACCAAGCTCAGTCATATTTCCAAATATGCTGAGAAACACATATGGCAAAAATACATCATTGTGTAGAATTCTACATGGTTACTTCCCTATTACAAAAAAACATCAAGAGCGTTTACATTAAAAAATGTACAAAGAAACAGGCCTAATAGAGAGAAAAATGTGGGCAATGAAAAATAATATTGGAAGATTCTCTTCAGAGGCTCTGTAGAAATCCACAGAAACTCACCTGTCTCATGGGCTACCTTTAAAGCAGCATGAACCTAAAATCTGTCTCATACACTGACTTAGCTGTTGAGGAAATACATGCACATGACTGATTCATTCTTGCAAAGTGCAAGTCCTATTAAGAAAGCAGATACATCACTGCAAACTTCCACATTTTTTTAGAAAAAAAATGCAAAAAATATGCCACATATTTCAGAACACCCAAGATTTTATTTCTAGCATAAGAATAATTTATAGTTTATGGTCTTCCTTCGCTGTTGCTCTCCTTCTTTTCGCTTCCTCCAACAACAGAAGAGACTAATGAGATTGGTGCTGTCAGAAAGCAGCAGAATTTAGTCACTTTCTGCACCACTGGCTCCCTCTCTTGAGGACTCAATGAATTAGGGTCTCATCAGCTCATGAATATGAGGATGCAGAGGGTGACCAATGATGCACCACCCGAGCCTGCAGCAGCGTTTGTTAGCAGCTGATGTGGAGAACAGTTCTGCCTCATTCCAGCAGTAACAAAACCTGCGGGGTGAGACCTGTGAGTGTCTCGCTTGCAAAGCTTCAGAGCCAAAGTTCTCCCTCTTATGTGTTAATGAATACAATGTAAAGCACATTTTCCCTTCCCAAAGCTCATGTTGCTGCAACTTCCAGATGAGAGCTGCTCTTACACAGCTAAGGCATGGCACAAACACCAGCTGTTTACTAGCTCATGCTGCAAATATCTCTTGAAATCCATATTCTTAATCTTACATCCAGTGAACAAGCTGACAGAGGAATTTTCTCTGATTTAAGGGTTCCACTCTCTCTGAATTGATGGCTTGAAACACATTGATCCTCAGACTTTTAAGCAGATGCTTAAATTTCAGTGTCGCACTAAAATACATCGACTTCAATGGGACGTAACCGAGGCTGCAGCCAGGAAATTGCTCTGAGTGAGCAGGGAGGATCAGCCCTGGCAAAATTAGTGCAACACCATTCACCAGCGTGGGCACAACACAAACTGCATTCCTATCTGCACTCTCAAGCTGGTGCTGGTGACTTCTTTGCTATCTGACTTGTTAAAATAAGAAGGGAGAAGTTACTTTTCTCATGAAAAAAATTGTAAATCAGAATTTCTGCATGGAGAAAAACAGGTTTGAGAGGCTTCATGACTGATTCTCAGCAGGTAAATGAGTTACTGGTGGCCTGGCCCAACTCTAACTACTGTGACCTTCACGGATAGATATTACTCTTTTGTGCTATATTGTAAAAGAAATGAATAAATGTTCCACTTAAAAATTAAACAAAAAATAAAACTCATTAAATTTTCTGATTGATAGTGTTAACATTCTCTCCTCTGTCTGCCTTTCCTCCTCTGTAAGATCTCCCATGAAAATGCAAATCTATGTATAACTATGTATTCGGAAAATATGCTCCACTGGGTGTTTAACCATCCTGCCTTTGCAGCCCTGAAACTGTGTGACTCGTCAGCATATTCTTTCAGCATTAAACTCAGTGATGTTCCTCAGTTCAGCAAATATTTTATTTTTCTCCAGTGCCAGAAAATAGGTGAGTATAACAATAAGTTTAAAATATTTTCAGTACAAGTGGCCTTTTATCTCCCACCTCTTTCCTTGTGTTCTTTTACATGTGTTATATAATCAGGAGACAAAGTATTTTCTCCTGTAAATAAACATTTCTGCATTTATTTTTCTGAAGGTACTTGTCAGGGTCTCACATCGGTTTTTCTGTAACTGTATTTCAATTAATCTTTGTGAACACTAGGGAAAATGAAACTAGGGTTTGAGATGTTTGATTTCTTTTCATCCCTGTCCTTCACTTCCTGAGGGCTTCCATGCACTCACACAGAATGGAGAGGGGCTACAAGGATAAAATTTCATTCAGGCAGATGCTGATGAGCTGCATGACAATGAAATTGCTGTACCCTCCCTGCACACCTCTCACAGGATCTTCTTGCATTGCTCTTACATAACCCATATCCTTCTTTTCTGAAATATTTGACTTGGATTCTACTTCTGGCGAACTACAGGGATGGGAGGGCAGTAAGGACTCAGAGTCGAATTTGTTTCACCTGCCATGGGAGACAATTCTCCATTATTGTCAAAAAGGCTTTGTTCAGATCTCGGTGTGTAAGACAAGAGGGAAACAGAACTTCAGTGCATGTCATTGTGAATGAGTACTCAGTTCTGGGAGCAACTGGATGGATTTGAGGGAAAGGTTAGATAATATATGGAAGGACCATGTTTAACTCCAGTTCACGACTGCTCCCAACTGAGAATTTGGATATCCTCATGCATTCAAATTACTTGGGACCACAAACCTTCCTGAAGCTACTTCATCCCAGATTCAGAAGCAGCAGAGGTCCTTAGAATTTCTGTTTCTTGGCTTTACAAGCATAAAAGCCTGGTCCCATGGCCCAAGTGACTGAACCCCTGGCTCTGACACCAGTCCCATAAACATTTGCAGATTCACCAGACTGGACAGGCCCTTTCAAACCCCTTCACTTTGCCTGGGAGGCCTGATGAAAATATTGCCTACCCACCAGTCTCTGCTCTTCAGAGCAGTCCCTGGGCATGTCTGACCTTACTTTAGGGTGAGAGTTGGGCCAAGGAATCCGATAAACTACATCTAATAGGGTACCTGACCCTTAGAGCTGCAAATGCTCTCCTCCCTTTTTCCTCTTCCTTTTATTTTTAAAAAGTTCACAGGAACATTTATTCCAGCCTCTGAAGATAATCACTGAGTTTCATAAAGAACAAGATTCCCACAAGGCCCCATAAAAGTTATTCTCAGTATTACAGTTCTACTTCAAACGGGAAAAAAAGCCATTTTACAATAACCTTGCTGTCACAAAGTGCTTACAGCCAGGGTGTTCACTGGGAATAATCCATAATAAAAAGGAACCCTTTGGGACTGTCTGTCCAATTGCCACATATAAAACAAAGCAGATAATAAAGTGTTGGATGTTTAGCTGTACCTGCAGCTACCGACACCCACAGTGTCAAAAATAAGGGAAGGAATAAAAAGATAGTCTAATTAGATAGCAGTATCTGAAGTGCTGCTCTTAGTGGGTTTTGTTTGCTTTACATCACATATTTTAGTTCAAATTTCTTCTTTCTTTTTTTTTTTTGTGCCTTTTTTTGGTTTTGTGGGCTTTTTTGTTTGTTTGTTTGTTTGGAGGGGTTTTGTCTCAAGTTATCACTACTTCCAATGCACTCTGAACAACTTTGCACTAATACAGATCCTTTGCAATTTATGTGGAGTTTAGCACGTGCAAATGCTGTGCAGGTGGTGGGGAGCAGGGCAGAGGGACCTTGAACACCGAAGTGAAAGAGTCCAAATTAACCCCCACAGTTCTAATCCTCTCAAACTTTATGGCTGTTGTACCCCTGAAGAGAAGTACCATTTTACTTCAATTCTGTGCTTTTTAAAAGCAGGTCTTTGTCTAAAGACATGGGAGGCTGAGACATGAATCTCCAAAAGCCAAATCCATAGAGGATACAAAGGAAAAAATCCATAAAGCAATATTATTTTTTTTTTTACATCAGCTGGCAGCTTCATCTTAGGTCCACCTTATTCTGACACTACCTTTTGCTCTTAAAGCCAGGTGTTTTTATTAATTTACACCATGGGAAGGCTCCCTCCTGCTAGAGGATATCTGCCCTGCCTCCTGTGAGCCTTTATGTCTTGCCCTCTTACACCTTCTCTGTGAGCACATCAGTAGTGAATAGCTATTGTGGCATCTGGCTAAACCACATTCTGTCAATTATCACATTCCACAAACTTCTTCCAGTGCTAAATGCATTTTGTGTGCACATTCAGAAACCTCTGAGCTCTAGGAACTTCTCAGCAAGCACCTGATCTGTAGAGGATCCATCTGATGCTGGCACAACCAGCACTGAACCTGAGACTCTTCTTCCTCACACACTCCAAAGCCACGAGAGCAAGCCTAGGGTATGCAATTCATCAGGGATTACATTATTATTATAGGAAAGAGCAGGACAGTACCACTGGCAAGGCAGGAAAAAATATGAAACTAAAGCAAGCCTTTGGAAAGATGTGAAATGCACATATTTTTTAACTCTTAACACATTTATATTTCTTATATGGAGGGGCTGTTTCACCACTTCATTGTGAAAAATCACCACACCAAAAAGAGATATTTTATGTAATACATTGAGTAAATGAAAGATAGAGATTGTTTATTTTGGTTATATAATTACCACAGATCAAATTTAGAGTGCATCGAGTCAGTTTACATGCTTTTTTATCCCAAGCAGATTCAGATAAGTCAAAAAGATTAGGTTTTTTCTTCCTATTTTATTCTTACTTTGCCTTAAAATTAATAATCTAGAATTGTGGCATTTATCTTGAAGCACTCAAATAAAGGGAGAGAATTCTATATAAGAAACAAACATGTCACAAAAGGAAAACTTCATCAATCATACACCAAGAATTATTTTCATGAGTAGTCTTGACTAAAACAGAGACCTCCCACTTCAAGAAATTTAATCTATGTTCTCACCATATTTTGTTTTTTTCATCAAAAGTTCCTTAATAGAATAAAGATCCTTAACCCTTTCTAAATATGCAATTTTTAAGCATTAATAAGAAATCCTTAATGCCTTCCTTCTCTCCCCGCTCCTTGAACACCAAATTTAGATTGCTAACTACTTGTTTCACCTTTATTGGCAACTAAGTTCTTTGAAGTGATATCACAGTTTCAGTGAAACCACTGTGACAGGGATTTTCTTCTGATTATTCAAAGTTTGGCTCCAAATGCTGCACATTACCCATAGCACCTGAAGTCAGAACCTGTATCAAAATGACTGGAGTAGAGCTTTCCCTGCAAGATAATATATGTAACTGCAGCTGAGCAATCCCTTAGTTTTGTCTATTTTGTCTAGTCCTCTTCTAATTACAACCCAAATACAAAACCACATCCTTTCACTGCCTGCAGAAAAGTTATTTGTCATTTATACCCCTGTGCTTTCTCTGTCATCTCTACAGTAATTACTCAAATACAATTTCAAGAAGAAAACTTTCCACTTAAGATCTTTACTCCTTTCCTGAAGAAGTGTAAAATCCTATGCACCCATGACCACCATCAAAAGGCCATGAACTTGATAAAGACTTTTATTCTTTGACATTTTCCAGGCTCTGTAGTAAATCTTCCTTTAGTTGCTTTCAATATCTCTGCTGGGCACACCCACATTTTAACACAGGTCAGCTTGAAGTTGGCACCTGACAGTTACTGTACCAAGAAGAAAAAAGAAGTCACAGAGATTTCACACTTATTTTCCAGGTTCTTCCTGACGCAGGACTGAGTTAACTCCTGTTTCAAACAGGAGGAACCGTAGCTTCCTTGGAATCATTTGGAAATGTTTCAAACCTTTCAACAAAGCAAATGCAGGGTAGGCACACTACTACTTAAACCAGAGGGAGGATGATTGAATTTTCATTCATCTCTAGGAGAAAAGGATCCAGGGCAGGATGCAGAAAGAAGCAAGAAGGAACAACTTGTTTTACTGCCCTTGGGCCTATCTACTTAATCCTACTAAAATTTAAAAATTATATCTCACAAATTCTAATTTTTGCTCAAATTCTGAATCTTTTACATGAATCTCTTTCATGAATCTCTTTCATTCTCTTAGAAATAGCTGGACAAACCTTGTCTAAATGGAAAATAACCATGTGAGATGAAGATTTCCAGAAATGCAGAAATTCCTCAAGCACTTTGTAATTTAATCTTCAGAATAAAAATTACCTTTATTTCCATACTGCAAGATGGTGTAATGGAATGCATATTTCCATGAGCATTATGCTTTAAAAAGAAACTAAGTACATTGATGAATATGCTCTTCATTCTTTTTAATAATCAGATTATGATCACACAAGCAGCTTCAGAGTTTGAATGACAATGTAATAATTCATCCATGGCTCTGTCGATGACACTTGGCTTTTGGCCTCATGCTTAAACCACGTTAGCTATAAATTACTATTTTATAATTCATGTCTTTTTGCTTAAGAAAGAAATTATTAGAGCGTAATAACTGTAAAATTATATTCAACTACTGGTTTTATTCACTCAGTTAAGTATTTTCAGCACCCTTCCAATTAATGCTTGGATCAAAAAATGAAGTAAGGGGATAATATGTGCTTGAGAATTTGATATTCACTACCATTTTCTTCTTAAGAGACCAGAGAACCACACAACAGAGAGAAATACTAGGCAGGATTTATGGCAGTTCTACAGAAAAAAAACAAACACTGCCTATAATAGACATTTCTAGCACAGAATAAACATCAGCTAAAAGATGATACTTAACAGTCTGTTCCAGCTTTCTATAGAAAGATTTTCCCACTGCTTGAGAAATGAAGGCTGTCAGAAAACTGTTAACTTCACAATATGTCTGACCATATCAAGTAAGACAACAAAAAATCAAACTTTCTGTGAAAACATTTACATTAGAGCAGCCTTGTAAAGTAACTTGGGTTGCTTAGTTTGAGCAAACTATTTCAAATCATTATCAGCAGTGATTTATACCTGTAGGGTATAAATGGCCTAGTGGGCCACATCTGCCATTGGGAGAATTTCTACTCTAGAAGCAACGTTCCACAGACAAATGTGGAATGACTAAATATAAGCAGAAAGAGTTTACAATCTGTACAGAAAGACAAGGAAGAAGAAATTAAACCTGAATCGATATTTAAAGGTCATGCCTACAGAAGTGGTGCTCTGAAGCTCAGTGTGAGGGTGATGTGAACCAGCTTTCTGCAAGTGCCTGTTCAGTGCTCAAAAACTCTCTAGTTAAGGAGCACAGAATGGACAGGATCTCTTCCAGACATGGATGAACAGAGTGTTCTGCTTTTCTTGGCCTCTCACTTCAGGAATTCAGCAGAAGAGACCAGCAGACTGCCTTCCAACTTCAGTGAATTTTTCCTCTTGGAAGACATAATGCTGCTTATGGATTTTTTTGTTTTCCATAGCATGCCACTTTTCTCTTTCAGCAGGAGCTAAAAAAGTTTAAAATTGTTTCAAGCTGTCTGACTCTTTCTTCCTCAATTATGTTATCAAATTATTGCAGCTATCAGCAAAGAAATTGTGAATAAAAATAGTTTGGTTGTCCTGCACACAATGTTTTCAAAAGACAGTTTGCAGCAGTATCTCTACCATATTTTGCACCTCTGCCTAGGAAATCTTGCTACTGCAGGTGATAGTGACATATTAAACCTGAGAATTGGCTAAGATCAGAATGAAAATGAAGAGGAAAACATGGCAGAGCTGCAATTGCAAGCAAATAAATAATTTGTCCAGTGTTTGACAAAGTCTTCTTGCTCTCTGACCATATTAACATGATTTAGCCACGCAGCTGCACGCTCAGGTGCAGACTCTGTAGAACAAGGGACATCCTTTACATTCAGAGGGTTTGGATGAATGAACATCCTTCTCCAAAGCTGACTGCAATAAATCCCAAGCAAAATTAAGTGATTCTGTATAAAAACATGTTGTGTTGTTTAGATGGCAAAGGAGAATTTCAAGTCTGAATAATAAGTTATTTACCAGAAAACTAGAATTTAACAAAAATTAAACGAAGATCAGAAGGACACAGTGCAGATAGAAGGAGTAGAACCATCCTTCTGTGAGTCAGGCTGATCACAAACTCATCCTAACAAATTCCCAAGTACATCATATTTCATTCCAAACTTTTTGGTTACACCTCTACAGATGTTCATCTTCATTCCTTACAGTTTTAATATATTATCAAACAGAAAGCATAGAAAAATATAAATCCATTTTTAAAAATATTTCCAATTAACATTTAAGCAAAAGAACTCCCCACCCCCCAAAAAAACCTAAACCAAACAAAATAAAACAAGCAACCTCCCCTCAAATTAAACAGTACACCCTCCACAAAAACCAACCAAACAGCAACAAATCAACATCAAAAATAACTCCACTAATTTTATATCCTAGAGAATTACAAAAGGCCTTCTCTTAAGACAATTATGTATTTTTTCTTGGAAAATTTGATAAATGCTCTCTAAGTAAAATTTTCTTTCAAGCTAGGTTAAAGAATTTAGGTGGGAAATACCCATATAGGAACTATGTAGTCCTATAATTAATGCAAGTCGACTCATGGCATTATTCCATGTCTCAGATGATGACATGTCAAATAAGCTCCTATTATTCCAGCATCATTTCTTATTCTGTAGAATGCTGGGGTTCCATTAATCATGCTGAAGTGCAGCAATTATTTTTGAAACGTCTCCTGTCCAGTAAAATTGTTTTTTACTCTGTCTTGCTATTTCTTTCTCTTACGCTTAAACTATTATCTATTTTCACACTTGGAGCTTTTACATTCATTTCCACAGCCTTTGCCAGTCTGTTCACAGTGGCAAAGCAGCCTCCTCCTTCCCCAGTTACAGCTCTGACATGGAGCGCTCATTCATGTCACAGCAAATTGAGTTTATTTACACACAACTGTACTGCATCAAGCTTTCCATTATCCTACAACAATCCCAGCACAATCACACACAGCTGGTAATGATGATACCCAGAGAGTTTCCCCTCTATTTCACAGCACAAGCTTCCTTTTGGCAGCTTACTGCCACCATTTGGGGCAATATCAAGGTTTCTGTACTTAAGTAGTGTTTTGATTCCTCTTCTCATGAAAACATGACAGAAAATTCTGGCCATGCAACCTATCACCCATGAGGGGTTTGGACTGTGAATGTGAACATGAGAAATGTCAGACAATCCCCAGGAAAAGACCTGCATTATGACACAGGGGTACCAAAGTCCCACATCTGCAGCCAGACCACTGACTTCACTGAGGGTCCCTTTCCTCTTTTCTCTCTATTCATTCAATTCACCTGACAGCGTGATGAGAACTGACTCACAAAACTACTTTTGGGAGAATCAGAAGTGTAAATCGAAGAGCAGTTCCACATCAGAAGAGATCAAGAGCTATGCTGGCTGTAGAGGGCTGTGCTGGCTGTGTAGAAAAATGCAGGCAGCAAGGGTTTTGAATTGGAACAGGCAAGAGGAGAATCCCAGCTCCTGAGCTTGCAGATCAGGGTCATTGTAGGATAGCACATTGTAGGACAGAAAACATGTAAAAAACATCGTGCACAGCACATTGAAGGATAGAAAACATGTAAAAATTTGAGTTGAACTCAATTGGTTTATAGATCTTCTCAGGGGTGGTGTCTCCTGCTACATGTACCCCCTCGGGACTGTCTGGATTCAGGGACACAGAGAATTTTTTAAATTTTGTAAATTTAAGGGAGCTTGAATGATCATACCATCAATGATCACTAACCTCCCCAGCACCAGCCTCACCAAAGCAATCTGGTTAAAGCAAACACACTCCAGTTATCCATGGAAGAGAGCATCACATGACAATAGCATCAGGAGCATCTAAGTCTCAATGGCATTTTAAAATTACCTGGTCCTTTGAAGCCTTAAAATGCCAGTAACAGAGTGAACAAGACACAAAAAAGAACAAAAAAAAAAAAAATCCACTGTGCCACTGTAAGCTCACCGAAACTCTGTGTATGTCCTGAACACTGAACCAGCAATTATCTTTATATTATTATTATTTTGCATATATATATCTCATTACCATTTCTGACTACTTAATGAATTAGCTTACTAACATATTCCAGAATTTTTCAAACACAAGGAACTGTCCTTCCCTTACACAAGAACTAAACTCAGTCACAGTTTCTGCCTGGGACAGGAATCTTTGGTGTATGTTTTACACTGAGATGCAACAAATGAGATGATAATCAGAATATCATCTCACTAAATACATCCAGAATTACTATTTGGTGATTTACTGTATCATTCTTTTCAGTGTCTTGTACTTTCCAAATTACACATAAATTTACAATTACAGGAGTTACATCCAAGTCCTTTTTGCCTTTCTAAAAGTCATCAGGCATGAAGACTGCAATTTAAAAAATCACTTAATTTACGCAGATATTTTGGATTAGTGAATGCAAATACATTCACTAATCCAAAAACGTGAAAAAATACAAATCTGACAAATCAGAAGTCAATAACAAATGAAAATAAGGATTGACCATTGATGTAGAGGGTGTGAGGATGTAATGTTTGCTTGATGTTCCTCAGGTAAAAATGTATCTGAGGAAACAGGAATGGGAGTTGAGGGGTAAAGGAAAAGGCTTTGTATTGGTGTAATTGTATTAGCTGAAAAGAGTGGCTGTGTTGGAGAATGCAGAGATATTTATTCAGTAAGATGCAAAGGAAGTTAACAAGGATATGGGATAAGGATATTTTGGTGTTGCTCAGCACTGGTGGCAGCCCAGCAGCTCTGCTAAAACAGCAACACTTTGCAGGCAGCATTGCATCCCTGCACCATCTGCTTCTGAATCCTGGAGCAATACACACCAAATTCACTCATCCCCCCCATGCATACATTCTTGTCCTCTTGTAAATTACCAAATACATTTTTGAGTTTTACTCCTTAATTTTCTAACAATGCAACAATAACTAAAAGGCAAAAAAATTACTTGAAAATATTAAATCTTAAATAGTGTGCCGAAAAGGGAAGTAATCCTCATTTTACTCTTTTTCCAGTACATCATAATTCCCTCCTCCTCTGATTATTCCATTGCCTTTTAAAAAAATACAATGCCAAAGAAATCACAATGCACCACTGGAGGTTAACTGAAGTTAGTTATAGAAGACTTTTTGCAGTATTGTATTTATGTCATTATTCCCAAAATCATTGACCCAGGAATTCTCTGCTCCCCCCTTTTTTTGGCTTATCTACATTCCAGAGTGCAGATTAAGCCAAGCTCTCAGTCTTCTGTGACCAAAGTGCAATAAAAAGCAACAACTGAATTTGAAATATTTATTAGAAGTGTAGAGAATGAGAAGAGAAAAGCAACCAAGGGAAAAGAAGCAGCAAAAGAGCATTGGACAAGGTTACTTAAGCTGCCAATTAATGTTCAAAAATAACCTCTGCAATAAGCACAAACATGACAGGCCTGACAAAGAGTAAGGCTGCAGCATTAATGAATACTTGATACGAGTGCAGCAGCCAGGAAGTAGCTGTTTTCCCCCAGGATTTCCCATATGGAACAACGCATTTTTCCTCACTTTTCCTGAGCAGACACGAAACACCCCAGGCAAAGGCTCAAAGTTCCAAGGAGGCATCAATTTTGTGTTGGAGGATGGAAGAAGGAGATAAGGCAGTGCATCCTCCTTGGTGGCACAAGTGATGGGAGATTCTCTGCAGCCTCACCTTTACAGCCCTCCCCTTGCCTGCTGCACCCCCTCGGCCCCTGGTCACCCTTCAACACCTTCGTCTGCCAAGACAAGAAGTTCTTTTGTAGGTATTCTACCAACGTGCAGCAATAAAAGGTACCCAGCCCAACAGGGCCTCTGGGTCTTGGCAGAAAGTTCTGGAAAAAATGCAGAAACATCTCTCCTTTGTGAGACTGTTATTTGCCACTGCTGTGTGGAAGGGGTCTGAAATAAATGGCCGGTGCATCCCGTGCTTTTCACACTCCCCACTCCCTCCAGCTGGAATAGGAAGGAGCCACTGCTTCCAGTGACAAGCTTTTACACAGTCAGCTTCAGATCTGGCTTTTCTCTTAATTGTCTGCCTGATTAATTACACACCTTTTCCCCCACCAGCATCATGAGTTTGAACACACATTTATCTAATGAGCCATAAATGCTGTCTTTTATAATATATCAGTTTCTGCCTCTGGGCCTCTGTTACCTGACACAAACTTGTCCTATTATTATTTCTGCGAAGTCCTTCACAGTTTACAGTGCACTTTCAACAACATTTCACTAACTGTCTCCTATTTTAAATAGCTGTCTTCCCTAACAGTATCATTCATAATTTAAATTCTATTTTTTAAAGAATTTCAATTACCACTCTGTTGAAATATTTTCTATACAAAAAGAAAAAATACTTAATAAGCAAAATGAGCTAATTAGAAGATAGTTGTGTTTAATTTTAGAAAAGTAACAAGTGATTTCATATCTCTGCATTAACTTTTAAAAAGAGACTTAAATTAATGTTTCCCAAGTTCTTTTTCACCTGAAGATATAGCAAGAATTTCAAAAAGCTCAGAGACTTGTCTCTCTTTGAAATCAAAACAGGAAAATTCTTGCCCTGGGGCTCCTAAGTCACTTTTGAAATGTGACAGTGTTGAAAAGAATACAAATTGCTTCTTAAAGAGCTTGAAGCTGTTGATGGATATAGAGTTGGAATTAAAGACAAAGAGGTTAATGACAATTATTATTTATTAATTTGTTGCTTGGCAAACAGAAAATATCTTGGTTAAGGACCTTTCTAAAAGCGCTCAAGGAAATGGATGGAGGGGATGGGAACAACTGAGGAACACACTCATTTGAAACACAATTTTATGTATATGAGCCTCTCCCTCACTCAGACAGACATTGTTGGATCACTTTGATAATGCATGAACTTTTACATGGAGCTTGGGCAATAATTCTTATTCTCGCTCTTCACATATATAACACATATTCCAAGATGTTGATATAGGAGAGATATGCTAGAAAAGCCATGGAGCCTCAAAAGCTGCTCCCCTTTGCTTTCTGCCCAGATGAAAATAATTTTCTAATTTCCAGGAAGGGCTGGGAGCTTTCCAGAGTTACATGTCCTTGAAACTTTGTTCTAAGGGAAATTTAAATCTGTTAAATATTCGTTACGCGGCATATAATTGATGTATTAGATATATTAAGGATATTAAATTTTGTGTTTGTTGCTTATGGATAAGAAAACACATTTTTTTTCCCCTGGGCTCACATCTATCGTAAGTTGCATATAAATTAAATCCAAAGCCATTTCCACTTTTGTGGAAAGCCATTGTCACTTTTGTGACACCCTGGATCATTCTAAGACCTGTCTGTCCCAACAGCACAATTGTGCAATGCAGTGAGGTGTGCAAAAAGAGAGCTCCTCCAGGTGATCACACCCTAATCCTTTTTGGATACTTTGTGAATAAAAAGGAGTGTTGAATACAGACCTTCAATTGAAAAAAAAAAAAAAAGTAAAATAAAGAATAAATAGTTTTTTAAAAAATATTTTTAAAATGTAACATAGCCACAATATCTAAACTTGAAATTATATTCTGTATAAAGATATCTTGTTATAGTTTTTACTCTCCATTATCCCTCACAAAAAGGCACAGATAAGGCAAGATAAGATATCTCCTGACATCTTATCCAACAATATTCCACAATCAGTGTGGCAGAATGAGTCCAATACTTACAGTCACTCATGTTTCATATTCAAGAACAAACTTTTAATTAGTTGAGAAGGCTGAAAATTTTCTTTGTCTTGGTGTAAAACAAAATTTTCATAAACTGGCCTTTTTTCTTTCTCTTCTGGTTTTGTTGTTTTTTTGTTTGTTTGGTTGGTTTTTTTTTAACAAAGTATTCTAATTTTATAAAAGACAACAGTAAGGAAACAATAGAGAAATATATAATTTGATCTATAGCACAAATTCTCATATCGCACTAAAAGCTGGTGTACAGTTTTAAGAAAGAAAATAACATTAAAAAGAAGGAAAGGGTAAATCTTGATGGATGGACTTATGAGAAGGGTTCTATTTTCTCTTCCTATGTGCTCCTAAACTCTGTAGCAGCCACCCATTATGTTTTTCAGGGAAAGCATTCCTAAATGTGATGGACAGGCTTGCTGTATGTACACACACCAAGTACCTGCCATTGGTCTCGCTGCATTAATATTTATTTCTACTCCATCTGATTTGCAGAAGATAAAGGGGAAAGCAGAACTGACAAGGAGATTATGTCAACAAGAATTTAATCTAATTGTTTTTTCTAAGTATGCAATGTTAAACAAAAGTCTCGACCTTGCACATGACCCAATGATAATACAAAATGGCTCCTCCAAGTTTCAAGGATAAAAAAAATATTAATAAAAACAGAGGAGATCCATAAAAAATATGAGTTTTAGGCAATTCCATTTCTATCCTCATCCTAAGACTTGTATTCTTTACATCCCGATTACAAATCCCCTCACTTTTCTGGCTCCTGAACATTCCTCTTAACACTCATGACATCCATGACTATTTCATGTGGATTTGATACACAACTTATATTTTGCATATAAAAGGCAAGGTAAACCTGCAATTTTGGCTACTCCTACACTGGAAATGAACAGCACAGCAATTGTGGGGAAAAGTGAATTCTCTAATGGACTACAGAGCGAAAACCAGTTATTCAAAAAACTTTCTGCTCATTTTTCCCAGAGTAAGTGGGTGAATGTGAAGGGCTCTACCTCCAGCAAGAATAAGTTCAACAAACTGCAAGCAGATAATGACACAATGACAGTCAAGGCTACAATTTTCAGAAGCACGTTGAACCAAAAGCAAGGTGAAAATATCCTGTATTTAGATCTGCCATGCCATAGGTTGGATCTGCATTCCCACTATGCAGAACATAAGAGAATTGATCCTTAGAAGTACACAGACATTAAAAGGAATGCCAGAATATGTTCCCTGGACAGCCACTTTCCCCAGCTAGAAAAAGGAAGGAAACCACTGCACATGAAATTTAAAATGCCCTTAGTGGTATGTCACTTAAGACAACTGCACCACTTAACAGCTTGCAAGTACAGGTTACCTTTTAATATGAAATAAAAAATTTAAATATCAGCATTTACATGAAAAATCTTTTAGCCTACCATACTATTATTTCAACAAGAATTCAGATATTCACTCTCTCCCTCTCTTAGCAAACACATCCCTAAACTTTTGGGATTGTCAATATTTTAGACAACTCTATCCCACTCTTTAAACATTCAAAACTAACTGTGAGACTCCTGAATTTGTAAACAGGCTACAGTCAGGTATGATTCCAGAAAAATATACAGAACTTTAATACAGAAATGTGCTAAAGATACTGAAGTGTGATGGCTGATCTCTCCGTTTTAATTTAAATAGTTGCTAATCACTAAAGAGCCCTTCAAAATGCTTGGGAGAAATTTTCCTTCTAAAATGTTACTGCTAAACCTGGCAATATTGTCATTATTCTTCCTGCAGCTTAGGCAACGTGCTGCTGTTGGGTTTTTTACCAGTTTAAGACAAAATGCAGTGAGGGAAGAGATGTTTCCACCCCTTTCTCTTTGCAGGGGCCTTTCTGTGCCACAATAAACAGATATTTTTCAAAAAATTACACTGCACAGGTACTCCAGAGTAAATTCAGAACAAGAACCTTCCACCTATGAGCACACAAGTAATGAAACATTACTTTTAGATCTGTTCCCAGAGTAATGAGGTTTAAATTCAAGCCTGAATCCAGCATCCCAGACTCCATATGCATCTTGAAAATTTTAGAGAACACCACAAAGCCATAGACATTCTCCCCAAATTATGTTGCCTTTGAAGATCATTGTGCTCAAAATAAAGAGTGATTACATGTAGTTTTAAAAGATGCCCTGAACTCTGCTGAGTCAGTATTGGCCACACACAAATTGTCCTTGAGGATTCTGATTGTTCCATAAAGTATCTCTGGGACCCTTAGGAACACTGCACACTCTCCTTGCTACCATTAAGAGAAATGATGCATTGCATACTGGAAGAGAAATGCTGAAAAAACTGGCTTGGGTTGGAGGGGGAGATTCTTGCAGCCTGGAAAATTGAGCAATTTTGAAAATCCATAGTAACAAACGTTTAGTCTAAATTGAGCAATAGAGAATGCCCCTGAATTGGAGACCCACACAGAGTGGGTGGAAGAAAACAAAGAAAAAAAACAAAAAAAAAAACCCACAAAACAGCACATTACAAAGTTTTTTACAGTATTTGCTCTTCAAAAGCAAAAACTGACCCAAAATTTTAAAATCACTCTAAATACTACTTGGATTTTTTTTTTAATACACACAATAAATAGACATCTTAAGTTTAAATTCATACAGCCAAAATTTCACTTAACTTCAAGAAGAATCCATCTTTACAACTGACAGAATCAGACATTGAAAATAAATTGGGCTTTGATTAGAAAAAACACACGCTCAGAATTAAACTTACTTTTCTATTACTCCTGGAAATGTTTTGGGGATGGAGGCTTTGTCCTCTCTTCACTTGCACCCCTGCTTAAAATATATTGTCACCTGCTATTAGATCACAGACAGATTTCAGTAACTGTGATTTCCCCAGTAATGCAATTTCCTTGTTCCTGCATGTAACTGTATGATTTGAAAATAATTCAAATGCCTTGCAAAGCTCATCTTGAGGGTTTAAATGGGATGAACATTAATAAAATTAATAAAAGAGCTTGCACATGTACAATGGGATGTTTATAATACATGCATGTAAACCTCTAAAGGAGTACATCAGTCATTAGTTTAAAAAATTCTGTGCATTAGAGCAGAATTGAAGATGAATAGGCCACAGGAAGCTGTGAAAAATATTTGGATAAATTAAATGCATCCAAGTTGACAGGACTAGATTCAGTTCACCCAGGGGTACACAGGAAACCAGCCAATGCAATCTGTGAGTCATTAAAGCTTATTTTCAAGAATGTGTTAAAGATATAAAGGGAAGTTTCTAAAGGACTGGTGAAGGGCAAACTTCATGGATATTTCCAAAATGAGGGAAAGGGCCTAGAAAATTATAGATCAGCCAGTCTAACTTCAATGTTCAGAGAGATACCAGAACAAATCATTTAAGAAGTCAATTTAAAAGCACCTACAGGATAGTATATGTGATAAAAAGCAGCTAACATGGATCTGTCAAGAACAAATCTCATCAAAACAATCCAATTTCCTTTCATGACAGGATAATGGGTCTGGCAGATAAGGGGGAGGCATTAGAGACAATCTGTCTTGACTCCAGCACTGTACTTGATGCCATCCCTTGGGACACTCTCATGAGTAAACTGGGAAATTTGGGGTTGATGAAGACAAAAGATGGGCACAAAACTTCATGTATGTGCAGTAACCAACAGTTTGCTGTCAACCAGAAAAGCATTTTAAGCAGAGTTCTAGATGAGTTGGTCCTGGGCCCACTTCTATAGGTATTTTCCACTTCAGTGGTAGGCTGGAGCAAATAAAATGTTCATTCACAAACCAAGAGACTACATGTAATGGATTAAGTGGATAGAATCCAAAGTGGATTTAAAAAAAAAAATCAAAAAATCAGTTTTAGTAATTTCACAAACTATTACATTTAGAAAGATGCCCAGAACATTATTTTTCAGCAAAACAGTAGTGTAGAATAATTTTCCACAACCTTTGAAGAATGCAGGGTGCTCTGGGGATCCCAGGTACTGCTTTATGCCTTCAGGCAGAAGTCTGCATAAAATCTTGTATTTTTTCTTACACGTTCATGTAAAATTAACCAATTTTGTTTAAAGTTGATTAGAAGTTTTTTTATCCTGAAATAGTAGCACAGGAAACAAGGAAGGAGAACAACTTGCTTCATTTTAGAACCCTTTGTCATAAGTTTCTTTTCCTTCATTGTTTCTTTCAGCAATGTCCTAGACTGAAATGTAGTTAGATTTTTCTAAACTGTATTTTTTTTTAAAGTAGTGGTTGTGCCATACTGAATGATAAAGATTATAGTTTTCAACACAACCAAAGCAAAAATTAGAATCAATAAATTTATATGTTGTTATTTATACTATCAGCCTGTATTGGCACAGACTAAACTTCCTTCATATCCAAGTGAATCCAGTCTATCCAGTAATTTTTGCATTAGGTGTTCACAGGTTTAATTATAGAAAACATTCATGCTTCATAGGTGCTCAGCTAAAACAGCACTGATATTGTAATGAGAAATACATTTATCAAGACCACCTTGATATAGCAAACTGCTAAAATACACTGAGTCTCAAAAAACATTATAAGCTGATTTCTCAAAAAATAAAACCAAGTTGCAAGACCTGTGCCTACTGTTACACCAACTCATTGTAGAACTTGAGCAAGTCACTTCATCTTTCATTCTATTTAAAAAACAAATGATAATTCTTCCTTACTTTACCCCCTGTGCTGAATAATTAGTTAATCTCTGTGTAATTATTTCAAATAGTTTAAGTGTGCTCAATATTGTTATTAGCATAACCCAAGCTGGGTAAGATACAGAAAAAATGCCACTGTATATATTCTATCATATTGAGTTGTTAGGCCTTGCAGTAAACAAAATAATAGTGGCTTAAAGTGAGATGGATCAGGGAAAGGAGAAGCTGAATTAAATTCTAAAAAAGGAAACCAGAGAGGGTCTAAACAGAGAAACAGAAATATCAACACAGAACTGACAGATTGGCAGGGCAGAGGGGAAAAGCAGGCATGACCCAGGGAGCAAGACCACCACACCTCCCAGCCAAAGGCAGCTCATCTGGAAACAGATCAAAAAGTGTGATCTCAGCCACGCAGTGAAATAGGGAACCCCTAAATTCATAAGTTTGTAGCAAGTAGGAAACCTAAAAAAAAAAAAATGGGCTTTGCAGAAATGCAGAGATTCCTTTAGAGATGCTGCAGAGGGCATGATGAGTGCACAGAGTATGAAACGTTAAAGCAAAATCCCATGCACCATAATGTAAGGGTAAAATAAGCATCATATTTGTGCATCTAACATCATTGTTTGTGAGGGTCTCAAATTGCTACCTTGGCCATTTTTTATTTTTCACTGCCAAAGATGAACAGCAAGACACAGAGAGAGATAAAAGCAAATTAAGCATCAAATATTTCTGCAAGTAGAAAATGCTCCAGACTTGGGTGCAACTTTAAAATCTCTTTCCATTAAAATGTTGTGCCAAAAATCTGTTACTGGAGTGTTTTGGAGGGTGAATGGTGACAGATAAATTACGTATGCACTCCCCATGCTTGTTGTCATGGATTACCTTTTTCTGTAAAGGCACTTATAAACCTGGATCTCTTGTGTTCAGAGAGCTAGGTAACACAGTTTTTGATTTACAGAGGCATGGTAATGTGTTCTGCTACATAGCCCCAGATACAGCAAGGAAGCATCCTGCTGACCAAATAAAAAAGATCAGTAATTGTTCAGCCAGCCATGGGATGAAGAATGATCAATCACCAGAGGAGGATAGGGATTTGGAAATTGCATTGCACTACAGCAAATTAGTTTTTTAACCATTAGTGAAAACTTCCTGTTTAGCATTGCCAAAGGTGTTTTTTTTCATTTTGCAATCAATAAAATGCTAGCGCTTGTTGTCTTTTTTAGCACCTTAATTAAGCTTGTTTAAAGGTATTTTTTAATAATAAACAGTTAGAATTTCTACAGAGATTTTGTAGATTTGTTACTTCTTTATTCATCCCTTTGACAACTTGTGCAGGGAGAATCAGTACTGGTGAAGTTAAAAAATCCTGTTCTCCAAGGGCACGCGTGACTGACAGCAGCAAGAGATTTAGAAAAAAATCCACTGAAAGGGGCCTGTGGGGGACCCAAGAATGGATCAACCATCAGCCAGCTTATCCAGCTACACAGGCACTGTACCCACCCCAGGCCAGGGCTCCAAAACACCCCAGCAGGGTGATAGATAATGAGAGTTTAAACAGATTCAGGTTTGAGCATCCACGGAGAGTCTATTGGGTCTGGTTTCTGCATTCCTGCTTTTCCTTCCTCTGGTGGCTTTGCCCTTTCCACCTGTCCAGCCATTAGGAGGATTTGAACAGATCTACAATCTAAGCTGTTTCTCTGCAGCTCACTGCACTTCAAGTGAGCAGGCAGTCTCCATGAAGAGGAAAATCTGTGTGCAAAAGCATCAACTTAGCAGAGTCTACAGATGTACATTATGTCTTTTTTGTGCTCATAGCATAAGTTACACAGTCAAATCTCAACTTATCCTCTCTACAGCACCCTCCAAAATGGGAAAACAAATGGCTTTTTTCTTGTTACCTCGTTAGTCACTGGAAGCACTTTCACCCACTCATTTCTGCTGACCTGAAGTGGTTTTTTAGGTGTGGTTATCATGGCCATAACTCTCTCCAAAACCAATTTCTTCTTATTTCTAATTAATTTTTGGGCTAAACAACCAGACTTCAGAAAGTAAAGCCTCCATGAGCAAGCCTCTAACCTGTTCCTGCCTCAAGAAACCTGTGAGGTTTCATTTCCCTGGGCACAGGCCTGTTTGGGAAGGCACTCCAGCAGTCATGGGGTTAATAGGATGGGTTGATGTGCTCCTACTGACATGCTGAGCATCACTGGCTGAGTCCTTGCAGCCAGAAAGGGACCACTGATTCCTGCCAGAGTCACTCTTTGTGTACAGGAGAAAAGACAGAAAAGAGGTGAAAAAACTTGCAATTTGCTCAATGATTTATATTAAAAAATCATAACTCAGAAGAATCACTTTTCAGGTCAGACATATGGGTTTTCTCTTAAATTTTCTGATAAATACCAATGCACATTTCATCTAAATAGAACAGGTTTCTATAATAAAATGTGTGTGACACCAAGCAAGACAGCATGACAGCTTTTCATCTGGGACAGCCAGTAATTTGTTCCTAAACCCATTTAGGGGGGCACACTAATTAGCTAAAATGCAGCTGGTTAAGTCCACAGGATCAAGTGATCTTTCCCTACAGCAGAGTTCCAAGCTGTTTCACACTGATTCTATGCAGGTGATATCAGAATCAGACTGTTCCAATCCAGTATGGAAGTTACCTCTTAAGCAATAATATACTGTTAAAAATAAGAGTATAAACTGCCTAATAAACTGAGAAATAAGAAAAGGTATCAATATTCAAGAAAATGGGTACAAGGAGAATTGAAACCAAACCTGCTTATCCCTGCAATGATTTTTTTCCATAAGGTTGACTCATAGAATGTCCTGAGCTGGAAAGGGACCACAATCAGCCCTGCACACCCCCAAAAAATCTCACCTCGTGCCTGCTTGGGTAGCTGGACTTAAAGTGTTTGGGGCTACCATAAATTTCCATTACACATCAATAATAATGTCAGAAGAGAGAGGGGGACCAAAATTCTGAGCATGGTAATGTAAATTTAAAAATTTACTTATTAAATAAATGCAGATTTGATCAAGGTTGTTCTGGCATTAAAAAAAAAAAAATAGAGAGGCATGAAAAAGTAGGGGAGAAGCTTAATTCTACCAGCTCTGTTGTGTTTCTAGTTCAGTACATCTACTGGATATCATGTTGTATCAGTGAAGTATACAACTATAATGCAAGTAAAATTTTTAAAAAGCTATTTTTGAGTATGAAAAGAAAAAGTTTTACTTCTTTAAGTATGAGCTCCTCTACTTACACCAACAATATATCAAGTTCCAATTATCTCAGTGTTTGCTTTCCAGGAAAATTAAACCTTTGGTGTCTTGTTGTTCTTGCTGTTGGTCTGTAATGAATTGCACACATCTAAGTGTTACTTAAATATGCAGCAGAGCTCTGCTCCCCTAAGAGTTAATTTTCTGTCTGTGAAAACCTGCTGCTATTTAACACAGTACCAGCTCTTAATCAACCTTCAAGTGTAATGGCTAGCTGGGGTATGAAAACAAATTCACTGCAAAGATCATCAACACATCAATGTTTCTAACAAATAAATATATCAGTACTGAAACAGTGCAATATTTGTCTCTATAAATTAACAAGATTAAATGGCATATCAATAACTTTGTAATTAATCATTTTTTGCTCTTCAACAGGAGCAGTTAAGTGATGAAAATTGATTGGGAGGGTCTCAATAAGTGCCAATGGAATTGAATGGAGAGACTCTCCCATATTTTAGGATTGTCTTGGTAATAAATATAGAAGAATAGGGATCTGGATAAATTTGTCTTAGATTTTTTTGTTGGGGTTTTTGGTTTGTTTGGGGCTTTTGTTTTTTGGGGTTTTTTTAAACTATAGAGAACTAAGCATAATTTAAAGACATAAAACATTTGCCTTCAAGAGATTTTTGCATAACAGGGATTAGAAGAAGCAATGGACAGACAATACCTGAAGAAAACATCTCCATCAATTTATGTTATCTACTAGGAGCTTCTGTGTCATTACTCCTGCACACAACACACAATAGCCTTCTCACCTCTTCCTTCCCCTCTGTTCTATATCTGTAGAATATTTACTATCCTTTCCTTCAGTTTTTGTTCTTCCAGAGCTTGTAGGATATTGTACAGTTTGTTGCCTCCTTTTGAAATAACAAAATCTAAATTAAATAATTACCAGGAAAGAAAATATGCACTTACAGTAAGGTATTAGAGGATAATGAATAAAACATTGTTTGTTTCTTAAGTAGGGTACAGCATTTTATTTTCTGTTGATGTGAATTTAGGTAAAATCTGTGTTAATCTCTCCATAATGATCCTTAAAATTCCTTAGGAGAAATCTTCCCAAGAAAAAAGACATTAATTCAGAAAACATCCCTGTAAAGAAGGAATTCAAATCTCCTTTTTACCACTTTGACCCTTCCATGGGTATATTCTGCACTGATTTGTCCTGGTCAGCTGCCCAGAGCTCCTGAGCTGATGGCACCTGCCTGAGGTGGGGCTTGTTCTCCCCTGCCAGGCACCAAAACACCATCACACAATTCAGACTGCAAACTAGGAAACTTTCCAAAGACCTGGCTCTGTTCCACTGCCCTGATTCTGCTCCCTCCTTTACCCCTGGCTTGCTCTTCTCTCTGCCTTCTGCTTCTCAGGTATCATTTTTTAGTAAATATTTCTTCCCTCAGGAGGATAAGGTTGGGTTCTCTTTCTGTTCTACAGGAAATCTGCCTTTTGTTTCTTCCATGACATGGGGAGAGCAACGATGTAGGCGTGATGAGGGCTTGGGGGGGTTTCATGGGGATGATATGGGTTGGGGATGATATGAGATGGGGGCTTTTGGTTGGTTTTGGTTTGTTTGTGGGGGCTTTTTGAAGGGTTAATTTTAAAAGATAATTGGATTTAATTGTCTCACTGCACTCATCCACAGGAAATCTCCTTTCTCACCCGGTGCTGTTCTCATTTCCTCACATTTTTAACACTAAAATCCCTGCACAATCAAAAATGAGAGAAAGCAACCAAGTCCCAGATCGTATCTTCCGAGGCGTTACTCACAGGAGCTGAGAACAGAGCTCAGATTATCTCAGACTGGTTCAGGTGTGATTGACACAGTTTAAGTGTCTCTTCAAGTACAGCAAATCAAGAGACGTCTAAAATGAAAGCAGACTAGGAAACAAAGGTCTTTACAGGCACTATGCCCTAATCTTAATTATTTTAATTAATATTTTATAGGTTGCAAATGCAAGGGGTTTTATGCTTTGCCACTTTTGTGTAATCAAGTTTCTTTCACTATTAGCTGATTAATCTCTGTTTTCTCTTTTAGGTGATTGCATTTGTTCAGAGTTTAGCTCAAAATGACACATTGTAAGAATAACGTACTGAAAAAGCTAATCCTTGTTGCTAATTAGCTGTAATGACTTCTAAAGGGAAAAGAAAGAGCAAGTGCAGGGGAAAAAAAGTACAGTTATTTTTTTCCCTCTCCTCAGTATTTGTGTCTTAAAGATATACTGCACTAACCCCAAACATTGCTGGCTCATTTATTAAATCACAGGTGGTTTGTTGTCAATTTGAGACTGAAATATTGAACATTTTATCACTTCTGACATCTGAATTCCTGAAATTATGAAACTGTAAGCAGGCTATATTTAAATTTTCTAAGCTTACTGATTGCTGCTCTGCCCACCAAATTTATTTGACAGACCTTTCGGTGCACACAAAAATTTATATCCACAGATAGATATTTGTATACACACATACCCTCAAACTTTCTTCCACTGTACCTTGAACTACATGCAAACAGGACTGTGGAGCTGGGTGGAGGGGGGAAGAAAACAAAAAGTAATGCAACACTGCCATTATCTCACATCTCTGTTAATTCTCCAGGTACTGTGTGGGACTCTCCCTCAGGATGAAAGATTCTCTGAGGAATAAGAAGAGTTTCTTCAGAAAGAGAAGCACCAAACACATCATCGGGATGGAGGAAGAAAAACTGGGATTCCACAGCAAAAAGGGCGCAGAGATGATTCTTATTTCTTCCTCCAGTCCTTGGGAAACTGTGTAACCAAAAGTAAAGGGCTGCTACAGACAAAGTGCTTGCTCTAAGCACACCACATCCTCAATACATGAGGAACCTTTTGGAAAACAGAGGAACAGATAAGGGGTAAGAGATTCTTCATCCATTTGACAGACATAGAGAGGAAAAAAAGGAGGAGGGAAACAAAGATCACTGCTGTGTGAGATCAGAAGAAAACTAACTGCAAAGAACAGCAAAAGAGGCTCGTTTGAAGCTCTCAGATCTCCTATCAGTAAGTTTTTAAAATTGAAAGGAAGCCTCACTTTATTCTCCTCCCTCCCTTCTGGATCAAAATGCGGGTCCTTTGAACAAGAAGGAAAGCAGAACTCATAGACATAGAAGTGTAACAAAATGATAAAAGGGCTGGGGCCAGAATGAAAGCATGAAGGGGATCAGAGGATAATGGAAGAGTCATTTGAAAAGTATCAGGGGAAAAATAAAAAAAACAAAGATGATCAAATAAGATAGATAAAATTTAATGTTAAAACCAGACCTTTTGTGTCTATTCCTAGAGTGGTTGTTGCTTCAAATATCAAGGAACATATTTAGTCCTGATTCTGCTGTTATTAATATCCTCTGTAATAAAAACCCTTCCAACATTCCTGCACTCAGAGAGAAAATAGCTGTTTTCAGAAGATTTTAACATTTAGTGTCTTTTGGTATTTTCATCTCAGTGTGCAACCATATGCTGCCTTTTGGTACCATGATAAACATCTGCATAATTAGCTTACCTTTAAGTGAAATACTCAATATATTTTAATTCAACTATATGGGTAAAGAGTTTCTGACTGAAAGTCAATACAAGTAAATGGAACAGTTCCTATCACATCTTGATTTTCTCAATATTTTTCATTTAATTAACATGGTTAACATTGTAAGGCAGTGTTATTGCATCTTTACAAATTACTTTTTGTTTGTTTGGTTGGGGTTTTTTTTAACATTTCCAGATATAGATATTTCCACAGTATTTCACTACAGAAGACAGCTATGTTAATCAAATAAGAAATGAGAAAGGAAGCTACTCAAAATTTGTTGTCTAATAGAGAATGACACCTATGAGAAAAGGAGAAAGAAACAAACATACAGATACCCAGAAAACAAAAAGATCACTTAAGGAAATAAACTGATGATATGTGCTGAGGATGGGGGAGAAGGAAAAATCAGGGTTCTTTCTGCTGTTCATCTAAATCAATGGGGAGGGAAATCGTAAACCCTAACATAGTCTTTTCCACTCTCAAATATTTCAGTCAGAGCAGAAAAGTCACCCAAGACTTTTCCCTTATTTTTCCCAAAAATTCCAGCCCGCATTGCTAACTTTTGCTCATTCAAGTCTCTGCAAAAGATTCACATCCTTTGTGATTGTCTCCTTTCACTCAGAAATCTTATTTCTCCCTAAAAGAATACATTAAGTTCAGATACTTTTGAACTTCTGAAGGAAAATTGCTTTTAAATGCAGCAGGGGGTAGCCTGGCCAGTTCAGTTCTACTGGTTCACCACAACAAACCAGCAGTTGTTAGATAACTAATGTCTGGTGTCTGGTGCCAGAAAAATGAGGTAATTTTTAATGTTTTCCTGGTTTCAACAGGGATAGAATTAATTTTCTTCCTAGTAGCTGGTACAGTGCTGTGCCTTGGATTTAGGATGAGAATAATGCTGATAACACTCTGCTGTTCAGTTCTTGCTCTCAGTCAAGGAGTTTTGAGCTCCCAAGCTCTGGCAGGGAGCAGGTGCAACACAAACCAGGAGGGAGCACGGCCAGGAGAGCTGAGCTGGACTGGCCAAAGGGACATTTCACACCATGGAGCACCATGTCCAGTCTACAACCTGGTCAGGGACAGGCTGGGCTTTGGTCAGTGCATGCCGAGCAATTGTGCATCCCTCGCCTTTCTTGGGCTTACTTTTTTCTCTCTCTTTTTGTCTCCCTTTTCATCACAATTAATATTATTATACTGTTTTGTTTTATTTCAGCTGTTAAACTGTTCTTATCTCAACCTAAGGACTTTCCCTGCTTTCCCAGTTCTCCTCCCCCCAGGGTTGCAGGAGCTGCTGTGTGGCACTGAGTTGTCACCTGGGTTTAAACCATGACAACTGCCAAGGCTCACAGCCAAGGAACATCTAAATATACAACAGAAACATGGGGGGAAAAGATGACTGTGTCATAAAAATCATTAATTTTACATTGCCTATATAAATAGCTTTTCAGGAAGCTTTCCTAATGAAGTCTCAACTTATACTTGAAATTCAATTATACCTCAGGTGATTTGACAACAGGAAATGAATACATTTAATTCTTCAGACGTTTGGTGTTCAAGATCACCTGTTTAAATTGTTTTTTTCCTGTTTGTAGAAGAACAAAGTGACAGGACAGAATATGAGTTACACTGAGCATGCCAGTGAATCATGAGTTATTTCAAGAGTTGATAAAATTATTTCCAAATACATAAACATCATATAAAATTAAAGAAGCATTTAGAAATTTGGTTTCTCTATTTCTTAAATGATGTGCTCTCTCCTGATATATGCCTTCGAAAAAATGATGTAAGTAGAAGACAAAATATTTTGTTTAATTTGGGCTCTTGGTTTTTGATTTTGGTGAGGTTTTTGTTGTGTTGGCTTGGTTTGGTTTTGTTCTTTTAAACTAGGATTAACAAATACCAAGACAAGCACTTCGGTGTTTTTCATGGTGAATGTTATAGAAAGGCACTTATATTCCATCTGAGATGTAAGAATGAAGCCTGAATGGCTGCTATTTCACCAAACAGTTTAAAGTAACATGCAAAGGACAGACAAAAAATTTTTAAAATAATTAGGGAAGGAAACAGAGGGAGTACAAGTACCACAGGACTTCATGAACATTTGTTCCAGACACACTGTGCCTTAAAGAGCAGATGCTGCAAGGTAAGAATTCAGAATCAAAAGCCTCAAATATTCATGTTTCAGTGAGTTTTATTCATATTACAGAAAGCTTTTATCCAATCTTTCAGCTTTCTGCAATCAACAGGTAGCAAGAAATCCCTCAAAAATATTCCATTTTAAATCCTTTAGCCATTCAGACTTCTAGCAGTGTATACAAAGCTTCTGTCATGGGTCATATGGATTCCCAGAGCCTCTGTCCTACCCCTCAACACCAAAACTGAACTTTCAGAGTCCCCAGAAATGGCTTGCCTTTACTCACAGCAGTTATCACTCCCACACTAATTGCTATCAGGAACCTACTTTAGAAGTCATTGGGGCCTCCAGTTCTATCAGAACTAGATATAAGATATGTCCAGCTTTGGTGTGACTTTTGTCCTGAATGTGTATTTTTAGAGGGCATAAGGTTCTAGTGGGGAAAAAGGGATTTTTCTTGGTTTAGATCATGGAAATAAATATATTTAATAGACTGTTTTTAAAAAAAATGTTGTTGTATTTCACAAAACTCTCATTTTAATGTATAAAGACTATCCTATTTCAAATAATCAACTATGCTCAAATGGAATAAAGAAGGAGATCATGTAAAAGGGAAAAATATTTCTTCTTTTTAACAGCCATTGAATCTCTTGCAGTAAGATTTTTAATTGTTTTACACTATATTGCCATCTATAGGATAGCACTTAAATATAACTTCCAAAAATTAAGCTGTGATTATTTTCTTTATAGCTCTTCCTTGCAATTTGCAGACAGCAAAAAAAAAGGTGGTGTGGTTCTATGAGTCTATGTAAATAACTGATGGCTATTTCATCATTCCAGCACAGCCACTGCACAAACAACTGCAGAAGTCTAGTTAGGTAATCACAAGTAAACAAATATAATTCCATTTCTTGGGACCAGAGGAGACAGCACACACACACCACCACAATCCCCAGAGGTCTTTGACATAATGACCATATAATGCAACATTATATTGAGATATTATATGCTCAGCAATAGTTAGAGTATCTTTAGCTTGGCACTCAAACAGATTTCATCTTTTCAGCTAGTTGCACTACATGCTCCACCTGGAGGATCTGCTGGATTCAGATTATCTTGATTTATTTATTATTGATTATCTTGAAAGCACAATTTAGACTAATCCTCATGTGGTATTTTCTTCCCTATCGGCTTTATTCTCCACCTAGTGCAGCATGCATTAATAAATCATATCTGGTACTGAAACCTGATGATGAATAATCAAAATTAAAGCCATTCTTTTCATGTTTCCTACTCTAAACTTCTTTGCTGTCACCTTTTGGGTTTTTGCTTTGCCTTAGGGTTTTCAGCCTTTTAGTTATTCTGACTGGGTTATTCTGTGAATTACTGAGTTTCCCATTTTACCAGGAATCATTCGTCTTCCTTTGCAGTCAGATTTGCCTAGATAGGCAATTGTTCACAGTCCAGACATGCTGTTACTCGAGTGCTGGCGTCCCAATTCAATTTCTGTGCATCATGATGGAAGCAGAGCACAGGAAGCAGAAATTATACACAGTGGTTTTACACTCTTATTGTAGTAATGCTAGCTGAATCTCTAAAACTCTGTTGTAAATTCCAGTCTTTCTCAGTAGCTCTTTTTTTATGTCTTTCTTCCTAATTCCATTAAAATAAATAACTTGTGTTGTTCAAAATCTTGCTGTGAAGCAAAAGAAGATATCACAGCAAGTAAAGAGTAACACATTGGGCCAGTCTCTTTGCACAACTTCCTCTACCCACTTTCAATACATTTGGTTCTGCACCAATGTGCTTTTTCAAGCACATTGCTTGAAAAAGAATAAAAAGCTGCATGTGGCACTAAATTTAACCTAGCAGGCATTTTTTTGTCTCTGTAGTAAGAACCCAGCTTTCTCTGTATTCAGAGAGAAGGAAGTAATGAGAAAAAAAAAAAAAAAACAAACTGGGAAACCAAGGTTTATGGCAACTAGAAGGAGCTTCTGCTCTTGCTTCACTGCAGAAACAGAATAATTTGCAGTGGGTCTTTATGATTTGCTATTTATGGCACTGAAGTTCACTTTTTTTTTTTGCATTTTGCTCTTGCTCTCTCTGATCCGGCTCCACAGGTTAGAACTTCTAGAAATCCAAACCTTAGAAGGCACTAGAAAGAGCCATTCAGGCAGTGCCAGATAATGTGACACTATGCCACCAGAGAATCTGTCTTAGGAAGCTAAACTTTTAGTAGAAAAACACTTTTAGGAATAACACAACAAAAACTGAAAAGACCCATTATTCTTATCCTGCTAAAGATACCCAGCAAACCTGAGACTGCTCAGGCAATATTATGCAGTTATCTCCCAGCATTAATGGTTTTGCTTCTTGCCTTGAAGTCTGACAGGTACAATTTTAGCTCTCTAAGCAGATGTCCTGCTCTGTACATTCAGGTCTATTGCCAATAATATAAAGATCCTCAGCAAGTGCCTCATCAGAACTTCAAAATACATGACTTCACCATACCTGAGAGATCCAGATGGCAACTTTTAAGTGAAAGTAAATAGGAAGAAAAACCCCTAATTTTATGCAATATTAGAGGTGAGTGTTGTTTAGTAATTACTTAAAAATTAAAGATTTAGTAATGAATGCTAAGAACATTCCCTAATGCTGGCTGGTCAATGTCCAGCAAAATTGTCTAGGTATTCCATGACTGAATGTGACTGAGCAAAGAGGAAATATCTGCAATAGTGAGCCAATCTTTTGGGTTTATCCTGCAGTTCATGCCAGGGCTCAGCTGATTTTTCAAAATGTGTAAAAGGCAATTATTTGGAATGAGATGCTATAGAGCTCCTACTGACCTACTTCTTTTTTCCAGCAACATTCAGAAATATTTTGAGGGATATCTTTCCCCTCCTACTGAACAAGAAAGATATTACCTCTGCTTATCAGGTCTCATTTCACTGAATTGACAGCAGTTTTTAATGAAAGAATTATTACATGAGTGCAGGTGCTTAACAGATACATAACTTCTACCCACATTAACATACTTGCAGCACTCCCACTTGTGAAGCCACCCCAAACTCATGCTGAGAAATCCACTGCCTGCAGAACTTGTTACATCATCCCAACATTCCCTAGCTCTGAGGTAGACTAAATTAAATTATTAAATATTAAATTATTAAAATTCCCATACATAATTTTAAGCAGACAGTATGGAAGAGGAGTTTATATTATGGTCAATAATCCCACGAAGAAAAACATTTCAGTTTCTCTCCAGCACTTAAGAAAAATTCACAGCATTTTTGTGCTTCTTTCTCTGATGTCAAGTAAATGAACATATTGCCAGGCTCCCACAAACAGGTATTGTCAGGTTTGCATGGCTTTGTTATTTCAAAACCAATTGCCTCAAACAAGGCAAAGTGAAGATTACTCATACTCCTGCCTCCTGCTGAGCCTGATGCTTTAGGAGAGGCTGTTAGTTTTATGTAACACAAAAAAAGTGCCAACATATTCTGAAGAGCAGAAAATACACTTTTCCTCACATTCGTATGCACTAAGTCATAGAGTCAGCTGGATGCTTGTTATGGAACTTTCCAAAACAAAGGCAAGTTTAGACCAAGCAAATGAAAGTTCAGTAAATCAAAAGTGAGTAAAAACAGGGTATTTGGAGAGTAAGGTCTTAGAAACTGAGCATTGCTATTGCAGAAGCAGGCACTCTTGGATATTTTGATTCCATACTGAATTACCAATCTGAATGCTTAAATTTTCACTTAGTACACAAAACTGATTTTTTTTTTTTAAGTCCATCAGGAACAACATTGGTGGTATCAGAAAGGACTGCCCGAAACATTGCAATTTTGTGAGATGAAGGTTGTCTATTGTGTAAACTGTTGTGAACATCCACAAAATGCAGCCCAAAATGGAAAGACTGAATAAGCCCAAATATGTGCTTTGGATTACATTTGCATCTAAAGTTAGAAGCTGAGCAACATTAACAGTTTAGAAGATCAAAGCATCCAAAGCCTTTATTTTTTACTCAAATATTTAAATTTGTTTTTCTTAAAAGCAATCTTTATTGAAAATGCTGCAATTATTCTCATTGAAACCTATCTTATGAGAGTATTAGGTTTAGTGCACAGGAGGGAAAAATGCAATCTTTAGGCTTAGTAGTACAAAAATACCAAGAGAAAACAGCTAATGGAGACTCATTTTCTCATCTTTCACTTTACTTTTTTTTCTTACGTCAATGCAAATTCCGCATGAAATATTACCAAAAAATTAAACTGCTAGTTGAACTTTACACAAGCTTTCAAAAAAATAATGAAACAGTAAATTTGGCCAAATAAGATTGTGTTTCCCTCTGAGTTACCTCACAGTCTTGAGATTTTTCAGAAAGCCAAGGCAGTCAACACATGTTGAGCAGCCCGAGTTCCTTTTAATTTCAAAAGTGGTCTTCAGATTTTCATTTCTCTATATTTGCTTTACTTTCTAATATTCCATTTCATGCAGCCAGTAGTTAAAGGTGGAGTCTTTAAGTATTCCAATTGAATCATTAATGAAGATATAGCTTCTACACCTCAGCAGAGTGAAAGCATTTGTAACAGAGGTTCTGGCTCGTGGCAGTTGCACAAAACTCCATCTGCTCATCCTCTTTCTCAATTAAGGACCAGAAATGCCAAAGAATAACTCTGCCTCTTCATTTAGTCGTGCAGTTCTGTCCACTTAACCAGCCAGGCTGCTACCTGAGAAAATCAGAAACCTAAGTCTGAAACCCACGGAGTGGTTTGGTGGAATCAGTGGTTTTGGTGGAATCAAGCACTTCAGGGACACCAAATGTGTGAGATCCAGCCCAGATTAGTGCTGTGAATCATCAAGCACATACCTGTGCTTCGTCAGCACAGTAATGACATAATTGATATTTTCAGTGCAATGAAGTCAGAATGACAAAGTTTACTGTGGTGCTGCAAATTTTGAAAGAGAAGCTGCTAAAATAAGCAAATTATAAAATTATCCATAATAGCTGCCTTCGAGTCATGGCCACAATTCCATCAGTCAGGCAAAACCAAACTGCAGCACGTGATGAGCTGACATGGTCACTGACACAGCTGGATGTGCTGGGGCACCTGACTGGATCCCTAATTCCCCCCCATAATTAACACACACTCTGCTTACTTTGAAAGACTGGCTATAGCAATATGGAATTTAAACAACTTCGAATGATGCAATCAGGACATTTTAATTTTATATAAGAAATGGGCTGTACACACCTCTCACACTGGCATTTCCAGATTTTGGAGGCAGATTTCTTTTTCTCCACCACCTCAGACTTCACAGAGCAGAGTGGTCACAGGCCAGTGTATTCCAGCCCTAGTGAAACTCTCTGAGACACAATGGGCAAGGTAGTTTCTGCATCATTTCACCCCTTGTTGGTTGCTAAAGATGTCCAAAAAAATCCCCATCAACTTGTCTAGCTCTAGCTTCATAATCACTATAGAAAAGGAAAACCTCCATCAGAAGTTTTTCTTCAGAACATCAGAAGATAAAATAGGAATATGCTCTATTCTCTTTCCTCCTGGGCAGCCAAAGCAAAGGCAGCATTTTGGATGGAGTTAGCAGTTTCTATTTTTGATTTAAATTATCATAACACAAAGCCATAAGGGAAAGGCAGTGAAGGAGTCTGAGAGCAGAACCTAAATGCAGTATTGATGGGGCAGCTATGCACAGCACCTTTCCTAATGCACAGAAATTCTACAAAATTACCTTTCACATAGAAAATCTACATCTCTACCTGGGCTTAGTACTCTTTCACAGAGTATTTTTAAGCCCCAGGTGTCTGTGGGATTCCATTTATACTACCTATGGTTATTCAAAGACTATGTAAACATATAAATATTGTTACCCTTTCTTTAGAGAATTGCAAAAATAAATAACAAGAATTATCCACACTTTTTCAAATTTCTGGGTAAATATATATCACAGGAAAAAAAAAAAAAACCCTCAGGCAGAACATTAAACCATCAAGAGGCTGTGAGGAATTTATCATCATGTTGTCCCCAGCTTCTAGAGAATATTCACTTATGGGTTTCTTATGTCAAGCCTGGGTGGTGAAGCTCTTCCAGCTTCTAAGACTAACATACATTAGTAGAACCTGAATGAAGTGTTACCCAAACCCCATATATATTACCTGGCCAGAGAAGAGGCCTTACTCAGGGAAAAAAAAAAAAAAAAGAAATCTTTAATTTAATTTAATAAAAAAATGTTATCCTACTAAAATCAACAGAATTTGCACATAAATTTATCGATGTTCTCCAACTGCACATGATTAATATAAACATCCTTTTCCTAATTTACAAGGTCTGAAGTAGATAAATCATATCAAGTAATATTTGGACCAAAATACTTCAGCATTGCATTTTGATGTTGATATTATTTTCTTTAATTGTGCAATATCCTGAGCTGTACATAGGGCAGCTGTCCAAAATCAGGCTCTTTGCCCATTGCTGTGGCATATCTCTTGCTTGAAATAAACAACCTCCCAGCCCCTTCTCCCTTCAAAGAAGACCCCCAAGCTCAAAAGTCACAAATTCTTATCTTTCCTAGTAGAAGTCATGCTTTCACTTGGCCTGCCATGGTGGAAGGGCAGCATCTTCCTAACTGACAATTTTGGTAGCATCGGAGTACAGAGCCTAGGACTGCTTTGCCATCTAAATCCTGCTCTTTAGGCAGAATCTCCCCTGCTAAGGAGAAACATCTGGCCCAGGTACAGCAGGGCACTCCCTAACTCCTCTGAAAGGCAGAGGAAGGGCCGTGTTACACCCCCCAAAGGCAAAAATCTGTTACATGCAGTATCCAGGATGCTCTCACCTATCACAGAAATTTTAACTGGCTGAGGGAAAATTATCAAGCCAGGCAGGAAATCAAAAGCAGAATAATAAAGGGGGATTTCTAGCTCAGCACAGGTAAAAACACTTGCACACCAGAACTTCTTCTAGTGCAAACAGTTCTTAGGACTGCAGGCACATTTTCTCAGTTATTTCTATAACTAAATGCATGCAAATGCAGCTTCTGCACATGCAGAGGGGACGCTGGGCTGAAAACACTGAAAATTTCCAATAAGAAACACTGCACAAGGGCCTGGGCTTCTTACACTGCCAGGGAAAAGCTGTAATGTACAATATGAATCTTTAGTTTTGGGTTCAGTATAAGGTCCATTAGTGAGCTCGTTTAGCAGGTTTTATAGGGTTCAAACAACGGTTTGCCAGTAATTCCCATCTCAGTCACAATGGTAACAGTGTGGTGATCTGCTTAAGAGACAGAAATTAAAACAATTTATTGTATTAATTAGCATCTTCTCTTCTACACTGAGATACTTGCTTCAAGTAATCTGACACCTTAATTGAGGACATCATTGATTTTAATTAACATTTTTCTTAGGAGAAAGGCTGTTACTGTTGGATGGTGCTGGAAATTAACAGTAGGGGGGAAAAAAAGAACCCTAGTCAAAGAACATTCATTCTGGCCCCAATGCAGAGTTTTGAAATTCACTAACTTTAGATACATCAAAAATATAGGTGGAAGTACTAATAAGTCATAACATCCCAGATTATTTCAGTAAAAGGACTTGATCAAAATGGAGTCAACATGCATAATATCACTTAAATTGGTCTGTATTCAGATCCAGAACAACTGCTGGTTCCTTGCAATACTAATCAATTTACTTTTCTTTCACTGACTAATTTTCATAGTTTTTTAAATCCTGATATAGAGCTTAACCTTCAGATTGAAATGATTCCTTACTCCAACCCATCTGCTAATGTAAGCAAAATCTTGTGCCTTAACATGACTATTTAAAATAATGTGTTCAATTTTTATTTACAACCATCCAAAATGTGTTGGATAGTACCATTAGCTCTGGGAAAAAAAAAAAAATGTATTTAAAAATGGAAGATAAAACTCATGTTTGGAAGGGCAGGAAGTGTCTTTTAGGTTTTGTAACAGAACAATATATTGACCAAATTCAAGATGTCAAGAGCAGGGTCAGATCCCTTTATAGGAACTAAAACATTTTATAAACACAGAGCAGGATAATTGAATTGCTGTTTATCATGTGTAGAGAGCCCTGTCACTTCAAAGGAGTTCAGTACCAGATAAACCAGAACCTGTTCATTAAATTCTTCATAGGCAAAGAGGTTTTCCCCCCTATTCATTAAAAAACCAGAGGAAAGGGCTAAGAAACACCCAAAAGACTCAATCTGCACCATTATTTTTGGAGTTTTTTGCACAAATATCTAAATTCAGGAGGAAGAACTACAAGACCATCTCACTTTCTTTATTTCCATTTAAGTATATTCCTAATATAATTTCCCTTTTTGAACCTGGTTCATGGCTACTTGCCACTTTAGACTTTCATCCTACGTAATTGAAGTCAATGAGAGATTTGGTGTTAAATTTATTCCAAGCACAAATTGTCCCAATTCATGGGCAGAGACCCACAGTTCCAATTAGCTTTAGCCAGCAGATGTAAATATTCAGTACTTGTTCACATCCAAAGTTGGCTTCTTTACCTTTTCTATTATTATTTGAAGTAATAATTACTGACAGCAGGTTCCCCTGTATATCACCCAAAGCAAGCTCACTGCCCTTTAGCTATTTTCATCTGTCTTTGTGAATGAGAGACATCAAGGCAGAGTTTGCTTTTAAAGGTGAGGATGAAAAGCCTTTTGGGCATTTGAGACTGCAGCAGGAATGCAGAAGAACTGTCTCAGGTGTCTCGTGCAGACACTGTGCAGAAAATGACAAACCAAAGCCAAATGCCTTCCCCTCCACCTTGTCCCCCATTTTCTCCTTCTGTCTAACATTGGAAAATCGTTGGAAAAAGTCTAAAGGATTTTTCTTTCACTTCCATTTTATCCACAGTGAGAGAATTTAAGTATTTGTTTCTCGCTTTTAAAACATGAGATGCAAGGCAAGAACTCCACAATGTTTCAGAGCAGGTACATGCTGACTTATTGTCATAACAACGTTGATTATTTTACTGTTGACTCAGGTTATTGTTCTCCTTAAAGGACATTTTCAAAGAACCCAGCCTAAGGCTAATTTCATCTTAATTACACATGAAATTAAGAGCATGAAAAACCTCTCCAGACTACATGATTGCTTGAAGTTATAAACCAGTTTAAGTGCTTCTCTGGACAGGTGCATACATGAAGATGTGGGAAATTATTCAGCCATTAGGAAGCTAAAAATGTCTAAGGACTATCCCATAGTTCTTTATAGACTATTGTTCTGAACCAAAAATACAACATGGGCCAACACTTAAATTTCCATTAAACTCAGTGTGATCTTACAGCATCCACAAATTCTTGATCTGAATTAATGTGTGGGGAGGCTGCAGAATACTGGCAACACCTCTCACAATTATAACAACTTCAGGATTTCAGAGATGGGGGTGTGGGCACAAAAAAAATCATCTTGAAGCACAAACCAGAAAAATCATTTTGGTAAAGAAATGTGTTTGACCATATCTATTGTTATTCTTGGTAAATTTAGCCAGTGTAAAAAAATTGCTCAGGATATTTATATGAAGAAGCATAATTGAGTTATTTATTGTGCAGCAAAATGATGTCTTTTATTCTAGAATCCATTCATAATTTTTAAAAGGCACTGTAGTAGAGTACAAGCAGTAGATACTTTTCCATCTCTACTTCCTGCAGCTTTGAAAATAAATAGCTTTTGTGGGGTTTTCTTGTGTTTGGGTGGTCTTTTTAGATTTAGCTCACACATTACTCCTTTACACAAACTGTCATATATTAGAATTCTGCAACCTGTGGAAGAAACAGATCCAGGATTTTGCATTACCTGTGCCAGAGTACAAATTATAACATGTTACACCATGAAACTATCCCACCATTTATAAACTGTGTTTAAAGAAACTATTGAGCCTGAAATGAGAAATATACCTGAGATGCAAGTCTGGACTAACAGACTTGATCTTGGACAAATCAGGTAAAGTCCTAGAGCATTTAATCTCAAGAGGCAGTGACTCTAGTAGACACTGGAAGCTTAAGTTGGATTTAAACTTAATTAGCATCTTCTCTTCTACACTGACTTACAAGTCAACCCACTTGACTTCTGTAAAATACCTGCATTACCTGCACACAGTGCAAACAGGCTCTTTGATTTTTAATTGTTTTTAAGTTTTAAAGATAACCAAATATGAAATCTTTCCACTGAAAAAAACCAAAAAAACTCACAAGTAATTTATGCAGGAAGAGTAAACTCCTGCTTTCCTCAAGGCAGATAAAAGCCATCTCTCCACTAAAAGGAATGAGTCAGCAGCAATCTCTGTTAGGATTCAGCAAAGGCAGAGACACCCCAAACTCCAAAACTGTGCAGAAGAATTTCACATGTTTCAGTGATGCCAACAGCTCATGAGTCAGCCTCCTCCTCCCTGGAGTCCCCCATCTCTCCTGTCACAAAACTGCCATGGCAAGCTGCCACCTGTGCCTTCCCTGTTACACATTCCTGATGCTGGGATACCCTCAGAGAGGTTCTGAGAAGAATTTCTGAAAAAAGCATCCACACAAAATTTAGCAGTCTGCACATTCGATTCCATGATGTGCCACAGGAATCCCTCAGCCTTCCTGACAGCAAACCCTGAGGGCAGCTCTCTCAAAGTCACTGCAAGAAAACGTGAGATTCAAAAATCCACATCCTGGAGGTGACACTCGCTGAGATCAAGGGGTGAAGCATTTAAGCTTATGATTAATTCTAATGAGCTTTAATACCACCACTACACCAAATGGGAAACAGGTTATATCCTGTAGAGAAAAGCTTTGGTGTGGCTTTCTGAAGGAATCTGGAAATATATCATGGCCTGGTTCCACAATGTCTGGGATAAAGAAGCTGGATCTCAAGTTTGATTTGGTCCTCAGCAGGACTCAGCATTCTGTGCATCTAAACAAGCTCTGCAAGCTTCATAGCTTCACCTGTAAAATGGAGACACCCTCAACATTTTACCCATCCTTTCTTTTTTGTTTCTAAACCTTTCTAACAGGTATTTTCTCTTATTCTTTGTGCAATGCCCTCACACTTGGTGCTTAGGTGTTTTTAAGAACGTTCCAGAGTATTACACGTGTTCTATCATCACCCTGCCAGGAGAAATCTCACTGCAGGCTCTTTATTGAGAGTAGTGAATGATATTGACCTAAAACCCAGCCCAGACCAAGGAACCCTATTGTTGGTGAGATAGGCACAGTGAGTGCTGACCTGTGAGTCCCTGCTTCATCTGCTGCAGTTTCATTAAGTTCTTCTTGAGGAGAAACCATCGGGCAAAAGCTGCATTCAGAGCAGAGTGTGCAGATGGCCAATGCACCCTTCTGGCCAAATCCAACTTTCTGGAACAGGAATACATGAACATCATGATGATTTGGGCCAGTTGGGTTTGACCAGAAATGAACTGCCAGCAGTGACCAAGTTTTCAGAGCAGTCTCACCCCAAACTGGAACCCTGCACAGTGTTTCCCCTGTACCTGAAGCAGTACGCTGTCAGAGGATCTCAAGTGCTATACAGTTTATTTAAAGATGATTTTTTTCCTAACTGAATCTTGAGTGAGTCATCAATCACTCAGCTATTCTGTGCTGGTTTTCCTCTACTGCAATCTAACATTAAACTTTGTCTAACCACTTATGACAGTTTTTCAAACACTTTTGAAATGCAGCCCCTTTAGCCTCATCTGTCTTCCTGCCACCCCTCCATTCCCTCCAGCTCTCCTCCTCCCCTTGCATCACCACTTCCATTTCTCCTCCATAGTGGAACAAAACCAGACTGTAATTATTGTCTGCAAGTATTTACTCACTCCCACATCTTAATGGAACCAAATTACTGATCTCTCCACAACCCTAAAATGGGTCTCAATCCTCAGGTGAAAAAAAAAAAAATTATTAAAGCATGCGGTCTCCTAACATGCCAGTACTATCCCACACCACTTACCTCTGTGCCAACAACTTAAAAATATTTCAAAACTTACCACCCTTACAGCTTTTTTTTTTTTCTGATGTTTCCTCAGTCATCCCACTTATATCACATCCCATTATATATTACTTATGAATTAGGCCCTCCATAGGGTAACCATGTTCAAGGAAATGCTCATTAAAAAGAACTCCATCATGAAGAAAAATCTACTATAAATATATAGAACACCAGAATTACCAACAGAAGTGGGAAATAAAAGGAAGTTTGCAGATAGATACCCTCTTCCAGATCTTGGTAATTTCGTGGAAGTTGTAATAGTCATCTACTAGACAATATTTTCCAGTGGACAGGACACTCAACTAACCCGGCAGATTCTGCTGGAGAAAATGCTCTCAGATTCACCTAATCCAGTCAAGAAACTAATGAGCTGAATCAGCCCACCAATTTCAGCAGCTTAAACCTACACATTTAAGGAGTTTTAGAGAACATTCATGTGAGCAGCTCCTTTGGCAAGCACCCGCCGAGAGGTGATGACAGATCAGGGTAACTTCTTCCTGGGAGACAGAAGTCCTGTGTATGACCTGATTTACCCAGGGATTAAAGTGTCTTAATTTGTATCTACTGTATGAATTTACTTCATTAGACCGATTTAATTTATGTCATTTTCAACCAACTTAGAAATTAATCCAGCTTTTCCATTCAAAATAGGCCTGCCAGAAAGGTCAGTTATAGGTGAAAACAAAGATAAAAGAACTGCTTATTTTCCTGTAAATTTTCCTTAAATAAAACCAAACTACCACTACCACCCTTTCCTCTGAGCAGAGCACACAACTAGATAACCAAATACTTCACGTGTAAGACAAAGTATCTTCTATATTGGCGGGTTATACAAATATTTGTACCAACACAATGCTCACGGAGAGGAAGAAATCACATATCTTTAAAGGATTAACTTCCATAGGAGCAACAGCTGCTCAGATGGTGGAGTCAGTACAAAAAAGCCTCTCCCAGCACCTCTCAAGTGATGCTTGGGCCCCAGGACATGGTTCTGTTCATACACCGTGAAGCTGGGCCCTGTCTCCTGAGCCAGCTCCCAGTGCTGCTGTCACAGCATAAGGCAGAGCCCCCAGGTGGGATCATCCTACCTCCACTATCCATAATGATAATGGAAATCTGCTCATCAAAATGCCCAGGTGATCCCAGCAAGAGGGCTGAAACAGATTCTGTACAGGAAAGCAGAATAAAAGCCAACAGATCATTACCAAGCTGACTGGGGAGAAATTCCTTCCACACACACCACCTGGCAACTGATTAAGATCTGTTAAAATTTACCAATAAAATTTATTTGCATATAAACTCACTTTAAAATTTCTCTGGAACTTTTAGAAGTGAGTGTATATACAAATACAGAACAGACCCTGCAGAGTTTCTTCTCTTCCCAGGAAGTCTTTGTTTTGTCAAAATTGCAGGCAGGCTTACTACAAAGTAAGACTACAATTGAGAGACAGACAGTTCTGAAGAGTTATTATATGTGTATTTAATATGTACAAGACAAACATTTATTTCAAGCATTTATTTTCTTTCCCTTGTACAGAACAGGTAGCTTTTTGTTTGTTTTTTTTTTTTCTTTTTACTTCAGCATGTGGCTCTATTAATCTCATTTTAACATTTTCATCTTCTCTAGTTCCAATTCCTACATCACTGCAAGACTGCATCTCATCACACACATCTAATGCATCATTTTAGTTTGAGTCATTAATCTTTGCTTTCCATTCAAAAGATAAGCCATGTTTAATAGCAATATCATATAATCTGCATCTAGGTTCTGGAAGAACAATTTGCAAACTTCAGGAAAATATTGTATCTATACCAAATTTAATTACACATCCAAATATCATTTTTAAGAGGCCAAAAGTTCTCTCTGCAACAGCAAGATCTAAGAATACATTTTAAACAATTTCTGCTTGAGTCTTGGGAGAAATAAAAGAACACAATCAGTTCCCTCATGTCCCTCTCCCCCAGGCTAGTTAATGTTATCTTTATACAATAAAGATAAGGATATCTTTATACAATAAAGATAAGGATACAGTTTTAAAAAGACGTTAGCATTGATAAATATTTAGTAACCCAAAAGCACCCGCCCTGAAGAGGCAGAACATTTACAGAAGATTAGATTGCCAAGAGAATATTTGAGTCCTAGGTTGATATTGCACACCTTGAGGCAGGATTTGACCTGTGACAAGCACCCTGGCTTCAAACATTTCTCCAGCTGTCTGCTCCCACTTGTTCATTCCATGATTAGTGACAGCACAGCCTAAGCACTACCAAGCACATAAAGCACACTAAGGCAAAACATCCAAAATCAGGTTACTTTTATACATATTTGATAACTTTGTGTTAAATCTTCACAGATATTTTCTGAAGTGCTCCAACAGCATTAGGTCTCTTCCACCCAATGTTTTAGCTCATCAGTGCACACCAACACCACATCATCAACCACACTCCAGATTTCTCCAGACAGAATTAAAGCACAGGAAGTGACACGGAGCTCTTTGCTTCTCACCCTGACTGACCAGACAGTGACTGGGGACTAAACTGAGGTTGTAGAGACTGAAGATTTTGTCAGAGTTACTGGAATAAGGCATTTGTGGTGCTGCATTCCTGCTTGACCTTCTCCCCTATGAGAAGGAGGTGGTGGCACTCTTTAGAATGATCATCCAGCCTTTCAGCAAAGATATGTCACACTCTGGAGTTAAAATAAGGGTAACAGGACAAGATTAAAGGAGTGAACCAACTGGTCAACTAGTCCTTATCTGAGGGAACACATCTAATTATATTCAAAAGACTTCATTAAACTTTGAAAGGAACTCTTTGCTTCTTAACCTTAGTGGAATAAGAATTATAAATAGACTCATTCACTAAATTAATAGTGCAGGCTCCTTGCAAGAAGAGGATAATGTGAGAGCTCATCATAGCACTTCACATCACAACTAGGGTTTCAGATAAAGAGCAGATTTCAAAAATGCCTCATTTCCTGAATAAAATGGCCTATTTTTTTAGGATAACTGTGGTTCTAGCTAGCTGTGAATGACCATTGAGGCCTCTTAGAGCAGTACCATTTCAAGAAACTGTTAAATGTTCTGTATGAACAGAAGATGCGTATAATATAAACCAAAACTAAGAAACACATCTCTTCAAAGTTCATTGGGACTCCCATAAGTATATACAAGTGATCAACTTCAGGAAATCATTATGCTAAATAAAGTCACATTCCAAACCATGCAGCTGCTTCTCTGATTTCTGAAATCATAAGACTGTTTTCACAGCCCAAGATGTTTTCACAGCTTTTATTTAATGAATGTTCCTCAACATATAGTTAGACCTAAGGCTCAAAAATAAGAAGGCAAATAAAAAGCAGTAAAAATTCTTTGGTTTTTCTAAAATCTCATTATGTTTTAAGCCAACCTTATGAGCTGGAGAAGTAAATAGTGAGTTTCAACCTCCTGAGGTTCCTGAAAGCAAAACAGCTTCTAGGAAGAAAACTGGAAACACAATAATACCCAAATGTATTAAGATGGTCTGCTCCTTTAGTCTTTCCCACTGGCAGAAAATTTAATAAACATGTTTATTGTCAGCAACTGAAACACATCAATTCAGGAAGACCTCAATTCCACCCTTTCACTCCTTTCCTTTACTGTATCTAATAAGACAATATATAAACACTATTGCATTCTCCAGAGCCAGGTGGGTCCCTGCTTTTGATTTCTCCTTAGGACTGGATTCACGGTTCCTCTGAACACTATTTTCTGATATTTTTCATCATCCCTCTTCATGATTTGACCAGTCCATTAAAGTCAGATTGAGACTCGCTGATTTTAACTCCTGCACCCTCAGCCTTCGAGCTCCAGACAGTAATGGTATCCCCAAAACTCCAGAGGAGCTCTGGCTGCAAACCCACCCACAGAGTTTATCTCAGCGTGTTCTGCACACAGCAGAGCATTCAGCAGCTCAGCAGAGTTAAGACCGTGTCAGTTCCAGAACTACCCAGCAAAGCAGGGATCCCACAGATAACAGCAGGCGTGCCTTTGGTGCTAGGTGTAGATAAGCACGGGTCTTACAATCAGGGGTAGAAATCTCTTGTTGATCTAGGGCTGCTTGATTTTCCTACAGCCACACTCTGCTCTGCACTTACACTGCAGTGCAGCCCATGAGAACCACAAGTGACAGAGCCCTGGCTTCTTGGGACACTGCTCTGTGTCCCCTCAACACCCCGAGTGCTCCCTGGACACCCTGCAGAGAACTTCTGAACCTCTAAGGAAACGTGATGGGATGCCCCCATATAATGGATTAGGTGCTCCACGTCAGGGGAAGGAAAACAAGGAATCTCATTAATACCCTGCATGGTGGTGCTGTGTGTGTCCTAGTGGGGTTTAATACAGTGAGGAGTACTTAATGCATTATGATAAAGAGCCTCAGGCCTCCGGAGGATTCATTCTGTGAAACAAACAAAATCCTATTAAACACATTTGTACTGGTAATCTCCCTATATTATAGCAAAATAATCTGTGGACAAATCAGAGTGCTGATTATAAGCAAGGCATCGAAAATTAATTATGGGACAAAACAGAGAGCTGGAAGTTTTACGTTTAAAGAGTTTTATATCAAGAACCTTCACTTTATCAGCCGGCACCACCAAAAATAAAACCACCTTGCAAATTTATACAGGTCTTACAAGACACTGAAATTGTCTAAGAGAACTCAGCTTATTTTCTCTAAATTAATTTATTCCAAATTACTGGAGTGTATTGAAGCAATACAAGCATTATTCCATTCTGTTCTGACACCTCCTACCAGCAGATGACTCTCCATTTAGCAAAAGCCATAGTCTACTTGGAAAAAACATAGCTAGAATCAAACTCAAGTATCTCAATCCTGCTACAAATCTGGCTCCTTTTAGAATTACAATGTGCATCTTTCCAGCTCTTATCCACAATGAATAACTTTCCTCAGACATTAAAAAATCCTTTTTCTAAGCTGTTTCAATGTGATTTTTCAGCTCAGAAACACTGGAGAAGATTTTATTTTATGCCTTGGGATAAAGCTTTCATTAGTCAGGTATTAAAACAACCCCTTAATAATCCCATGCTGATCTTGAAAATTCCAAGCCTATTCCCTCTGTTACTGAAGACTTGTTTAGAAGTACAGCTAAGATTCACTTGATCTCAGTTACAGAGATGCTGCAAGCACGTAACTGTAAAACTGCAAGACCACGCAATTCCTTTACCTCTCCGTTTTCTTCCCCCCACAATCTCATGGTTAAAAATATTATTATTTGACACCAAATAACTCTTAACACCTGTCAATGGAATGCTTGAAATCTGCAGAAAATTGTGTGTTTACAGTTAGCCATCCCTCAGCTGAAAGGGCTTCTCCAGCTATTCCAATATTCTTTGTGCTGTGTGTTTACCTTGCAATAACCACTTGGCTCACATAGAGCTGGGAATTTGTGTTTTATTAATGCTAGTTCCAATGAGAATTTGCTAAAATTCCACACAAAGCTAAATTGTGATGAAAGAAGAATTACAAAGGAGAACATATTGGGTTTTCCATTCATTTACACTGCAGCTAGTACAAGTCTGCTAGTTTCTAGTGGGATAAATCAGGATAGACTCAATAAGGGAAAGAACAACTCCCTGTAACAATTGCCAAAACAAACACATCACAAGGATCCCAGCAGTTCCTTCTAGGACTATAAACTATAAAACACCACCTAAGGCCAAAGTTTGGGGGCTGGAACGTGATTACTTCAGGGCACTTAAATCACAACATGCAGGTCATTTGATCAAGGTCACACTTTTTACACAGGAGAATATTAACTCTGATATTGCCTGGATCTGTGTCATAGACAGAGTTATTGAGCAGTAGCAGAGTTCTGCATACACACTCAATTACTGTTAAAATCATGGCTGGTTTTTTGCATGATATACAAAATTACTGTTGCTTTTCATGAGGTGAGGTTCTCATAGGAGACCAAGAAATCCTGAATAGAGTTGCAGCTTCAAATACCCTTGTGATTTATTCCCAGAATGTGTTTAAATATGTCCCAACAAATTATTTTTAGCATTGCCAAGCACAAAGTCTTTTAAAAATCTACTTCAGTCCCCTGCAAAAATCATAGTAACTGCCTTAAAAGCCATGAAACTTTGTTTGAAGAAAAGTTGTAAAGTTTCTTCCCTGCCTCCTATTTTTCTGATGCTCTTAGGTGTCCTTGCTTCAGATTTTCAAGGCTTTCTCAAAACAATGCTCAGAAACAATTCCACTGAAAATGAAAGGCAAGATTCTCATGAACTCTGTTGACCACAGAAAACAAAGTGTGGAGAGAAGTATCACAGAAGCATGACAAAGCCTGGCAGCTTTTCAGCTGTGTTTTTCTTCTAATTTCTGATACACTTCAGTGGTAAGCAGCAAATACTTTTGTGCTGGAAATGCATCTCTTGTGTGTGTTCACCTGAGTCTTCCTGATGGATTTGAACATAATATACTTCTAGGTTAACTCTCTCTAAAGAGATCAGTTGTTTCTTTCAGGAAAACAAGGTCACCTATCAATGTGTAAGACAAGGACAGAAAGGGTACAAAGCCTTTATGATGAAATAACAAGACTTCAATATAGGACATTATTTAAGTTAAAACATTCCTCACCTGCCCGTTCCAGCAACAACTATAAGCACTGCTACTTAATTTTAGAAAAAAAATAAGCAGTATTTTGGTCTTAGTAAGTGGCATTGAAGTAAATCCATTCTTATGCAACTATAGGACACAGGAACAAACATATTCTGAAATCATTTATGCTGTAAAAACCAAACCATGCTGATTTAGGGCTTAACCTGCATGACAGATGGAAGGGGTTGCCAGGGACTTCAGATTTGCTATGTCCCTTTACCACAAATCACACAAGATAGAGACAACCCCAGAATCAGCACTGACTTACCTCCCAAACAGGTGATTTTAAGAACGATGTGACAACTGAAAAATAAGCCTCTTGATTTCAGGTACTCTTCACATTTCTAAAAGCCATATGGCATAAAAACATACACACCAGATGCATTCTATATTGTTTCCAGAGTATTTTTTGTCAAATAATGTTCCTATACTAGAAAAATTTAAAAAAAATATATATCTGCATACTTTGGAAATACTCCTTTAAAGTCTCAAGACTAGATGATTAAATACTATTATATGTTTAAAGAATATCCTCAAAGCATCTAAATACCTGGGTTTCACCCATTTGTATTAATATAAATCTTCTTGCTAAGGAGAGCACTGAAGCATAACAAAAAGATCCAAAATCTTATGCTCAGCATCTCCCTTACAGGTAACACACGAGGGTGGAGGGCCACTTGCAATAAAAGTTGTATGTTTCAGTAAGATACCCAAACCATTTTCAGCAATAACTCAAGAGTGAAATAAAATATTCATTAGGTGGCGACTGCACTACTTGAAATGCGTTTTTCTGTGTATATACCTTAGTTTATAATGGCATATTGAAATAATCACTATATTGCACTGGATTCTACATGTGCACTGCAATGGATATGGGATGAGAGAGAGGAAAAATTAGTAAATTCTTGTCAACTTGCCAGAAATGGTTTCCAATTGTTGTTAGTTACCTTTTGAACCTAAGAAAGGTCTTATATTAATACAGAGCACAGCTGATTCTTCAACTGATAAATAATCTGTTATTGCCTGATAAGATAGATTACAAAGCACAATATTTATGTCTGTGTGATGTAAATTCATTTAATATATCTAAAAATCCATCACAACAGCATAGTAAATGCATAACAGAACATACAATTTTTTTATAGGGAATGCCTTAAGTAGCTAAGGTAGGAAAAATCTGTAGTAACTCACCCATTTTCAAAGAGAAAAAAGAAAAAAAACAATTTTTGCCGATTATTGGATTTTCAGAGTTGTATGTATTTTATTTTCAAACACCAATATATAAAGAACTAAGTACTATTTCTTTTTTCCTTCAGTTTTCCCTCAGAGTCAAATATAAGTCAAGAAAATCTTAGATGTCTTCGTTGGTATAAAATAATGGGCAAGGAACCCCATGGCAAAGAGTGCTTTATATGTTACTAAAATGCAAGAGAAGGGATCTTTCTCTGGCTGCATCTCCTAAAGAGGGGTTAATGTGCAAAATGTAACTTCTCACTGGATGACAATCAGCAGCTACTTCTTGCTTAGCTGTTGAGATACTATTATGCACTTACAGAAATAAGAGAACACTTTCTTTTCCATTAAGTGAGTCCTGAAGAACTTGTCTGCAGAAATCTCAGAGTATGCAGTGATATGAAGACGGCCCCAAACATTTCTCCAGAAACTCTCAAACCTGGAGTTGTACCCAGCTTTGAAACCAAGTGAAGCTCCCCACGGGGGTGATGTGACAAGCACCAGGACCCAAGCAGGCAGCTTCTTGGTTTGACATTGTTTCTCCTGTTACTTCTTCCAAGCTAGCACACCATAGTTAATGCACTGCCTTCCACAGCTCTTTTTTTCACTCTATTTTATGTTCTGCACTGCTGTCACTTCCTTATAAAAAGTCAGATTGTGCACAGAGCAGAAAAAAATTTTATTTTATTACTGAGCCCAAAAGCCAATTATCAGAGGATAATACAGTCATGCAGTCAGGGCAGAAACATCATTTCCTTTCTCTCCATGGGACCGAACAGGTCTTAAGAATTTTACATTTCATTGATTTGTTTAAAGCTTAAAAATGAATCATCAGGCACAGATCCTCTCTGCAGCACCAAAAGTCTCCTGCTGCAGTAAGTGAGGCAGGGCTGTTACAGGACGCAGCTGTGACTTCCAAGAGAATTGAAAGCCCTTGACTTGGTGCAAGAGCCAGGGTTTGCCTCCAAGGATTTCTTTCATTGTGCTTGCTTAATCCTGTGCAAGAGGTGTTCAGCCTCTCCATGATAAGACATGTCCAGATTTGGCTTTGACACATATAAAAAAAATGTTAGAATTTCTAACATTAAATGTTAGAATTTTTGTCTCTTAATAGAACATAGTTAAAAATTAAGTATTGAGCTTAAGGGGCACCAAATCAGCCAAACTAGGACTCTCTTCCAAAAAGAGTTCTGATTATGTAACCATTTAAAGAACAAGATGGTGTTCAATTTCAGTTTGTAAAAATACCTCATAATTTACATAAACACAAATCCACTCTTTTACACAGAAATATCTGAAAGCTGTTGCAAAACGGGACCTTTCAATTCACATTACAGTTATAAAAGATCAAATTTAAATAAAACAAACAAAACATAGTTTATGACTCTCCTTTAAATATATCTCCAAAATATACAAATGCATTTTATTTTTTGAAGCTTCCATCAGCATGACAACTTAGAAACATTTTCACCTTTTCCAAATGATTTGGTGAGAAACAGACATTCTTTTATTAGCCTTTTTTAAAATATATTTTCCTCCTCTATCGAGACTAAAATGTTTGTAGCATTGATGAGCCTTATGACAATTGTAAATCATGTTGAAATCTATCTATTCATGAAATGAATCCAATAGTACTGTAGAACATAAACATGCCTTTGTTTTAAATGTGGAAACAATATTTCACCAGGCCTGGAAAGGGAGAACTTAACAACCACTTAGGCTCTGTTTATTGCAGCAATCATTTCTATTCTAGACTGAACACTGGAAGAATAGTTTAGTGGCAAATTGGTTACATTTCCAGTATGTAAACTATATTACCAGATGAAGTAGAAAGAGCACTCTATTAAGGGATTCTGTTTTTTTCAAAACTAGATTCAGCATGACATTAATAAGCAGTATGAACTAATGCTCAGCTGTGTAACATTGTATTCTCATTTACACTACTCAGATTGTCTTAACTGGGTTTCTACTGTCATGAATTCAGAAATCAACTTCTAACACCATTTATAAACTCGGGGTTTTTATGTAAGTGTCCACAGCACTGGCATACACGTGTGTGCAACACTGAAAGAAGAAACAACCATCGCCTTACCAGACCTCTTGTCCCCTGGATTTGTGCCACAATTGCTCTCTTGACACTGCAAAAATAAAAGAGAGGGAATAATTCAGAATGAAAAACAATCACTGTACTCTTATCCACTACCAGATTTCCAATATAACAATCCATTAGTGGTGTTATCTGAGAAGTGTTGGCATCAGAAGACCTGACCTTAACCTTTTAATTCTGAGGCAATATCTCCAGAGCAATTCAATGTAAATGACATCTATACACACACAAGTGCATACACAAAAAACTGTGAAGTCTTCCCTCTGTTTCCATGACTGTTTACAATTTTTTTACTCTTTATGAGAACAAAAATTGTTCTCTTCAACTGTATTAAGTTCAATGCCATAAGTAGAAATCACACTAAACATTCAGATGACATCTGACTTGAACACTTCCCTAGGATTTACATTCTTGATTAGAATTTGTAAATTACATCATGTGCACACTTAAACACACAGAAAATAGTGTACAAAGTACAAATTAATACTTCAGAGTACTATCAGAGGTATCTTGCCTCTGTAAACACACAGCAGAAATGCACAAATGTAGGCCAGGGGCAAAAATACAGTTAATTTTAAAACCCCAAAGAAACCAGTAGGGCAGGAGGGCTTTTTGCCCTCTATTTTGCTACTTCCATCAGCTGTCTGATCATTTTGCTGACCATCACCCTTCCCATCACTTTGTGAGTACTCAGAGGAGGTCATCTCACCTCCTCTCTGGTGCTGAATCCTTAAATTCTGCTTCAGCAATCTCGTGCTGATTGTCTACATGGCATCAGCTACTTTCTATACTGCCACACACACCTTTATTAGTTTTCTAATGGTACCATTTGTGTGAATGACAAGTCATCAGGAACAGGAAAGGTAACATTCCAAAACATAGACTTCATCGTTAAATGAGAACAAAGAGAAGAAAGATTGTACTCAGACTTAGGAAAGAATTTTATGGGATCAGACAATCTCTTTCCACTGTCAGTCCATAACTTTTGCATGACTCACACTGTTTCATGTGTGCCCTCAGGGACCCACAGCTGGCCATAAGATCTACTCCCTGACTCCCCTCAGTCCTGACCAGCTGTGAATCACATCTCTTCATGCTGTGAGCTCTTAAATCTGCCAGCATTATCCACTTTACCCTACAGCCTATTCTGCAGCCACAGACTGTTAATCTCTTGATATCAAGACAGAAAACATGCTGTCATTTGCTGTGTCCAGCTTTCAGATTTGAATTCTTTTACTGCTTGCAAAAGCTGTCTGCCCGATGCTGTTGATTGCAGGAATTGATTCAAACATCTCATTTAAACACACGGGTGTAGTCTAACAAGCTGATTTGTACCATCTTTGAGCAGCCTGGTCCAGTGGAAGGTGCCCTGCCTGTTGCAGGGGAATTGGAACTAGAGGAGCTTTAAGGTGCATTCCAACCCAAACTATTCTGCAATTCTGTGATTTTGAGTTCTGGAAGGCACCTGTGCCTTTCTTTACTGGTGTTTTTTCCCTTGGAACATGGACAGAGACACTGTAACAGCAATAAAGGCTTCAGTTCTCAAGGTTTACATTCAACAAAACATGGCACTACCAGGAAGAGGCATCTTAGCTTGGGTACAGTCCTGATGCAGTCTTGGCTTGCGTCCTCCCACAAAATGAGAATATCATTAGCTAGAAGAACCATCCTCCTAGGAAAATAACTGCAGACTGCAGACAACCAAATCCAAAACCACCCTAATTTGGAGGTGTTAAGAGTTTGCATCTGAAGCCTGTAAATAAAAATGCAAGAGTAGATTCTACAAGGTATTGCTTTACAACTTAGAGCAGGGGAGACAGAAGAGAAACAGAAGCTAGAATTCTATTGATAATTGGGAAAGATCTTTGGGCTCCCCTTATATCCTTAACCAACACAATCTAAATTCCTTAGCTACTCTCCTAGCAGAGTTCTGAGTGTGGCTTCCCATACAAGCATCTCTCGAATAAGAACTCTGAGGGCTACAATCCTCCTGCTGTTCTTTAGCTGTCAACTCTCCCTTTCTGTACTTTCTGGCTCTAAAAATATTTAAACAATAGCCTGATTCTCAACAGAGCTTTGCTTGGCTAATTGAGCACAATAATGTACATGAACAGCTTTTTTGTTCACAGCATTCCCAGGTGAGCTGGGTCAGCTCTAATTACCAGCAAAAACATTTCCATAAGTACAGAATTAAAATGGTATCTGGGCAAGCCTGATGATCTGCTTATCCTTTTACTAGTGCAGACATGGACAGGAATGGTTTGAACACCTATGGTGGAAACATCTACATCTGATCTAGGAATCCAGACTTCAGTCAGCACAGGGAAACAGGCAATGCTACAGCCTGAGCGGGTCACCCTTTTCCAGTGTGCACCTTCAGCTGAGGTGGTTTGCATGAGAGAAACCCCTTCTCTGCTGGCTAGAACCTGAGTGCCCACAGCCAGCTTTTAGTGCTCATTCTTGTCATCTTCAGCCACACAAAACCTGCCCCACCGCAGCCTTGCGCTGGGTTTCTCACAGCTCAGTGACAGCTCCACACAGGGCATTTTAATTATCTAATAAATGACAAACTCATTTCAAAAAATGTTTTGGATTGCTTGGCTTAAGAGAAGCTTCCCTCGGAGACTGGTGGATATGAGCTGAGCAAATTCATTGTTTCCTTAGCACCACCACACCAGTGCTCCTAAAAGGCCAATCTCAAAGAACATGAGTCATGTCTTTATAAAGCTCCAGGCCTGGGGCTGTACTTAAGTGGTACTCGAAAAGAATGGTGAGACAAGAACAGAAACCTAGCAAGCTTGTGGCAAAAAAAAATGTACCAGCCAAGAGAGACTATTCTTTCTAAAAGCCCAAACAAAGCATAGGTTCCTGTGACTCCTGATACAGCAGAGAGAGAGAGAGTAAAAAAATTAAAAATTTTATTCTTCCTTTCTCCTGAGAGATTTTCTTCATACTGACATGAGTGATACATGACTTTCCAAATATCTGCTGCTTTATACCTTCTTCTTTTCCTCCTGGCTAACAGCTAATAGAAACAAACCCACTTGATCAAACTTTTATCTTCATTTTAGCTCCTCAAAGCAAATTGTCCTCTCTTCATGAAGACAGAAAGAAGGTATAATGAAAGACAAATAAACATACACAGCAATGGACTGAGGCATAGAAAAGACATTTGCCCTGCAGTAAATATTCCATGTACATGTTTGTAGTTGCAATTTGCAATCCTAAAATGGTATTGCACACTCCTGTATGAGTTAACAACACGAGTGATCAAAGATGTCTTTAAAATGAAGTATATGTATTTAGCAGAGTGAAATAAGGGAGGATAGAGTGAGCCCCTTTTAAATTCCTAACATGACAGTCTGTTTTGTCATTTCTTATCAGCCTACTCTGTGCAGTGCTATAGCTGATTATATTTTTTTCAATCCACAGAAGCTAGACCAAAACTGCCTTTCTCAAAATTTTAATAAGCAACTGGAAGTAGCACAACAGCCATGGTGTGCTGCAGGTCCCTGTGAGCTCCTGTGCATCAGCACTTCCCACAAGTCTGCAGTGATTCGGGAGGGGGTGGTGTGGCATAAAATATGTTCTGCTTCGAGCAGGAACGTTCCAAGTCATTAAATGCCAGATCTTCCATGCACAAATAAAAGGCTTCTGAATTCTCCTCCTTAGGATAATGGTATTGATATCCCTTCTCGACTGTTTAGAGTAATAGATGCCAAAGAGTAAAATCACTCAGTAACCCTGTGCTTCATTCCACAGTGCCTGTGAGTGCAGAAGGGTGGGTATGTACTGAAACACCTCATTAGCTCCTGTTTGTTCTGGTGACTTTTGGATCAGACTTTGTGGGCCCATATTCCACAAACTGTTTCCAGACATGAATCAGTGCAGATCAGAGTGGATCTCTTTTCAATCCTCACATCAGCCAGCACAGGGACATCAAATCTGACTTCAACTGAGGGACTAAACTAGAGAAACATATGGAGGTCTTTTTATTCCCAAGCAAAACAAGCCCTTTTCTGTTATATCTTTTTCACAGTTCCCTTTGTGTGACAAGATCCTTAAAACAAATAAAAAGCCCCAGCCTTATCAACTGAGTTGTAAATGTTGTCTACACAGGCATGTCCTCAAGCCTCTGTCTGAACTCATCAGTTCTGGCTGTACTGATGAATCTCAGAAAAACTGTTCTTCAGTAATTCTTAGAGATGTACTTCATTCCTAACTAACTTCATAAATGTTTTCTGGGATTTGTGTTTGCTTTTTGTTGCTTCCATCAGTCTCTGATCATCATTAGTGCTAAATCAATAGGTAGCACATTTCTAGGCCAATCACTATCAAAAACAAATGAAACTAAAATTGTACACATTTCCCACAAGATCCTTGTTTCCTTCTCACAGCTTGCTGATTCCATTAGCTGTGCCTGCTCAACTTTCAAACTTTTATCTAAATCACTCTGTCCATTATTCCAACGAGATATTAATTCAATGTTCCCTGCACCTTTAACAGGATATTTTATTTGCACATAATGTAAATTATGACCGTGACATTTTTCTCAGAATAATTAAGATGTTCCAAACCAGCATCCATGCTCACCATCATTTAGACAGCTCTGGTTAGTAATTCCTGGAAAAATATATGGGACTTTGTTGCAGTCTGGAGACCTATTGCCCAAAGTGCCAGGAGACAAAAAAAAAAAAAAAAAAAAAAAAAATTGACACGAAATCAATGTTATCATTATGTGAGCCTATTTTTGACAAACAAATAAAAACACAGACCCAGTTGAACCAGAGCTGCCATTGACTCTCCTACCCCTGAGATTATTTTCTTTCAACTTCCTCCCAGGATTTTTCTGCAGCCACTGCCTGAAGTAGAAGGTTATCTGCAGGAAAGTCTTTGAAGCTCAGCTCCTCGGGCAAGACTTCTGCTATGGGAAGGATGTGAGCTCTAACTCACATCATCCTTCCTCCTCAGAAGTCTTCCTCTCCTCTCCAGGCCTCCTGGGGAGCTCGTGCAGCTCCTCACTCAGCACAAACACTTGGCCATGAGTTTCCCTTCAGACTGAGGCCATTTTCTTGCTAAAATCTCTGAGATTTCAGAATGTCCTTGTTCTGTGCTGGATGGAATCCAAAACCTTTGATGTTTTTTCAGCTAATTAAAAGACAGACAGCCTGCCCCAGAATACCTAACTTTGATAAAAATATAAATTGATCAAAAGAGATTTCTGTCTGGTAAAGGACAGACTAATTCACAGACAGATTTCTAAGATAAGAGACCTAAAATCATAGGAGAGAGCAGCTCTATTATCATCATTATTACAAAGAAGTAAGAAAGAATACTTTTTTTGTGACTCTCTCTTCATGACAGGATCACCAGACACCCAGCACCCCTTGGCCACCATGGGTTTTCATCCTAATTCCTCCTTGTCTTCAATTAACTGAGTTAGAAAGAGTTTGTATGTCCCAAGAGCAACACAGAGCTGGAGGTCAGGATCCTTGTTAACACAGTTGAACAAATATCATGAGTTTTTGTGCTGCTGGCTCAGCTGCAGATTGCCAGAACCAGCCCATCTTCAGTGAGATCCCTCTTCTGAGAGGCATTTCACTGCCCTAAGGACACTCATGGAATCCTGTTTACTAGACAGATCATAAAACACAACATTAAACCTAGGGAAGCATACAGGGAAGCTCCAATGTTTAATAAAAACTCAGAGGGATAAGGCACAAAACCTGAGTTAGTTGGCCCCGTAGTATATATGTGATGTGGCAGATTTGAGAAAAGCAAATGAAGCCTTGCTGCTACACACATGTACTAACCAGCCAGGGGAAATGGTGAGAATCATGCTTGGGAACTGCCAGATTAGTGTACTAATACAGCAAAATGTAACCAAGTCTCATTGCACTACCAGCTGTAAAATAGTTAGAAATAAAACATTATAAACGTATCTGGGGCAGTTCCCAACAAAGAGAGGTAGATAGCTTAATGCTCCTGTATTTTACTAAGGAGAGGGAAACTGTTTAATTGGCTCATTAATGAACAAAGGAATATTGAAAAAGTATTTTTTATTTAGATACCAAACTGTGCAATTTCAGAAATAGCAATAGTGGATGAATCAGGTCAATGAAAGATATGAAGAGAATGGCTTTTAAAAAGCCAAATAAAATTTCAAGCTGTCATTTCCCCATGAGCACTTGCTCACTGCTGCTCAGAAAGGCTAAAGGAGTTGGGAGAGGAATGTCAGCATCTGACCACATCACAAAGCCTTCTCCAAAAGCATCTGGTGGAAGCTGAGTGCAGTAAAACTGTCTGAATCAGGCTCACACTTCACTTTCCTGTGTCATTGACAGCTGATTATGGGCTGTGGTTTTCCCCTGATGCCTGGGAAATGTGCAGCAAATACTACAGCTGCAGGAGGATTGCAGTGAGGATTTGGGATCTGGGAGCCATTCTAATCCTTGCTGGGAGCAGAACTTGCTAAGGCGTCAGCTGTTCAAATGCATGAAGGAGAAAGAACTTAAAGCACCAATGAAATACCTTGGAGGACACCTCATTTTGCCAGACAGAGAAGGACAGTGGCAGCCAATTTTCAGGCTTGCTTTAAAAAAAAAAAGTAGTTCCCTCTGTTTTATCTGAAGAGACCAAGAAAAGTATCAGAGCTAAAAGCTACAATTATAGGAAAAAAACAAATTTGTCTTTTCTGATTTAGGATGATATACGTCAATCATAACCAGGTCTCAGAATATTGTTTCAAATCCAGGTCTTTAATCCAGGCTGTTTGAAATGGGGACAGTGGAACTTGACTTCTGCAGTGTCTACAGAAATACAAACCAAAGACAGTCCAATATATCATGGTACAGAACCTTATTATAGCAAAATTTGCATCCATACCAACTTCTTTCTTTTTTCCCTTCTGTCTTCTCTTGCCTCCATCTTCCTCTACCACATGCATTTCTTTAAAACTCTTTTAATTTCAGGTTTTGTAGATGTTTACCAGGAGCTTTGGGAGACAGGACATGTTAATTTCTGTTCCTGCTCTTATGTTAAGGATAAAAATACAACTACAAATACACTGAGCTGTGTTTGTATTGTATTCCATGCTTACATAATTACACATAACACATAATTGTGAATGAGCAGGTAAGAGTTCTGGCCACAATTTTTGCTGTGATCCCTACCTAAATATCTCTCTCTGAGCTCGTTATCAGACAATGAAAGATTTGTGAGGGTCTCATTAGGCATGTAATATTTACGTTTGCCAATCCTTTCATTCTTGATGCCAATACAATTCAGTTAACCTTAATACACAGCAAACAGAAGGCTTACAAAGTCATCAAGGTTTTTACTTTTATTTTTAACTTATCAATTTATAAATTAACTAAATCATTTCACAAACTTTGTTTATCTAGTTCTCTGTAGCCAAATCACAGGTTATGCACATTAATCTGTGCAGACTCTGACTTTCAATTTCATCGTTACCAGGAGTATGTCCAAGTAGGACACTTTATGCCTGGCACTCTTAATGCCATTATTCCTGTACTCAAAGTCACCATGCCAGAACATTTCATTTTGTCTCTCACTTTTTGCCATGAGGTGAAAGTATTTTTCAACCTGTCCCGCTTCCAAATATATTTCAGCTATGAAACACTTCTCATATCAAAGACAAAATAGCCTCTCTTAAAATCAGTAACTCCAATGGCTACAAAGGAATTCTTCTATGAATGAAAACTACTTGCATAAAGACGTGCAAGATTCGTCCCTTAAACTTTGTATAAAAACCTGCCAGAAGAAGGTGGAAAAATGAATAGACAAGTCATATTTATTTCTTCTTTTCTGATTCTGTACAGAACTTCCAGACATTGCCAGCAGGTGAGCTTTCTCTCACTCCAAAATGTACTTTTATAAAAAGGACATACTGACAGTATTTTTCTTATAACTTAGTGATCTTTTCAGTAAAGCATTCAACCACAGATTCATTCTGCAGAACTTCAATTAATATGTCTAAATCCTCAGGATTCTTCAAGTGAAACTTGTGGATTAGGAAAGTACCGTGGCACAGAGATTCAGAAAACTGTATTTCTATTCAAACACATTAAAGTAAATTCATTGTATACTTCAAGAAGCTTTAGTTTCCATCAAAGGAAAAATATGCAAAAGGAAAAATGTGTTTTAAAGGTCCATCACAACTGATGCATTATCCTGATATTTGACAAGTATTGGCCAATTAAATTTTTTAGGATATTACAGTTTCACCTCCAGAAATTGTCTTTATTTTGCAACAATCAAGGTGGTAAATAGAGGCACGGTATCATGATCGTAAGTTTGGTTTGGATGTATTTATATAGTTTGAAATATAAAACAGCATTACTTGTTACTACATATTAACTCAGTATATACCTTGGCTGTAGTTCAATACTAGGAGTGTAACCACAGAAAAATGGGGGATTCCCTAGCTCCAGTAACACACGTGGCTTGTACACTCAAGACTCAGTCAGATTTGAATAGCAGCCACAATGAACACCATAGCAGCTGTTTGCCAGCTGAGTTAGGAAGATTTCTGTACTGTTGTGCAAAATAAAATCCCATGGTGGTTGAGGTTACTGATGCAACAGAGCTGAATCCAGACTCTTCAGTGCTTTACTGAAGAGAATAGAAGGTTCACTACAGTTGGCTTTGCATGTGAACAGTGACTTTAGTGTCATATTCAATAAGCTAGTGAACAACAAAGTTGTTATTTCATTCCTTGGATTTTGCTGAAAAAGAAACCAAAATATAGGGTGTCTGATTAGCCACATTTTGCAGTTTGCAAGACACAGTCAAGGTCACTTGTAATTGTCTGTAATTTCCATGCAAGAGGTTGAGCACACTGGGACTCCAAAGCATTTCCCAGATATCAGAATCCATTCTCTAATTTTTTCCCAACTATAAATTAGAAAATAATTTCCTCAGATAACAAAATAAATTTAGGAGGTCATACATCAAGTCACCTTAGGCAATTTAAGTCAACTGGATGAAATAACAGTAAAACAAATTCTTCTAGATAAAGAAGCCAATGGAAATCCCTTTTAAAATGTGAAAATAATCTATATCAAAACAATTAAGTAATCTAACCTAAATTAATCCAGTCAATGGATTGTTTCTATGTGAATAGAAGCATCAGCTTAGAAGTTGAACACTCAAAATTCTCTTTCCAACAGATGGGCTGGTTTAAAATGGAGTAAGTGGAATTTCCAGTAGCATGAAAGAGCATCTTGCACTTGTCAATAGTTGTTTTTCCCCTTTATTATCTGTTTCTGCTTTTAAGATTGAGTCACAGTTGTCACTTTACTTTCTTGATGAACGATGTATTAAGAAAGTTTTTTCACATGCAATATAATAAGCATCCCTTTAGTTTGACTCATGGCTTGTCAATGTGCATTTCATTTACACTATTGTAAGCTCATAGTATATGTTCTCAAAAGAAAAATGGGAAGAAAAAGTAAAAATAAAGTTAAATTCTAACTTTAAATGTTAGGATGACATTGAATGAGTAGCTGTGAGGTATCTTACCTAGTATATTATTTTCTACTGTATTCTAATATCTAAAATATTCTACATGTATGGAATGACTTTCTGTTAGGTCAGATGCCACACTGACCTCCTAACGTGGCCTTAGCAGCCTAACTATTTCAAACTGATAAAATATATCTGAATCAGAAATTCTTTCCCCTAAGTGTGGTAGGGGTGGAGGAGCTGCACTTAAATGGGTCATATTAAAAATTCTTCTCTTTATCCATTTCCACTGGTTGGCTCCACAGCAACTGCCTCTGAAGTAATTATGAAATTATAAATATTTATAGGGTGACCCTAGGAACAAGATACTGCCACCTCAGTGCTTAAACAACCACTGAAATTATTCCATCCCTGAGGGGAAGAGTCCTGCAGTTTATCTGCATCACCTGCTTGATCCACTACCCAGGATTACACAGAGGCCTCCAAGCAAAACATGGCAAAGGTCACAGACACACAAGAGCAGTTGTGTTTTATGCAAAGCCACAAACGAGGAACTTCCTCCTTCCATCACACTGATATTGGACCTACAATATTCTTGCAACATGAATTCTTACATTTTCACTCGCCTTGATCCATCTGTCTCCTAATTTGCACAGCAGACTGACACAGTGCCCTGCCTCATTACCTTATAGGATAAATATTGCTCTCTGCACCCCTCCCTGAGAAAAGTGTGTTTGCAAAGGCATTATTTTAAGGCAATGGAAAACCACCTGTAGAGTCAAACTGAATTTTGTGAATTATGAGGCCTAGTAAAATAATAAGATAGTGTAGAATGATCAAATAATAGTCCTTTTACCATGGAGGCTCTCCGAGGTGTTGTAAAGGGCAACACAGACACTCAGGTTATGTGGCTCTTCATGGGGTGACAACACTGATATTTCCTAATGCTCTTGTGTCCTCAAGACAGAGCTACCCTTCTTCTGCTCCATCCACCACTTCCAGACTGACACACAAAGGAAATTTTCTGAATCTCAAAACCTAGTCAGTGCAGACCTTTATGCTTTAACATCCCTAGAAGAGCCTGGGATTCTTTCATCCCTCCTAACTTTTAAAAATACTTCACTTTAACTTTTGTCTGCACCAACAGAAAACCAGACATTTGTGAGCAGGATCAAGGCACAACAGGGAACCACTGTAACCTAACTTCAAGTCACACTTTTGCAGAGAAGTCTTAGAAGCTTAATGCTGAGAATTTCCATCCTTTTGTGAGCTTAAGTCGCACCAGGAAAATTTAATGTAGCTTTTGACTGAAAACCGAGGCAGGTATTCACCTTACACACACACATCATGCAAAGAGTCTGAACCCATACCACTAAGGCAGTAGTGAGTGAATGCAGAATCAGACCCATGCATTATTTGTGGCAGTAAGAAGACTGACCTATGTCTATGAAATCTAGCTAAAAGCAGATATACTCCAGGCTCTAAATTCCTAGAACATTTAACAGTTACTAAATACTAACAGTATTAGGATAATCAAATTAATGTGATGGAGCTAGCCTCTCAAAAGAGGGAAAAAACAACCTTTTGTTGTCCCTTAGTAATGTGGAAAATTACCTATAAAACAGGAGTCTTGCTTTTGTCCTGAAAATTTTCCAGATGTAGACTGTTTCAGACTGTTAAGAACTGAAGTTTCAGCAATTCAACTGTCAATGGTCACTAAAGAAAGAAATTTTCATGTAAAAAGTGGCCAAAATTACATCTCACCTTCACAGAAAATTATGCCAATGGGTTGTCACTTCAGTCCGAGTCACTCTGAAGACCAACACGAACAATAAATGTAATGATTTAAGATAAATAATTTCTATCCATTGCTAATTTTGCAACTATTGTACCTGAGTGGGGATTGACACACACTTTCAGCCCTGTTACCCTCCTTTCAAAGAGGTGACGATAATTGTGATTAGCATAGTTAGTGCCTCCCTTTTCTGCTCTGCAGACTCTTTAGGGAAGGACCTGTTATGAAAGAAGGCATTGAACTCATGTGGGAAACTGTCTATAGACATATTCCCTGACTGATGACTGAGGGATAGATATTCATTTCCTTCAACTATTAGGTCATCAAAAATCATAATTCTAAAAGCTGAACACATATCACCTGGCTAATTTATATATTCTATCAATTGGGATATAATTGTTATGTAATTATTGTTTCATTTCCAGTCATCTCCCAGACTAACAACCAGCATTATTAGTCAGCTCTTCCTTTTATAACACAGGCCTATCTATATAAAAATGTAAATCTGGGGAGAACAATACACTTAGAACTAACATGAGAAGTTACTTGCAAAAAATACTTGAATAAAAATTAAATGGTGGGGGAATAAAGGAACTTCCTAAAGAATGAGATTACAACTTTGGCACGACTATCAGGTAAGCACAGGTCATTGTACTGCTTCATAAAACAAATAAAGTAATATTAGTGCCTAACTAGTATCAGCGCCACCAGAATTAGTTGTTAAACATCAAAAGCCTTCATGACCCTCACACAAGCCAGGCTGCAGGCTGCTCTGCCCGAGGGCTGAGACTCCTTTGTCCCGGGTTCCTGTGATGAGTGCCACACTGTGTTTGATGCTTGCTGGCTGAGCTCATTCTGTCAGCACAGCACTCGGTATTTCACACTGGAACTCTGACTGTACTTCAAGGACAAGTCATCTGATCAAAGGGTGCCACAAATCTTCACAGTGGATGACAGATAGGAAATGGTAAAGCATTATTTATGTGAATGACCATTATGAATTTGAGATACTTTTCTAAACCATTTCATCATTATCCATTCATGTTTTAAATAACCCCCAACTCCTGGCATTGCAATTATCCTTCAACTGCATAATATTATAGCTGAATAGTCTGAGACCAGCATGAGCTACCATATACACCCAGACACGTGTCTGAAGTATTTCTTTAGCTGAATGAAGGAAAGAGTAATGAGACAGAACAATCAGGGAGGAGAATAAATCCTTTGCTAAAGTCTGTTCTGTGGGTCCAAAGCTTGTGTCCTTGGGAGATAACATGACACCAATCAAGAACACTATGGCTGATGTGTGTCCTCCAGGTAAACAAGCTGCTCCATTCAGCTGTGCATATCAAACATGCATGTAAATCAGTAACGTTCTTTTATTAAGAGGAAAATCATATGTGAAACATGACTGATTAAAACCCCACCAGGATCACAGTAAATGAGTTCTGGAAAATGAGCATGAAATGTCAGATGTAATAATGTGCAAATAAATTTATCTGTGAAATAATTTTCTTAGACAAGGTTTCTTTACAATCTGGAAATTTGTTTAATCACTCAATATTTTCTGAGGAAAATTTCATGAACAGCTGAAAATGACATTTATATAAACTAAGTAAAACAAAGTAATGGCTTAGAGATCATGGCACAAGTTTTTGTGTGCATGACATCACCAGAGCAGAATTTCCATGCTTCAAAAACAGATCAATACTTATGAAAGTGTTGAGGACTTAACTTCTGCCAAGAATGTCATTTACTGAACCATTCAATAGAGCAATGAGAAATGCATTTTCTACCACTCTGGTAGGCCCCTCCAATTAACTAAACTGAAGAAACAGAGTTATTTATAGTGGAGAACACAATCTTTACCTAAGAGAACATATGCACCAGTGTAAACTAGCAATTTAAATTACGAGTTGTCATAAAAATAACATGCTCAAATGCAGAGGAATTATGAAGATACTCTGAGTTCTGGCCCAAAACTTCCAAATGTCACAGGAAGGAATGGCAGTGCTCTTAATCATAGTTTTATCAGACTGGTAGAGGCTAATAAAGACAATTCCCTGGCATACATGCCTGGTTTTAGAGAGAGACCACATCTTTGGCTTGGTAACATCCCAGTGGCACAGCAGCTGGGCAGTGTCCCCTTGCTTTGTGTTCCTTGTCTTTGCTCTCATCTCGGTGAGGCTGCTCCTCAGAATTTGGCTGAGACCAGGCACAGTCAAAGCAAAATGGCAACAGCTCCAGATGAAATTTCAAAACAATCCCACTGGATTATACCTCTGCCACCATTCTCCAAATTAATAACTACTGGGAATCAGCAGAAGATCTTTTTGCACTGACTCTTCAGAATTAAGGATTTTTAAAAATCTAATCTAATCTAATGGTAATCTGAAGAGACAAATGCCTCCACTGAAAAAATTCAAATTGTACAGATATAAGTGGATGGGACAACAACAACAACCAATCCTTCAGTTTTCACATCTTTTAGATTAACTCCAGTCTGGAAGAGATATCATAACTCACTTCCACCTACAAAACTTCAGAAGTGGTAAAGAACCCGTGTATTTTAGTCCAGCTGTTAGGATGTTTGAGAGAATGGGATCACATTGACTGGTACCAACATTAAGAAAGTTTCCGCTTCAAAACAGGACCAAACTGAAGCTGAAACAAGTTAAAGATACACACAAAGTGACTGAAAAATAATTGCAATAAACCACATCTAATTGACTGAATTGAGCTTTTATTAGACTATTTTTTCCTTCGAATCTTTCTGTTTTTAAACTTAGATTATTATGTTTCAGAAAATATCTGAAATTATCAATACAATTTTCCAATAGAGAAATTCCCATAAAGTGTAAAAAATTTTAACAGATCCAAATATAAAGGAATAATATCTTAGACTCTGAGCAGCCGGAGTGAGGAATATGTTCATACATCAAAGTCAAGGGGAAAAAAGCTCAGATACTGAAACTATGAAGAAGAATGAGAGAGAAAAGGCTCTGTGGAAGAGCTGCAGCTTAGTCTTAAAATCCCCAAGTTGCTTGCTAGCTATCATATCCAATCCCTGTACCAGATTTGCACAGCTATAAACAACTGCTGATTAATTTCCATTTCTGAATACATTATAAGACAGGCAGGTTGAGAAGGGTACCTTTCAAGTTTACCCTACAAATAAGGAACCATGTTTTTGTACCACTCTCACATCTTCCTTTTCATCTTTGTTGTTCCTCATGTTTCTGTAGTTATTTTCATCTTTCTCCCATTATAGGTGTTTAATGCTAATGAGACAACATTTGATCCCCCCCTAAGTACATCAATGTGCTTTTTTTGTGTGAATATCAAATGCCTGCACTCACACTACAGAAATACACAGCCCAGGTAACCATGAAAAGACACTTAGTTCTTTGATAGTAAAGGTGACTTACATTTTTGCTGTTTGTCACCCCAGAAAAGAACAATGAGAAAGGAGAAAGAAGGTTACAGAGTCCAGGAGAAAATTCTTTTCTTCTAGAATGACTAAGCTAGGTGGGAAGGAAAGGATATAAATACTGAATGGAAGGGAATCACTATCAGGGTATAAATACAGGGACTCAAGCAGACTAGTGCATGGCTTTATATGTGGCATAACTCTCTGCATTTAATTCAGAGTCATTTGAGGTCAATGGGAAAAATCTTGATGAATTTTCCAGCATTCAGAGAAAGCTGTGATTCTGGAAGGACCCACAGTGCCACTGTTTGTACTTTTTCCATGATAGGTTCATGGGAGGTGTGCACATGTTATGTAGAACACCTGTCAAAGCTGACAACTAAAGTCATATCAGCACATGGCAGAGCCTGAGCCAGTTCACAGAGAAACCAACAATAAAAATCACACTCCACTGGAGGGGGGACTTCTGATGAGGCTTCGTTTAGGTCCCTGAATTTGTTCTGTAACTTACAGGGACAAGGATTCTTCTGAGCAAGAGTGGAACACCTTGATGTGAAGATGAACTCATAAGATTGACTTATGGTAAAAGCTCAAAGAGGATTTAAATCCATGAAATAATCTTGATTCATGGTAGAAGCTCTCAAAGACTGACTTCTTAAAGTTTGGTATTTCAGTTACAGCTGTATAAAATGCTTATCTCCAGCCTCAGCCAGTTCAAAAGTAGAATTGCTCTCAGCTTGACTTCCTGAATTAGTAGTGGACTGCTTGATATACTTTTAATATCTGCAGACTATTCACTTGCACTGGAGAGGAACAGTCTTGGTCGACTGGCTTACCCTGAAATGTTCTGAACCTGCCAAGCATTTAGAGTTCAAATTAAGGTCATTTGAGAAGCTCACATGCTACTTTGGCCCTCACTCGGTTAATTCAATGTCTGGACACAGGAAACTGAGCTTAATGATCTGTTTCTCTAGGTGTTTCTCATACTGGTATATCAAATGATGCTTAAAAAGAAAGTGCAAACACTTCATGTGTAATATATTTATATATTGTTATCTGGCAGGTCAAAGCACCAAGCTCAGGCCAAATAAATCTGTGCTGTAGAGTTGTGAACAGGGAGGAATGTTCTTCCAGCCTCCAGGATGCAGAGATGTTAAGAAATTGACTGAATCTATTTTCTGAATTGTTTTGGTTTTTTTCCCCTTAGTGAGAGTCATGAAGAGGTCAGGTTTTTTAACAGCATGCAAAGGAACAAAAAGTATTGTCCTCAGCAGGCAGAAGAGATGGCCAGAAACACAACCTGGGGCTTGCTGGAAACTCTCTATCAGAAATGTTTCACTTCATCAGTGGGACATGAATACCAGAAACCCCGAGGAGGCAATCAGCACCAAACACACTCTGTAGTACACAGTAATATTCCTCTGGCCCCAAGAACCTCACCTTTTCACCAGCTGTTTGGAGTCATCACTCTGGCTGATGCTGAGGACTGCAAGGGCTTCTAGAAGAACACTGTCAAATTTGAGTCATGAGTCAGATGAGTGAATTAAATGTAAAAATATCACATCACACCAAGGACACTAAATCATAATCAATTAAGTTTGGCTTCCCATTATTATTTGCTTAATCCTGAAATATGGCATGCAGGCTGAGCACAAATGGATTCTCTGTCATCTCTGCTTTACAAGGCCAAACACAGAAAAGCCTCACTCTGCTTTGTGTCAACAGAACTTTTATGATCTAGCTTCCAAATTATTTCAAATTTATCGAGTTCATTTAGTTGGAAAAAACCTGCCTAGTTCACAGAACCCTATACAGCATGTAGTTTGGAAAGCTTCCATTTCCAAATTATAGACCACCATGCAAATGAGAAAAATGACTAACGTTTTACTCAGATTCTTGGAAATACTCACTCCTTGAAATGTCATAGCAAGGATGAGAAAACAGTGATCACACCTTCCCCCCACCACGTCTATTACAAGTATCAACTTGATCCTGACTTCTCTGAAATAAATGAAGTCTACCCTCCATAGTAACATGTTCAAGGAGTCCAGCTTGTCAGAACCACAGGCATTTTCAGGTGTGCAAGCCACCAGGTCTCCCAGCAAGCCAGAAGAGCGTGCAAGGAGGAAATCATACGGGCCAGATCACTGGGACAGAAATCCATGATCGTTTTTGTCATCATTTGCTCCCATCTTTCAGCCAGCCCCTGCTCTGAGCTGCCTTGAGAGAGAATCTCTCTCCTTCACCCATCTTTTGGGTCTATCATAACCCCAGGGAGATCTGTCTCACGACGTAAGAAATTAAATTTGGCAGTGTATGTTCTTCATGCCTCCCCCTAATTTTTCACAGCTCTACTGACTGCTCATTTATTAGATCTTTTGACTTACTTGGAGATTTTCATTGTGATTTTACTTATCTCTCAACATTGACCAAATAAATTTTCACTGGCATCTGCTGGGCGAGGGGGAAGGGAATGAAATATGGTTGTTTTTATTGCCTATACATAAATTTTACTGGTACTAATCAATAAACCTTTTACTTGCAGCACTCAGGAGTACACAGTTTAACTATAACAAGTGGCAAAAGGAACGCAGGGAAGTGGCATTATTTCTGAAGTTGAAGGTAAGATCACATGAAATTGTTTTCTTTGGACTATTTGTGCCAAGCTACCATGTACAAGGGATACAACTCTCAGCCATGAAAGACATGTATAGGTGATTATAATTGAACTGCTTTGTGCTTTTTAAGCCAATCCAGGCACACAGTTTGCAGCACGTAACTGATCGACTTTGTCTCAGTGTGTTACTTGCTACCCTGGATCATGAGTTTAAGAAATCATATCAGAAATAATTGCCTTTCCAAAGCAGTCTTCCTGCAGGTGAAATGACAAGGTAAAGAATGTCAAAAAAAAAAAAAAGGGAAAGCTTCTAAATAGCCAAGTTTCAGCTCTTTCAGAATTAAACTCCACAACCACAAAATAATTCAACTAAAGCCTACAGTAAAATAAACAAAAATTTCAAAAGAGGATGTAGATTGTAGGTGTGGCACCCCTTCCCATTGTAATGATAGCAGAGGCACAGCTTTTGTAATTTTTTTTTCCATCTGTTGAATTTAAATATACGTTTCAAAAATGGAAGCATTTTAACACATTTTATAAATGGAGAAGTGAGATGATGGTATTATACACTTCAAGTTAAAAAGATCATGGATGAAGGTCATTGGAGCAAATAGGAACTGCAAATGTGAAGCCATTAATCATTGTACCAGTACAAAATTTCTTTGGAACCTATGAATTTCACCTGTATCTCTGGATAAGATAGGGAAACCTTCCTTTCCTATACCATCTTAAAAGCCTGTATTGGAACAACGTTGAAGAGAAAATTAATTATATAGATCTTTAACTGCAATATGGGACATCACAAACTGAGTCCAATGAAGTTTTCATTATGCCCGAAATAAATAGATAATACCTTTATTTCTTTTGCAGCAGTATCAGCAGAACACAGCATGAAATAATCTTCAGGCATCACAAAAAAGACCCCAAAGAATTTATGCTGAGTGCACTAAATGCTGTGAAAGGCAACTACTATGGCACAGAGACATTATGGCAATTCATGAGTTCAGCTGTGAGAGTAGCCTAACACAGGCTAAAGCATTTAGCACCAGTACAGTAGAGGTGCAGGGAAGGCTGGGAGTACTCACTGTTACTCATTGTTGTGACCTGGAAAACTGATAACTGAGTGAGACATTTGTCCCTAACAACTTTTGGGGGTTTGACCATGAATGATGCTTTATCCATCACATTCCTAACAGCTTTGACAACAAAACAGGGTGAAAAAATTGAATACCAAAGACAGAGTAGAACACAGGAGAAATTTCAAAGGGGAAAATACTACTGTAACTTATCTTTTTTTTCTTTTAATGAAACAGCCATGAAAAGTATCACTGCAGTTGCAGAAGAGACATGCACTGGTAAAAAGGTAAAAACTGTCACCCAGTCAAATCCAGACTCTGGAACAGGACTGTAAAGCATTGCTCTTATCAGAAACTGAAGATTTTGTGCCGTCAAATTTAGTCCATCTGTCCCTCAGGAACAAAGATAAGATCTCTAATTTGATCCCAGAGCAACCTGCTGGTTTGTCACCCTTCCATCAGAGAGGAAAAAGACTAATTTGTTCACTGCAGTGAAAGGGGCAGAGGTGCAGAACTATGCAGTGTTTATTTGGTTGGGCAGCAAACAAAATAAATTCAACTCTGTTGTTTTGACACTAACCTCAGCTTACTACTTATGGCCAAACCAAATGCTGTATTTAAAGAGATAATTAAATTAAGTTCATTCCTCTCCAGTTGCAGGCCAGATTAGTATCACTCTGCCATAATGCAATGCTCAGAGGATACTTAGTTTGCAAAAATCACTGCTTTGTTGTGTTTTGGGATGTGGTATTATTATTATTAAATTACGCTAACTTTAATTTGTTAACAGCTCTATTTTCTGCACATTTAGGTTTTAGTGCAAGAAGTACTAATACTACTGTGTTAAACTGCAGGACAAATTATTAACACATGAACTCCCAATTATTTATATTTCAGGTGCTGTTTAGAAGGCATTTGTCCAACTTCTCTTCATGTTATGTTTAGGACATGGCTCAGTTTCCGAGGGTCAGACTCATTTTCAGAGTGAGCAGGTTACAATCATTTTCCCACTGTGAGGGACTGAGAGGTATAATGGGAGACACAGCTTTGGCTTCTATTATTCATGCTTATTTGTCTTAAATTAATATCCAAGATAAATATCAAGATTTATCCACTATACCAAGGATTACAGAGAAGCTGCACAGAAAGAAATCCATCCTCAAAGTGGAATTTACAGTCTGAATATAGTTTGTATCCTCTTAACCTTTGCAGTATCTCTACCATCTTGCAGGCAAGTGGAACAATCTGCAACACCCACATTAATCTGTTAAGTACTTCTTGAAGCAATTGTTATCTCTGCCTGGACATGGTGGGATTGCTAAGAGGGCATTTAAAAACACTTTCCTCCTTCTTCCATATTTGAAAGAGTCACTCAGGCCAAGTCATTTCCTCTTTAGTTTGATGGACATGAGACCAAAATACTTTTGTACATCACAGTAGCTTAATTCTACTGAACTGCTTTCAAGATGTATTTAAGTCACTAAGTGTTCTCTACCTAAGCCTAATCCCTCAGCCTTCTGAAAAAACTTGATTCTTGGCAAATAGATATAATTATTTCACGTGCTTTTCTCTGTGAAAAACTAAGTCCACAATTAGCTCGCATGAACAGGCACAGATCAGAGGAGCTTTTAAGTGTGATTTTCTTACAAACCTTTAGAATAAAAGTTAGCACATGTTGCCAAGCTTTCCTGGGTAATTTCGTAAAGAAACTGATGTGAAAGGCAGATCCCCTCACTGGGTCACAGCCTATTTGTTTTTCCTTCTCTGCTGGACTAGGGAAAATGCTGTCCACTTGAGAGCACAAGAGTTCATGTGCCAGATACTGGTGCTCCAGGAATTTCCTGTCCCACCTCATTCCCTGGCACAGATTCCTTTCATTTTCAGAAATTATCAAGGTTTTGGTAGATATTTCTTGTCCAATCCATAGATGGATACATCAGTGTCATCAGAACCAACAGAGGCTTTACCCCATAGAGAAGACTAGTAAACCATGAATTAGAGCAGAGGTTTGATTTAAATCCAACCCTGTTTATTGTTAGAAGTATTTTATTTATATGGCATCCTACAGGGGTCTCTGAGATTGGGCAGCTGCTCTACTTGGTTCACCCCTGTGTGGCTGTTATTGCACAGGTGCCCTGGTTCAACACAAAAACATGCATGGTTCCTTATCCAGATCACTCCACTACCAAAAAGAGTAAAAGATGTTACCTAAAGTTTATCTTGTGCCTGAATTACTGCTTGCATATGCTTTAAAGCCTACCATCCTTTCAGAAACTTTTTCCTCTTGCATTTTTCTTGCAGAATTTCAGAAATAGCTTGCCAAGATTACACACAAGCTGCCGTGAAGTTCACAATATGAAAATAAAGTGATTTTTTTCTTTGATTGATGGCCAAAGTGCTCTCCCAAGATGTGACTAATGTAGCTACAGAGCAGTGGAGGAAGGCCATTAAGGCTTGTATTGATTTCCTCTGAATTCTGGATAATATATCAACAATCTTTGCTACTTCTACTTCAAATTTTTAATTTAAATAACCGGAACCAAGCAGTCAATCACTGGCTTCCCTTAGAGCTGAGGCTATTTTGCATTGATATTTCAGATGGAATAGAAACCATAAAGCTGCATTGTGATATGCATGCTATTAATAACATTTAGACTGTGATGGTATAGCAAATGTAAACAATCAAATGATACACTTCATGGAAGGTTTTTGAATGGTTCTGCTGCTGCCCAACAGCTTTGGGCAGCACAATATCAGAAGGATATAAAGCTGTTTGAAAGCCTCCATTTTGCTCCTCCAGATGAGAAGCAGCTGGGGTCACTTGGCTTCTTCAGCTAAAGAGGAGACAGAGGAGACTTCATTGGGGTCTGAACTTCCTCAGAGGGGCAGAGGAGGGGCAGACACCGATCCCCTCTCTCTGGTGACCCGTCACAGGACCCTGGGGAATGGCTGAAGCTGTGCCAGGGGAGGTTCAGGCTGCATATTAGGGACAGGTTCTTCACTCAGAGGGTGGCTGGGCACTGGAACAGGCTCTCAGGGCAGTGGGCACAGCAGCAGCCTGACAGAGCTCACGGAGCGTTTGGACAACGCTCTCGGGCCCAGGGTGTGATTTTGGGGGCTGTCTTGTGGAGGGGCAGAAGTTGAACTTCAATGAGCCCTGTGCATCCTTTCCAGTTCAGGATATTCTATGATTCTAGATCAAGAAACCAGGTACCAAAAAATGCAATTCATCTGCAAGAATTAATATACTGTTGGGCCAATTTCACATAAATGTTGTGAAAGATGAATTTCACTCTCCTGAGTATTGTTCTCTCCTTTGAATGTTATGACTGCCACATGAAGACCAAAAAAGAAAAGCAAGACTGTACCCATTTATAAGAGTGTCTCTAGGACACAGAATTTCTAAAACTAAGTGCTACTTCTTTCTCTGTGCCACTTTCAAAGCTGATATGCTTGTTGTCCCTGCTGTAGCAAAACAGAAAATGAAAATATAACTCTTAAAATAATAAAATTGAACAAATCTATTTGTTATTCAAACATTGTATGAGGATGTGCACATCCTTGACATTTATTGTGGCGTGATCATCTGTCATTTGCACAACATTATACTCAGTCACACATAATGCTCATGCTGAAGGATAGGTGCTCTTATTAACCTCAAAGTGCTTACAAATTATAGCTGTTTTCTTTATTAGTTTGTTCAAATCCACTTGAAAGGGCTGCTGAAGGATGTCCTATAGAAAAACAACCAGCATCCTTTGAGGCACTGATGTTTTTTCCTGCAACACTCCCATCCCCTGATTTGTATCGAATGCATCCTAATACTCCTGACTTTCTTGTCTCCTTCCTAATAAGTCAACTACTAATTAATCAAATATTGATTTTAATTGGAAACATTTTCTCATTAATTTGAAAGATGATTGAAAGAGACTTAACTCAAGCATCACCTTCTGTTCTTCCAAAAAAGACTGCGTGACAAAACTCCTGCTTCAAAAAAGTATCCTGTCAAGCTCACAGATCTGCTCACGTAGGGGAAAACAAAACAAAAAAAAGAATTAAAAAAATCTCAAGAGCAGTACTTTTGTAATACTTCACCAAATCAACAAAAATGCAATAAAACTGCAACTTGAAGAGCATTCAAAGTAAAGAATTGCTTGCCAAATTTAATTCACTGTGTTTTGCTGGCTTTCTCACAAGTCTGGCACAAGCATACACTCACTGACACCCTCTGCAGTGATGCAAGTGCAGAATAACCTCAGGGTTACTACACTGTGCTAGGTGCAGACAAAACTGCACTGTGAAGTGGATTAGTCTGACACTCATGGAATTCATAGTCTTTGTTTCATAGCATAAGTTCAAGAATTTTTTTTTTTCCAATTCTCCGAACTCTAATCTGGTTAAGGGCTCCTGCTAGCCCAGGGCTGGGGCTGGTTGTCATCACACACCAAGCATCCGTAAGGCATTTAAGGACTGGCAGTGAAAATTACAGTAATTCCCCCTGCCTGCAAAGAAAAGGCATTAAAACCAATCTGTAGCAAATAAAACGTCGGGTTTCTTTGTAATAAACAAGCAAAATCAAAAATCTCAGCTGAAAATTCATGGAACTTATGAAAATATTGAACTCATTGAGGCCCAAAGATAAGGTCTATACATAAAGATCATTTAAATAATTATTAAAATCAGGCCAATTAGTTTAGACACAAAAGAGCCACCCTCTCTTTTTACTGTCTTTCTGCAGTACCAGACAAAACACACAATCTCAAGCTTGCTGAACATAATCCCAAATTTTAACATGATGATTTACAAAACTCCTGGAAATGTTGAGTGCAGCAGGCTCCCTCTGACCTCTCTTGAGATTTACATTATCTAAGTTTTAGGACCCACATGTGTTGAACTTCAACACCTAAAATATTACCAGTGTGAGCCACACAGATGTTGAATGAAAACTCTCTAAACAGTTACTCTTAAAAAAAAAAAAAAAAAATCCAGATTGAAAGGACATTAAAAGGACTCTTACTGCAAATTTTCTATGCTCTCATGAAGCTTTCTGAGCCTATGCAAATCATCTACATAACTGAAAGAACTAATTGACATTCTGATATATGGGAACATGCTTTTTGGTGGAACAGATGTTAAGAGCTTTGTTTCATAATTTGTCAACTTTACTAAATGTCATTGAGTTTGTCTTAAAACTGAGTTTTCTTATTGTGATCCAGAGTCTATTCCCTGAGCAAAACCTGTTTGTTGAACGTGTCCCAGGTTTTAAAGCACATCTCCTTCTGTAATTGAAAAATTAAAATATCTGGAGCAATGGACATGGTCAGACTAAAATAAATACAACAAGGTGGTGTTTTGGGTTTCGTATTTTCCTCCTTCAATGGTCATAAGTCAAGATTTGTTCCAGCACTGGAAGTACTCAGGCACAGTAGAGCAATGACATCATTTCGAGAGCAGACTGAGCCCTAGGGATTTAAATAGAAAACTACTAAAGTTTTCAGTAACGTAATTACAAATTTATATTCAAATTAGGTCTTTTGAACTGCATCATTCTTCTGATTACTGGATTCAAGGTAAAGGACAGTAAAAAATAATCTTTATTATTTTCCCTTCATGGCTGGTTGTTTTCTAGACAAGCATACTGACTGCAGCATAAAGCCAAATTTCTTTATTAAAATGTCAAATGCTATTCTTTCCTAAATTTCTCTGAACAACAAAGAAGGTTTTAGAAGAAATACCTGACCATCAATTGTATTTCCAATCATGAAATAAGCAATTTGATGAAAAAGAGAGCTGAAGAGGAATACTGTACTGCATTGCAGTTTTCTTTCCCTTTCCTAAAACTGATGGTTATTCAGTGGTCATAAAACAGCATCCACAGACAAAAAGGCACCAATTCTATATAATGCATTTATTGAAATAATAAAATTATCTGAACCAAAGCCTATATTGTTGTTAAAATGAGACAATACACAGTTCTAATAGCTTCATAATTTTGTGCAGTACTTGCCAAGCCTAAAACAGAACAGGCACCCATTCCACAACCTAAATGCAAGTAATGAAAGATTATGAAATTCAACATAAAAGATAGGTGAAAATATAAAAAATCTTGAAAAATAAAATGATTGAGTGAAATCACAACTCTATCAGCATTCATGTAAAAGCCTCCCAGCACAGTAAATGAGGCTGTGATATTCACCTTCCAAAACTGCAAGTGGGTTTTTTGTTGTTTGCTTCATTTTAAAATACGTTTTCCTGACTGAATCGAAAAGACAGGGCCAAGCAGGACATATCCAGTAGGCAGAACTGTGCACTGCAGAGCATCTTGATTATCCTCTCCGTGGTGTGCACAGTGAATCCTTTCCATGCAATGAGATTTGCCACCCAGGTGAGACTGCCAAGCTGTTGCCATGACACGAGAAGGGCTCAGGGAGCACCGTGGAGAAAGAAGTCCTCCAGGCCCCTTTTGATTGCCATGTGAACACAGAGGTACAGGAAAAGGAAATTACTGTGTTTTCACCTCAACTCTAACAATTTCCTCCATAAAATGTATTTTTATTTCAGAAGTTCTGTCAGTGTGCATCACAACAGGGCTTCCTAGAGAAGCATGTTCCTCCACTGCAGTTGGATGTCATTGCCTCTGCAGAGGCAGAGCCTTACAGAGCACAGGTGAAGGATCTGCCTCAGATCTGAATGCAGGAGGATGAACCAGGCTTCACCACTGACCTTTACTTGCCAACAATTTATAGATGAAGACTAATAAAATGAATATTTTAAAGGACTCAAGTTTTTTAAGGAATGTCAAAGTGTTCTGTTGAAAAGATCCAACTCCTCTCAACAAAAAAGCTGCCCAATCAGTTAGAATTTAATTTTTTTTCCTACAAATGCCAGTGTCCTCAGTGTTCACTAATCAATTAAAAAAAAAAACCACACCAATAAAAACACAAAAACCCCATAGGTGTTAGAATTTTCTTTTCTTATCAGCAGTTGTGATAGAACAAAATAGATTCATTAACATTCATATTTTCCTTAACTAAAGTGATAATGGACCATCTAGCTTGTCAATCTGGTGTGCAACAATATTTTTCAACTGACTATCCCAAATTAATTTATGCTGCGAATGGAGCTCAATGCACCTCATTATAATAGTCTGTGCCATGCAATTCAAAGATAAATACACACATTTTCATCTCTGAGTAGGATAAACCTGGAATAAGCCTCCTAAAATTAATTGGGGTTACTGCAGGCTTTCTCTAATGTCACTCAGATCTGTGTGTGGTCTAGAATTAATACAGAATATTTGCACAATGGTAAAATCCCTTCCTGCAGGAAGGGATTCAGATGTTTGTGACCAGCATGAAAGTTCCTCACCTAAGAAAGAGATTAAGCAATCACCACCTAAGAAGTGAGGCCATCATTTGGCTGTGTGCATATATTTATCTGTCCCTGCAGAAGAATCACTGTTGGTTGAGTGTTGGACTCCACAGTTTCCATTATGCTCCAGAATAATAAGACTGACTTTGAATCAGCATTTCAATCTTCCTAGAAGAGTCATAACTGGACATTACAGACCTTGAACTTACAAAAGCAAAAATCTCAGTTGTCCCAGTCTTACACACTAGCCCACAGAGGGCTGCATTCTTCACTTTTCCAGCACTATCAACAATGAAAGCTTTCAGATGCATAGACTTAAAACTGCTTTACCAAATCTTGCCTATACTGCAGGCTACAGCTGAACAGAAAGTAGTTGCTCTATTTTACAAAATTAAAAAAAAAAAAAGTAATTTACTATGAATTAAAACAAACCAGAACAGCTGATTAGAAATAAGGAAAGAGAGGTAATAACACAGTATGTATTCTGTGTAAATGCTAGAATAACTGTTTGTCTCTTCCTGTTCTGTTTAGATGACTACTATGTAAAACTCAATTATAGCCCTGGCAGGAGGAGTCTCCCTCTGTATTTCAGGAATGTGTGACTCTGTGCAGAGTCTGCTCAGCAATAGGTGATACACCAGAGGAGCACATAAATAACAAGCAGCTGGGGGCAGTACAGGTTCCATTGATGCTGGTGGCTCCCTTTTCATATGGCTGACAATTTTAATAGAAAAGATTAAATCCCAGAGTGGGTTTAACTTTATCATTCAATATAACTGACACTGCAGGAAGTGCAACATGCAGTTAGAAGGAAAATTAACTGTGTTCTAGATAGCATATCCATCATGCACGAGCAGTGCAACAACTTGGGGTAATCACTACTGCTTCTTCCATTTAGCTAAAAATAAATATTGAAAACGGAAGTTAATCAACTATACTGTGGAAAAAAAAAATTTCTTTCCATCTTAAATCAGACTGGCATCCATCTAACTATCAAGATGGTCATGGGCAAGTCTCCCCACTAAGGGGTGGAAGTAGAAGACTGCTGCTACTCCAAATGACCAAGTCATTATAGGAAGGGCTCTTTTTGAGAGATTCTCTGTGTCTGTGAAAGCTTTCCGAGAGATTCTCTGTGTCTGTGAAAGCTTTCCCGATGGAGGCAAGCAAATAACTCGTGTCGGTCCCAGTCTTAACCGGCTGGCCGCGGCAGCTGCAGCATTCAGCGCTGTCCCTACCTGTGCACGCCGGCACTGCCACCCGCAGAGGCCGGGGCAGAGCTGCTCACTCGGGGCATTTTAAGTCCGGATCAGCCCCTGGGCTGACCCACACACAGGTGAGCTCTGCTGTGCCACAGCCACCCCGGGCCCAGCTGGCACCGGGAATTTCCCAGGTGGCTCAGCAGCCACCAGCACGGAGGAGCAGGGGAAAGGTTTGCATTTCTACATGCACCAGGTATTGTGCTTCAGTTTCCAATCTAATATCGTAACTTCTGGCATTCACCTGCCCATACTTGGACAATGGGAAAATAGAATTTTTTTCAGTCAATTACCAAACTAATATATTGAAATGCTTTGCTTGCACGTAATGAAAAACTAACTAGAAACAACGCTCACATTTCAAAAGCCTCAACAATTACAATCTAGGGACAGCACCCACTGTGTGTTGCAGTAACCTGGCAGTTCCTTGGACAGCAGACCCACTGATTAAATGGATGTTTGATATATAAAGGAAGAGTTCGCCACAAGATCTGATAAAAACAGCTTAAGACTTTCAAGTGAACTAAGATTAGAATTACAGGTTACCCTGGTTACAGCTGCTGGTGAATTTCAAAAGCAGTTTGAATTAGCCTGAATCATTCATTGCATGCCTTAGCTAACATTTGAAAGAAAAAAAACTGACAATGAATTATCACTTGGGAAGGCAATTCTAATCTGAACTGCTGTTACTAAATGTAAACAAATTTTTAATTAGTTTTGTTCAATGACTTCAGGTTCTCCTGTTATTGGTAGTACCTCAATTGTTATTTTCAAATAAGCAGAGGCTTTGCTAAATAAGTTATAGAAGACTTTGTAATTAATTTTGATGTGATCAACTCCTCTTGATAAATCCACTGGGAAATTAACTCAGCTGGATACTACCACAATTATTTGTATTAAACTCTCTGTAATCTTCTACAGATAAATTTACTGTGATAAAATATATGGACTAGGAAGAAAAGCTGTATTTCAACTAAACATTAAAAATTCAATGAAATATCATGAAATCTACTCAAAAAACTAAGTATTAATACGTAAGAAATTGTGAAGGAATGTAGCAATTGTTCAGTTAAAAGAGATCAAAGAGAGGGGAACGGTCATTTTCCCAGCAGACAGAACAAAGATTATCCCTTTTTTGAAATATGCTAAATATTTATCCAGACAATAAATGTGTTTTTTTCTAGAGCTAACTCATCTTCAGTGATACTGTTTTATGGGAGAGGTCCTGACAGATTTAGAGCTGGGGTAAAAAAATTAAGAGAGACATTTAAATAGTCTAGAAGAACTGCACAGGGAAGTTTACATAATGTCAGTCTTCAGTGTGTCCTGAGCTAAGAACACGCTGAGGATGAAGCTCTCTGAGCTTCACAGTCTATTTTGGCCATTATTCATGAGCTAATATTACAAATGACCTTCCTTGGCAAAAAGGCAAAAAGTGAAACCAAACACAGTGTTCTTTCTATGTGGAAGCCCCATAATGAAAGCAATCTGAAGATCAATCACTGACAATTCTAGCTCCTACTAAAAATCAGCAATTTTATGAATAGCAACATTTTCTCAGCCAGGACCTAACAAGGCAACCAACTCCTATCATGCAGTCTTGCAAACATCTGTTATCAATAACAATTTCGCCTACTGTTTATATCATCCTCCAAGAAAAGAAACAACCATGGGTTCACTGACAATTGAGGCCAGATTTGGATGCATTTGAATCTTCCTCTAGTTGTCAATAGCTCATTAAATGTAACAGCTTCACAACCAAGACGTAGAAATGAAATATGTAAATTAAGGGATTTTAATATTGAAGCATGTATTAAAAGTCTAAGAGTTTTCTAAATGCCAGATTAACAACAAAGGTCAATGATTATCAGTCCAATTTCTCAAAGTGACACAGCAGGTTTAACATCTGTGTGCCAGAACACAATGCTGAAGTTCCTTGAGAAGCCAGCACTCTTAACTTAGCAAGCTTTTCACATGTGTCTGTGGCTCCTTTTAAAGATATTTGATGTTTCCTTATGCTTCTTCAAGTTCATATTTCCCACTCTCCTAGATATCCTGCAGTCAAAAACTAAGTTAGATGAATTTAGACCCTTTCTGTTGAAGCAGAGCAAATATGAATTTAGTGCAAGATTCTGGCTTAGCGAAACTAAGGTTAAATGGCCTAAGTTTGTATGGCAGTTTCCAGAACAGGGCACTTCTTGAGTCTCTGTTTCCAGCTTAAAGAACTATCACATTTCATTAATCAGCTGTCCAACAACTCCTTATGATAACCCATTTTGTTCTCACTCCAACACTTCCATTTCTACAGCCCTTTCTTCCTCAGTGTTCTCTTTGTAGAGATTTCTGGAATGTAGTTGTAGGATGTGCTCTCCATCTCTCTCCCTCATTTAGTCCCTCCCAACTTCAATATATTTACACAAAAACTCTTCTTTTCCCGTCTATTCTGGTAATTGGATTTTGGAATTCCCTGTTAAGGAAACTTCCCAGTCTGACCATTCACAAGACTGGCAGCCACACTCACAGCACCCCAGACTGTCACTGCTGGGGCCTGGCAGGTCCCTGTGTGTCCCCCCCACAGCCCACACTCACCCCAGGTTTCCTGTTGCTGAGTCTGAGATGCCTCATTCCATAAAACAATTTATTCCTGGTGCAGGAACATAGAAACAGCCCAAGCTGCTCTCCCCAGGGAGGGAGCCTGAACAGAGCAAACCCTGGCCTTTCATCCCCTCACATCCAAGCACAAGAAAGTCTGAGGTTTCAGCTCCTGCCGTGTCCCTGAGTGCCTTCACCTGGCAGAGCCACAGGTGCCCCTTGTTATCCAAAGGGTCAGCAATTCACAGCACCTGCAGTGCTCCCCAGCCACCTGCACGGAATGGATCCCTCAGCACTCCCCTGTTGGGCTCCCCAAAGATCCATCCTTCCCACTCAGATGGGGTGGATGAAAACCATCTACGTAGTTTTACTCCAAACAAACAAACAGAGCCAAAGGAGCAGCCTGTACTTTCCAGAGGCAAACTAACTGCTCAATAACCTAAAGTTTAGCAGCAGAGCATCCTCTAGCAAATGGAAAGCTCATTTTAAGTAGTAAATCAGCAGAGACTCAACCAGTACCCTCACACAAGTGTGACAGACCCACTTGCACCTGATACGCACTTTGCAGTTCAAAGATAACACTTTATGCTCAGCAAAGGTTGTGAGACATGATCTTCTTCCCACTGTAAATGCAATTGGGAAATAGCTAATGGACATATCAGGGAGCAGCAGAAACAGTTGTTCCACCAGGGAAGACAGACCAGGAGCTGAGGCTGACCAAGCAGCAACCTTACCTGTCAGGTGCAGTGCCACAGCATCAGGCAGAGCTGGGCTGTGGATGCTCTGGTGGCCATCCAGTGATCCTCTGACAAGATGCAATAGCAAAACAAGTCCAAGGTATATTGTGAAACCCCATTTGGCAAGTTGGGACAGGAGGAAATGGGGCTAGCTAGCACACAGCTCAGGGAAGGAGAAGGAACCACAGCTACAGCTCCTGAAGAGGAGAAAAGCAGAGGGGGTGTGGGTGGTGATCCCAGGTGAGGCTGCTCCAGACAGTCAAGGCTTGTTAATGTACTCAGGGCCCTGGAAAAACACTCTCCTGCAGAGAGCAATGTCCTGCACCAGCAAATAGTGTCAGGTCCATCCTAGCAGGAACCTTTAGGAGGGGATGAGGATGATTTCTGCCTGTTCCATGCACACACATCCTGGTCCCGTGGCACCCACATCAGGGCTCCTCAGGCGCCTGCAGCCCACGAGAAACGAGGGCTGCTGCTGCAGGCAGGAGCACAAGGAGCTGCCAGCACCTTCCCAAAGGTGCTTGGGCTCAGACAGGGGCTCGAAAAGTGGCACTTGCTCCTGTCTGAACATTCCCTGCCCAGCTTTCCACCCTTAGCAAACCTTATTGATCCTTTAACAGAGTAACCTTCTTCGAACTAATGGGTTAGGATGGACAGTTCCCAGACAAATAACTTACACATACAGAAATATGTGCTGGCAACAATTCATCTTTCTTTTCCTCATATAAAACATTCTTTGCCTGGTACCTCTTTGAAATAACCTAACCTTTCACTTTTGTGAAGCTAAAAAAGATTTATAGCAGCTGAAATCTGCCTGTAGTCCACATTTTAGCTCCCAAAACAATTTAAATACTTTGCCGTACTGGAGGTTTTTCATCTAGAGACAGAACATCTTTAAAAGAAAATCAAATCTGACAAAAATAAAGGTTTTAAACAATACAATCTGGCCTGATAAATATAGGCAAGGAAAGAAATTTGCTAATATTCTGCACCATTGCTAAGTGAGCTTGGAGGTAGAAGTAAAAGATTATTTTCCACTATAGGTTTGATCTGAATCTCATTTTGTTCCTGGGTGAAAAAGAAAGGCCGAAAGAAAATAGAAGAAGTGGGAAACCTGGACATATAATTTTGGTAGAGGAATGTAATAATTTTGATCAGAAGTATATCTATAGTAAAATGAAGGTTTTTAGAAGTTATTAGTTCTGCCTGAGATGCATTCTTGATATTGTATGTTTAATGTTTTCCATTTTCTGAGCAAGTATGTTAAAAGTTTTTAGATGAAAGGAAAAGCAAATCACAGACCACTGTAAAGTATTCTTTGAATAAGTTTTTCAAAGTAAAGAGCATTGAAAACTGTAATTTAGTCCTGGGCCTTTAGAATTTCCTAACAAAAGCACCATTATTATGATTTTTTTTAAAATCAACCAGCAATTACAAATAAATAGTTCACTTGATTTATACCAGTGAATCTACAAAAAGGTGAACAATTTGCAAAGATAAATTTCTCTAAATAAACTTTTCACATACAGTTTTAAGGCCTCAGAATTTATTGATACAAAATTAGAGACACAGAGTGTTTAACAAGAAAATTCAACCTCTTAAATCTGTGGGGGGAAGAAAATAAAAGGTACTTAGCATATTTCTGAGACCTTTACCTGACCTAAAAAATCCAGAAGGTGCCCAGTGCTGTGCAGTCCCTGATCAACACTGATGTCCCAAAGTGAATCCACAGACACAGATCAAACACAGGTGCTGGGAACTTCCAGTGCCTCCAAGTTTAAGTGGCAAATGCCAGAATTGCAAACATCTAAGATTCCTTTGGCACCTGATGTCCAGATCCAGTTTTTGTTAGCTAAGCTCACTTAGGGAATTAGCTTCATTAGCCCATTATTACAGCATGGAAAGTGTATCATTTCATTTCTGTATTTTAATATTTTGTCTTTATGACTTTTTTTTTTTCTTTTTTAAATTCCTTTAGCTACACTTACTTCTACTGCAAAAAGAATTCACCAACTCCCATCAAAATTCTGGCCTTTTAAGGCAAGTTGGTGTGTCAACAAAGCTGTATTGTTAGTATTTTCTGAAAAGAGGGAAAACACTGCCCTCTAATAGAAACAAAGAAGGAAAGAAAATTATTTGAAACATTAAAATGTGTCTGCAGCAAACCATTAAATAACAATAGCAAGAGGGAGCTTTACTGAAAGGATAATGAGAAAATCGCTTAGCAGTTGGTACAAAGCGTGTTTATATGTGAAGACTTTCCCCTGCAGCTCTGTGGTTTCCAGAAAACAAGCCACACGTGGAGGACACAGACAAGGGAAAGCAACTCAGTCGAGGAACTCTGTACAATTGAAGGTGATCCTGGTGCCATTGTGATGCCTTTACCTGGGCTTAGAATTAAAAACCGAACACGGTTAGAGGGGAAAAGGGATTTTACCTTGGTGTTTATTAAAGATCCTTTGTTCCAGGCAGGAGCACCCTGCAGAAGTGCCCGCCCAGACTGGTGCACAGAACCCACCAAAGACCCCCTGTGATGGTTCACATATACAATTATAGATCTTGCATATCAGCATATCTATCACAGGTTTCCCAATGGGAGGCTCAGGAGAACCCCCCTCGTAAGGAATGCCCCCCCTGCATGGGTCTATCTTAGCTTTCAGGATGTGTTCTGGATAGGACCTTGGGTCTGGGGCTCTCTGACACCCTAACTATGAGGTTTCCAAGGTGTTCAGTCTCTTGGCTTAACAGAACTTTGGGTCTAAGCTGGTTATCAAGCTTAGGGAATTACAAGTGTGTGGGCTAAAAGCACTTGGGATACATAAAGCTGCATAAAAGTATATGTGAAAGGGGGAATATGAGAAAAGTATATGAAAAAGCAAAATCATCATGGCATCAATTGGCCGTGCCTCCACATGCCCTGGTGTAAAGCAAAGCGTGTTCACATTTGTCTTAAGAGTTTTCCTTCCCACAGAACTTGAGCTAAATCCAGGCATGCACACTGGTGACATGCAGACCCTCTGTTGATAACCAGCATTTTTTAACTGCTGTGTCTGTTTCACTTGTCCTGCAACCATCAGCATCATACTGTAGGTATGGGTTGGTTTGACAATGCTTCTAGTCACATTTTGCCAAGGTTTTCCTCATTTAGTTTGTTCTTGGACCTTTGTTTCACTGAGTATTGTTCAGAGGATGCAGGATCTGATTTGGGAAGGATTTAAGGGGGCCTTCCATGTAATTTTGTGCAAACTGTATTGATAATAATAAAATCTAATAAACAAAGAATGAGGTTAAATGGAATAAACTTGGGGCAAGTAGTTTTCATAATGGAAAAAATATGCTCCTCTTCAGACTCAAGTTCCTGAAGTATTTCACTGTTATAATTACTTTTTCAATTTTTTTAAAGTAAGGAAATGCCATTTTCTCCATTTTATAGAGGCGGGGGGGGGGAAACCACTACATGGGACAATTACTTGGATGCATCAACATCACTCTGGAGTATTTACTTGATCCTGTGACTCCCACATTAAACTAAATTATAAAAAAAATACCATAGTTATTTTCCTTTCAGCTTCCTTTCGGGTTGTTGAATAACTTGAAAGACTGAATTTTCCGTCCCATGGACAAGAGTCCCCTCTCCTCATAGTAATATCCCTTTGTCTTTTTCTGAGGACAGACAAGATGTGGGAGCTGCATGAAAAATTTACTTATGAAGTTAGTCCAACAAACCAGAAGTAGCAAAAATATTTTTGTGTAACTGCAGTGAAATAACAGAGCATGTCAGTTTATAGAACCGTCACCTGAACACTTTCCATTACCATTGAATTCACGTCTCAAATAGAAAAGAATTCCAATGGGGTAAAATATCCTCTATTGACTAACATTTTCATTACAGGGAACCATGCAGCTCAGAAGAGAATAGTCTGTTGCTGTTGGTTTCTAATGGGTGCTTATTTTCCCCAGGCGTGCTGCAGTGGGAGAGTGCTGCAGGTGATTAATGACTTTACCTGCTGCAAAAGAGCAATTGCAGAAATGTCCATCTCATTTTTTTATCGGAGATACACCACTGAAGTGTAAATATCCTGGTATTTGTAGAGGAGGACACTTTAGAATCAATGAGGAATAGACTCAGTCACCTTAAGAGCCATAAAATTTGGAGTTTAGAAGTTATACCTTTTATGAACTGACAGACTTTTCCCTACTGGTAATTTGAGTTACAGAATAGCTTCATCTTTCAGATGAGTTGTTTTGGAAACATCTTGTCACAGAAAGAGTTATTCTATCTGTGCTGAAAATAGACCACCCAGTCTGGGCTGACTATGCCACATGCATTACAAATTGTGGCTCATCTAGTCCTGCAGTAACTCCAGCTTCATAATCACACGTATTTAAAATTGTTTTGGCTGAGATGACATGGCTCTAGTCTATGTAATTCAGTGCATTTTTGGTGAGGCCACTTTTCTGCAGGTGAGGTCCAACTTCCTCTTTCAGCTCTGCCAGTGTTTTTGTACCTGCAAAGACACCTGCAGCTGCCTAGGAGTTTCCATGCTGTTAACATTTCCATGCTGTGTCAAAGATAAAATTCTCATTTCCAATGAAGGAGGGAAGGAATAACTACAAACCCTAGAGCTCACACACCATGGCATTCATCTTGCACATTAAAAGTACAGGTTCAGGCTATTAATCTGGAGCAGCAATTAAAATGTCAGCTTCCCATATGAGGAATTCTAAGTATTTTAAGTGCTGGCTGTTCTCAAGTAGACAATTTTCTGTCTCCTTTTCTTTGTTGATAATGGCCATTTTGTGAATGTCTTTTCCTAGCTCTCATTTTGACCAGTCTTCCATTCTGCATCTGTCCAAAGTCTGGGATCAGGAAAGATTCAGTTTAGGGGATTCAGCAATTTTCAAAAAGAAAACCTCTAAATCTTTTACAGAACATTCCCAGGTGATTCTGCTTGTGAACATTTATTACCCTGAAGGCTTCCACTTCACTGAATTTCAAAAGTCTTTTGCAAGCAGATGAGGTGCTGAAAACATTCAGATAAAGGTTACAAGAACCCTCTATAATATGAAGTGGCAGGCAGCCTAAGAATAAGAATTGCTACTACTTCTTCCAACAAAAATTACCTAGGATAGCACCGTAATAATGATGGCATTAGAGAACATGAATGTCTTCAATTCCCAGATGGACTGTTGTCCTGTAACCTACGGATTTGTCTGGGATAATTCCCCCTTTTGCTGTATCCAAGTGCCCTAGCAGCCATCCTTTCAGCCCCAAGAGTATCAGAAAGCAGCAGCTCCAGCTCTACAGAGGCTCCCTGACCCAGCTGCTGCTTTGGCACCTGTCACAAACTAATCTCAGTTAAACCAGCACAGCTCCTAAAGCATAACCTCATTAATTACCAGTGCTGCATGATGGCTTTGTGCAGGCTTCAGGTCATCATCACAATAATCAGGACAAGAATATTGTGTAGCCAGTCCTGAGGCATCCACAGTACTATTTCCAAGTGTGAGTCATCATTCCTCTTTAAATTCAATTCCAGGGGTTCAGATTTCAGCCAGGACATTTCTTTTCAACCAGGAGTCAAAAGTCCTAAACCCCCCACCAGTTTTAAGCTGTGAAATTCCTCTGGCTCCTGTGGAGCAGTTTCTGCCATTAACTGATGTGAATGATATCAGAATTAGACACCACCTCTCTGAACACTCATACCTGCTTCTCTCCTGTATCTGCTGCTTGTGCTCTCTCAGTGCCTTCAGGTCCTGCTGAGCTTCCCTCACAGCAATTCAGCTGCAGTAGGTACTGCAAAAGCACATTGCATTGCCATTACATTTCTTTTCCCCTATTTTGTCCCTCTTTAATGGAATCATTAATTTTTCTGAGATTATTTTTTCAGTATTAAAAAATGAACAAAAAAAAAAAAGCCTGCCTAATTAATCTTCCAACCCTCCTTCTTCATTTCACCAATCACAGATTTTTTGGACCCATATTTTCTTAAGCAGCTCATGTAAAACAAATCATCACTATGTTTGTGTCTCCTTCCTCTCAAAATCTTGTAGTATAACCCCCATAATACTGCCTATCTCATTTCTTTCTTCCATGTTTCCATCTTAATAAAGCTATAGATGAAACAAAGTTACTAACAAATAAAGACAACAATGTATTCTGAGCCTCTGATAGCCTTGCGGCTGTTTTCTCAGGAAACCTCTCTTAAATTGCCAGCTGGATCTCCCTCATTTTAAATTCTGGGTATCTGCTTGTTCCCTCCCAGACTTGACCTTCCATCTAACATTTGGTCTATGAAAACATGCAGGAGCAAATGGAAAATAACCAGGATTTACATCTCTGGCTCCTGTGGTGTTTCAGCAAAAGCAAAGTCAGTTACCTCGAGAAAAAATTGACAAATCCACAACATTGAGAGTACATTTCCTACATGTTTCTAAAATATTGCAATGCAATATTTTGCTTTGCACTTTTGCTTGGTGACAGAAACTATTTGTACAGCTTTTCCTTTCATCTCAACCAAAGAAAATCATGTGTCTAGTACCTGTCATATGTACATGGCCATACTGGCAGGAAACTTGCATAAAACACATTTGCTTGTTTTATCTAAATAATCCCATTACCTGCCAGCAAATAGTGTAAACAATGCAATGCACAGAAACAGATATCAAACTGGATTTGAGTCAGTAAGCTAGGGAGGAAAGCACCAACTTATGTCTCAGAGTATGGGAAATATAATCCTACCAGGTATGTTTAAGTCTTATTTTGTTCACATCAAAGCCTGGTTGCAGGGACAGCTCATTTCATTTCCCTGAGAGCCCATCTAAGAATGGGATATTCACAGAAAAACAGGTGGCTGAAGACAGCTGGCACAGACTAAATACCCAGCTTTAAGGCAACTTAAGCATAATGACATGAATCCTCCAATTTCTAACTTTGTAGCTTGCTTTTCAACAAACACTTTAAAATGTAGAATTTTAAAGAGAGGCAGGTTAGAAGGGTAGAGTGCCTCTAAACCAGTAACTCCTACTCAACTGGATCAGTGTGGACAGAAAGCACCCAGTAGCTTTCCAGTCTTGTCCAAATCTGGCTAGATTTGGCTTCTCAACCCATTGTGCAAGTTGATCTTAAAGCCAAAAGCTCTCCCCTACCCCCAACCCTGTCTTGGGATGACCTCACAGAACCATAGAATACGCTGAGCTGGAAGGGACCCATCAGGATGACCAAGTCCAGCTGCTGGCCCTGGGCAGGGCTGGCCCGGTCCCTCCCTGTGCCTGAGAGCATTCCCCAGTTACAAACACAGGCAGGGCTGCCCAGCCCAGGGGCAGAATCTGGCACTGCTCTCCTCAGACTTCACCCAGCTGGTGATCTCCAGGCCTCTCTGCAGGGCCTCTCCTCTCTGCCCTCGGGGGAGTCGGCAGCTCCTCCCAATTTAGTCTTGTCACAAACTTGGTGTTCCTTGGAGTCCGGTGTCAATGTCATTAAAGAAATGATTGCTGACTTCAAAGCACAGCATGGCAAAGAGGAACTGGGGATCTGCAGGCACCTCAGAGTGAGAGGTGATGTCAAAGGACGAGAAACAAGAGCATAGAAAAAGGTGTAAAGAACAAAGGAAAGAGAATGTGGATGGGAGAACCAATAGAGGCCTTCAATAACTGAAAAAACCATGTAGACTGGGAGGTAGATTAATCTGGTGAAAATTAACCTGAAGATCTGCGCCACTTCCTACCTATACTAATTATTTCCTAGTCTTTCTTTGTACAGCATGTTTGTGGAACCAGGTTCTGTTCCAGACTAGCACTCAGTGACAGCAGATTAAAGAGACAAGAGTGCACAGTTACAGGAGACACGCAGATATACATGAGACAAATCGAAATGGCAGCGCTGTACTTCTGTGGAAGGATGTAACATGTGGCAGCGAAAAAATCCCTCTGGCCAAACAGCTTTCACTGAAACTCTGCTAAAAAAGCTTTGTGCTTCTTAAGGGTTCGACTTATAAAAAAGAAATTATATGTAAGCTGCAGGCAACATTCAATGTCCCTTGCCCTAAGCTCAGAACTCGGTAACAAAGATAGTTAAGTAGCTCACAGTGTGAACCAAGTTTTAATTATATTTCAATTCTCAATATTATTTAAAGACAAATGGCAATGTAATGAATCCGTCACAGATCAGAGATAAAAACTGTAGTCCCCAAACAACCAACAGCCTAAGCATGAGGCTGAGATAGTCATAGGAGTAATGCATACTTAGCACAATAACCTGTTATGGGTTTCACACCTCAAACACTTTCATGGATCCCATTAGACTACCATGAATGGAGACCAACATTAAAATGTATTTGCTGTCCTTCTGTAGTTTTAATTCAACCCAGGCATGAGTTGAATATGAATTTGTGAAAATCAGTTTTCACCTTGTGTTATAAGAGTGAATTGTGAAAGATGTCTTTTTGTGAAAGGCCCCGTCCTTGAAGAAAAACTGTGAAATAGAGGGTGAACACAAAGGTGAATGGATAATAGAAATGCCTTTGAGGCAGCAAAGAATGAACAAAAGGGGCTAATATTCTGTAAAGAGTGTCTTGAGTTTTGGACAGCATGTCATATGGAAGCAGGAAAAAACTATACTTCTGTGCAGTCCTAGCTACCATTCCCAGTTCTTTCTACTTCTCACGTCACATCACCGCAGGTACAACCAAACAAACCCTGGACAGGATTGCTTCAAATGGTTTGAAACTTCCTCACACTGGCCAGGAATGTAAAACTCCAAGAAAAGCTGGAGTCTCACTGAACTGTATCGAGTTCCTTAAACAGGAGTGAGAACAACAAAAGGACATTCTGCCCAATCTTAAGCAGAGGGAATTTTGGAAATGCCAGAGGTGGAAAACGAGTCCTGGTGTGCAGTGAAGGAAGGATGGACAGCAAGGGGTAAAAGGGAAGAGCTGACAGGGATTCTTTAAGGATGGCTTCTTTAAGGAAGCCTGTGGTAGGTGGGAGACATTGGGTTTCAAGGGAAACAGTCCCTTACCTTTTCCCATATCCTAGAGCAAGAGTCATCAAGCTTTTTGATCATATACCACCCAAATTACCTTATGCTGGCACTTCACAACACAATTTGAAAAACATTTCAGCATCTCAAACAATAAGGAGGAGGAGGAGAATGTTAATAGAAATAAAGATGTCAGGAAGAAATCCCTGGGCATTGTGGCAATGTGAAGGGATTTTATCAGTTCATCTGGTTAATCCAATTTAGCTGGTCATTCCTGCGAAAGTAATCCAATTTATTTGTTTATTCCTGACAAAAAAAAAATAAAAAAAAAAAAAAAAAAAAAAAAACACTTCCAATTGATAAAACATATTTTATAATACTGTAAGCTTCCTGCAAAGTTCCAGAGTAAGGAGTTTTTTAAGACTGCTTTCCAGAGCAGTTCCTAGTTACACAGAAACTTCTGAGATAAGTTGAGATAAATTACATTTTTTTAATATACATGTAAACTGTGACTTCTCATTAGGGGAGACAGTCAGTGCTGCAGGGAAAAGTAGTATCAGAATTTTTATTATGTTACAGGAGTTTATTTTCTGCTCACACCTCCAGCTGACCCTGAGAGTAGATTAATGACATAGACTCCTCACCAAAACAAATCAGTGAGTCCTTTTCTCGTTTTCTCTCAATATATACCAGAGCTTTGTAACAGATTTTGTCAACAACAACAACAAAGTTTTTTTAGTAACTAGCTTATTTTTCACACCAAAAAGCCAATTTTGTAAAGCAATTCCTGAGCTCTCAGAGAGCCATTTAGTATTTTAAAAAGCGCAGAGTAAAATTATTAGAGCTGGTGCAGACAGAAGGGATTTTCTCCCCTTTCCCATCTCCACTGGTTCATTAAAAGCACATATTATCTGCTGGGCTCTCTGCCTGTGGAACACAGTATTGCTATTACAGAGGTGCTTGTACAGATGCTCATAGAGGGGATGTGTAGAGATGCTGTTAAATAAATTTGCATGGATGTTGGAGGTGATGCCTCCCTGCCAGCCCAGCCCCGTGTCCCAGCTCAGGAGCTCTGGTGAGAGGGCTGGAAACCACCCCAGGCAGGGGATGCTCAAATGGCTCTACAGCCTCCCTGGGCTGGTGGAGCTTTTGCTGATCAAGACAGATTATCCCCCCTGTTTAAATAAGCCCAAGCAGTGGGTTTGTTTAAACACATCTGGCTCAATGCAGAAGAGAAGCAAACACCAGCAGTTGTTTGCCCTCCTTATTTTCATTGTTGAGGTCTCTTAGTTCGAAAAAGGGAATAATATCTTCCAGGTAATTCTTCCTTGCTCTTCCCCACTCCTTCCCCCTTGAAAGTCTGTTCTTATAATACACATGTATAGAAAGAGGCAGGTAGGAAAAGAGGAAAATAGTATCTGGAAAACGTGAACATTCTGTCTTTATATGTTTGGGGAAAAAAGGATGGCATGGTTCCAGTCATAAGCCCATTGTACAGAACACTACAAATATACAGCCAACAGTTTTAGTGCAAATCTTCAAAACATGCTGTTTTTCCTCTTGAAGAATTTATTTTTAAGGATCATAAGGACTGTGCAAAAAACTTTGACTTTCTTTTAAGAGAAAAATGTTGAATTCTTACAAGACAGTGTTTGAAAACTTAAATCCTGACTGTTTGAACACCCATACTCTAATCCACTCAAGTTCAAAACAGAACATTTGAAACTGTCATAAATTGTGAGAGACAGCAGTTAACAGTAGAATAATAAATTCAAAATTATTTTACCCTTAAGAATTTAGAATTCAATTTATTGTCAAATCTTCCTCTCAGAGGAAGAAGCCTGCAGACTTCATCTTCTCAGAATGAGAGAAAATTTCTGAACATTCTTAGCATCCTCTCAGTTAAAAATATTTGTTAAGGTTTTTGCACAGATCTTAAGGAAAGAAAACACTTGGTAAGATAAACTTTATTTTGCTTCTCATTACTGACAATTGCAACAAAATACATCTTCATAAGACACCACAAATGAGGTTGGGCCTCATTTATTGCCAGTTTTCTAAAAACCAGGGCCGAATTATGCCCTTGAATTATTTCTGTCTTTTATTTACAAGCAACTGAAATTTTCCTTACACAGTCTCTCCCCTACCATTAGAAATTACTCTGAAGACCTTCCAGCAGCATTTCAATCAAGCTCAGGGTTATCTTGCCTAAAGTTTAGTGTGCAACTTCTGCAGTCCCTACTCACCACCTCTCCTGAAATTAGGATATATATGAGCATGGATCACTTTTGGCTTCTACATTTAACTATTCTGTGGTGTCTGAAATCTGGTTTGAGATTATGAAAATTAAACCAAAACACGTAAAATACATTTCTACGTGTTCCCCTGACAGATTTATACATTACTCAATCTCCTCTGTAAGGAGCAACCTCTGCCCTTCTCATCAGGATGGAAATTACTGAATATTTCTGACAGACCACATACGTGTGAGTCATGCTGCTTCTCAAGCATTTGAAATAATCCAATCTTGAACAAGCACTGAAGGCAGGCCAGCAGGGTCTGGTCGTGCTGGTTGCAACATCAGCATCCAGGCTGATGGGCACAGTGTTTTTCTGGGAGAAAGCTGATGGCTGCCCTGTATTCTCTGACTGCTGAACTGTGATATCACAGGAATCTCCCCCTCTCACTCTGTGGCACAAGGGACAGTAAAACCAGCCACAACAGCCTGTACAATTCACACCAGGACACGGGCTAAGGAATGTCCAGGCAAAAGTTTATGGATTTTTTTACTCCCTACTTGTGTATCTTTATTCTTTTAGTACTTTATCATGACTCCATTAGTCCAGTACTTTAGTTGGACTCCATTAAAATTCAGGCTACAGAGGGCTGAAATGTGAATTTGCTTACTAACAACACAAAGTTCTGCTATCAGAAATATCAAAGGCATATTGAACTAATCTCTGAAGGGAAAAACTTCTGATTCTACTTGATATTTGGTAAAAAATATTAACAAACTACCAATTATCATGTATTCCTGACTGACAGATAAAATTTAAGCATGCCTAAGCTCAAGGAGTAACTTGTATGACATTAAATTTCATTGCATTAGCTAAATGAAGATAAACTTTTTAAATTTTCCAACCTGATTCTGTGCTGAAAAGAATGATGAAATTGAGGCAGAACTTACATACACCTGTTCCCTCCACCAGCTAGACCACCATGTGTGGATGTATTCTGAATGTGGAAAAAACCAATCTCCTTTCCTTTCAACTGACAACGTGCAAGGTTCTCATCTCAAGAGGCAGCTGGCCTGTCTCCTGTTTTGATAGCTCATGGAGCTCATGGGCACAGTGTTTTTCACCTGTTCTGGAGTGAGTTTTATCCAGACTAAATGTGTCCTTTCTCCTTTTATCCATTCCCTTTCCACTCTTTTTTAATATTTTAAAATATTACATTTATCACTTTAATTAGAGAGCCTGTCTTGTCCAACATTTTGCTCTTGCAGTTGCTGTATCATTTAAACCTTTCAGGTGCTGTGAATGAGGTGGCATCATCCACTGACACCAGTAACAGCACAAGCAGTCCCAGAAATGCACTTGTCAGGCAGACACTGAACAGTTCCCTTTATGCTTCCATGAAAAGCTGACAGGATATGCAATGTGCAGTGAAACAGGAGCTGAGCTTTGTGCCTAAATTCCCAATTACAGCTTTGTGGAGAGACCCTTACAATGCTGCTCAGCTCATGGAGAGCCCTTGGTGGTGCAAACCCCATCGTGCCCAGCACTCAGCAGAGGGATCCAGCCAGCAGCACCAGCACAGCCCTTGGAAAGCACTGTGGGAGGCTCACCTGCACCTTCCTGCTCTCCTCCACTGCCCTGGATTGTGCAGGTTTAGTCCAAGTTCCTCCCAGAAGGACAAATCTGTGCTGCTGTGGCAGGTTCAAAACCAACCCCTTGAAAACAGGGAGATGAAAACTACAGAGTATTCTTTTGAAAGAACAGACCTTGCTGGCTGGTGCTCATTTGAAGAGAGGAAACCTCACAGGCTGTGTGATTCCTGTGTTGCAAAGTTTGGACAGTTTGGAAACGCTAAGGGTGCTGGAATAAAAAGCCCCAGACTGAGAAATTAAGGCACTGCTCTGCAGCCAGTTATGGCTTGTCATTCCTCAGTAAGATGTGAAGCCTGTCTGCCACTGCGTGTGGCTTAGAATGCTCTGCCAGCTCAAAGCTTAACAGACACACATTGTGGCACAGAGTCACAATCAACAATATGTCAAATGAAAGAAAGAAAAAATAATTATGGCATCAACACCTCAATCAGCAAAATTCAGCATCGTTTATACATGTGAGAATATTAAACTAAATTTGTTCATGACTTAGTTTTCTCTGCTGTTTATATTAGTTCCTTATCTGGTGGTGTAAAGTCATGAGTAATATCCATTACATTTGGCATTTTGTTTTATTTCCTCTTGTCTGAGCATTGCACCTTCAGGTATTTCAATTAGATGTGAAAGATGGGTCTCTTCCTTTTGTTTCACTGTAGATGTTTTTCATTTGCCATTTGAACTCTGTAAATATATGTTGTCAACTTTACTTAACTTCAACAGCTACTTCTGATCTGTCTTAGCAGACCTTTTGGGTTTTAACCAGCTAAATTTTTTAATCTGTGTGCCTGGTATTTGTTAGTCTACTTGAGACATATCATTTAGGATTCCATGAACCTCATTTAAAAGCTCATATTCCATCCAGGGAGTATGCTTTAAAACACTCAGTGTCCAAAGTAAGCATTATGTTTCTCTTCATAGATTTTTGTCCCTCCCTTCATCACCTGTGATAAGTAGCACATTGTAAGATCTAAGGTTTATTTCTTACATATCAAACAATTCTATGAGAAGAGCATCTCTAGTTTCACCTCAGCTAAACCTCTGCTCATCGAGCAAAATTCTTTGCAACTCATCAAATGTTTCTTTGGTTTCAATTTAAAGAGTTTGCAATTCTTTATGCTTCTCCTGAATTTATTCCTCTTTTGAAATTTTCTCACAAATATTTTTGCCTCAGTATCTTTGTGACAAATTTGTCCCTGCTGCATTCTGTCTCCCAGGTTACTGTAAAAATGACTCTGCACCCTTTCTAAGTATGCATTTTGCAGAATTCTCCTCTCCATGCACACTGACCATTGTGTGAATAGGCACAAGCAGGAGCACCAAGTGCATCTGTTTTCAGCAAGAGGTGAGTTAAGAGCCCACTAGCAATCATGACCACTCAGCTCCACTAGAGGTGAAGCATTAAAAGGTTCATCTCTATTTGGCCTGTCAGTGTATTCCTTCTATCACAACAGTGACTGCCTTACTCCTTTTGTGAGGTGTGTGCCCTGTATTTCACTCCTTTCATTACCCTTTGAATTTCTGCTCTGCCCTTTTCCTGTCTCATTATCACAGTGCCTATCACAAGAGGGTGATGACATCTGAAACTGAGCAGCAAAGCCTGACACAAAGGTGTATTTGGAGAAAATTCACTGTGGCAGGTGACAATTACAATGAACCTGACTGAAAATTGGCCTGGTGTCCAGGGGCATGGCAGAGGCCAACGGCTCGGGGTGAGTGATACCACGTGTGTGAATGTGAAAGAGAACAGGACCAAACAGAACAAGAACAAACACAACAGAACCAAACAGAACAGAACCAAACAGAACAGGACCAAACACAACAGAACCAAACAGAACAGGACCAAACAGAACAGAACCAAACACAACAGAACCAAAGAGGACAGAACCAAACACAACAGAACCAAACAGAACAGAACCAAAGAGGACAGAACCAAACAGAACAGAACCAAACAGAACAGAACCAAACACAACAGAACCAAACAGAACAGGACCAAACAGAACAGAACCAAACACAACAGAACCAAACAGACCAGAACCAAACAGAACAGAACCAAACAGAACAGGACCAAAGGAAAGGCAGGCTCTCACTGCTGCAGTGGTCATTCTCCCTCCAACGGTCCCCCTGGAAAGGCACTTTGTAAAACTGTCTTCTCCTGGCTATCTGCTCCTATGGAATGAGCAGAGTGAAAGCTCAGCTGTAAGAAGTACCTTATCACCCCTGAGGCATGCTGAACCTGGAATAGGCACAGTAGTCCAGGAGGCCTGCTGCATCTCAGTTTTCAGACAGATAAGGTTATTTCTGTTCCATGACACTGGCCATACACCAACAGCTGCTTTGTGCTTGATTTTTCCTAGTAGACTTCATTCTTTTCCTAAAGGGCCATAATCCTGCCACATGAGTAGGCTAAAATAGAGTTCCAGATTTTCTGAAACCACTCCCCGGGCCTTTACAAATCCTCCTTTCCCAGATTCCTTTGCCACATTCATTTTTCTAGACATTGTGGGCTAAAATCAGAATGATGGAAAGCTGCAGCACTGTGCTAATTTCAGCCCCCACAGCTGTACAGCCACAGGGGTGGGCTCTAAGTCAGGATCACAGGGTAATGCACAAACTTGAGCACTTTACTTTAGATACCAAGGTGTTGAATGTCTATGCATTCAATATCACAGCATTCAGGTGTCTTTATGGATATAGCTGTAAAGAAAGATTTTGGGGTGAGTGTCCATTTTCCTCCTTAAATGTCAGAGGTCACCTAAAGAGACAACTGAGCACACAGACAACCTGGACAGGATGGTTCTCTTTGAAACCCCTCCAGAGAAAACTACACCTGCTCCCACCCATGATACAGCTCTAAGCTACTCATTGAATAAACAGAGATAAGTTAATATTTTCACCACACTTTCCAAAGTATAGTAATAAAAATAGGTGATGATGAAATGTTGAATAAAAAACAAATTCTGTTTGATAAGAAGAATGTCCCCTTGAGAGAAAATGTAATCCTGTGATCATAAATCTGCAGCTGGAGCTGAGTGAAAATAAGGAACCTTAGGTCAGGGAGCTGCACAGAGGTGGAGGTGGTGTAGATCATCTTATAATTTAGAGGCAATGGTTGCAAAGTGCTTAGCTCTGATGGGGAGAATTATTTACAGCAAGTGCAGAGAATAATCTAGTGATATGTGAGGCTCTGCAGTTACATAAAAGAGAGAGATTACCCTTTGATCCAAATATCTGTGCTCTCTTATAGCCCTCATTACAGACGTTGATCAACCAAGCCTGCTGCATTGCTGCCAGATGAAAAGAGATGAGAGTGATACTCTCTTGCCTCCTCAGCAGCTTATCTGTGGGAGCTGTGGAATTATTTGAATGATGGAGCACAGGGCTGTACAAAAAAATGGAGGTGGTAGTCATCACTGTTCCTTGGTGATTCCTCCTTGGAGAATGAATGCAAGTTCTGCTATGGAAAACCACAACCACTGTACAGCAATATTTCATCCTGAAGTAAGAAATCTCTCACAGAAGTATGAATATACAGGTGTACTTTTCACTTATTGCATTATGCTTATTTTGTTCACAAATCATTGTTAGTCAAATGCTTTTCTTGAATAGATCACCTTGCTATCAGAGGTATAACCAACGAGTCACGTGCAGGCAGCTGTGGAACAAGGTCTCCATTGACTCACTATGCTCAGTCTCAATAAATATACATTTATATAACTGAGATCTAAACACTAAGCCTGAGGATACTGCATGAGAAGGAAGATGAAGAACCAAGAAACGAAACCACATCAAAATCTGAAGACGTGACTCTGCAGAATATATTCTGTCAGAGGAGCAGGCTGTACTCACGTCCTGTTCTGACTATTCTGTGGTGATAAAAGCAGTTTTCTTGTAGAGTTTAGCCACTGCCATTCCACCATTTGGGGGTTGAATTCTCTCTTGCATGACCTTGTTTTTCTTTCTGAACAAAGTGGCATCAAGTGAGGTGGAGTTTTCCAGTGCAGTTTCCCTCCACAGTCAATGGCATCAGTTCCCCTGAGGTCTCCCTTGTGACCCTGAGCACACCAAGCTCCCTGCTTGGTCTCTCATGGTTGATGCTCTGAGATGTATGGGCTTTTACTCATAGTGAGAAAGCTTTTCTGAAACTTGCTATTATTGCAGTAATGTGATTTTTATGATGGCAGGCAAACAATTCAGTATAACTAAACAGGAAATGGGTGGATAGGGACAGCTTTCCCTTGGAACACTCTGGATTTTCTAATTTGTGTTGATTCACATACTGCTCATACACACAAATGAGGAACCTTCTGAATTCTCAGTATAAAGGTGGAGAGCTACTGATTTCTTTGTTCCAGGAACTGCAGCTGCAGAGAAAATTGCCATCGATAAAATGATATATGATCATTTATGCAGCAGAAATAACTAATAGAGCTGAGACTGCACAAAAGTGCAATATTCATCTTACAGAAAGCATTTTTCAGTGAGACTATATGCAAATCAGGTTTTATGCTGCTGAAGATTCTGATTAAACTTATAATTTAGGTTTTTAATTGAACTTTTTTATTGGATTTTTCACAATAATTCTGCCTCATTTATATAAATAATTAACTGCTGTAAAATAAGTTGCCAAAATAAATTCATAAATTCTATGGTGATATTTATTTTTTTTTAATTCTGGTGAATTTCTGCAGCATACAAACACTGAGCACCCTGTGCCTGGCTCTTCCTGTGTTCTACATAAGTAATCCTGACAAATCTGTACACAAAGACAGGATTTAACAACATGCATCTGTAAAAGGTGAAAATTATTTCTATTTTTTTAAAGAGATGAGCAGATACAGGCACTAAAAAAATTACAGAACAATAGAGCCATAAAGATGATTGTTGTCCTGCAGAATAGGTAGCTTTGATAGTGGGGCATATGTGACTGCTTTACTGTCCAGTCCTGAAGTGTAAAGTTAGTGTCACTTTACACTAGGCTTTGGAAAGAAAAAAATTTTACTGCTATAAAAATTAAGATTCAGACTTCTTTTGTTTTTTTCTCTTTTTAAGAAGATGACTCCAAGTTAACTGCTTACCTAGAAATACTGAATTTATTACAGTACTTTAATTCCAGCAAATCCCATTAGCTTCAGTGAAATATTTCTACTTTTATGCTGGTGTGATTTAGGTCAAATTCTGAATCACTGACTTTTAAATTCCAACTTTAAGGAATTTAATATTTTTCTACATCCTGGTTTACTCCCTACTGTACCCAGTATTTTCAGAGATCTGGGTTTTATGAACTCTATTAATTATGTTCCCTGGCAATCTCAATGCTGTATATCCTTTCTGTAGTAAGACAGATATCCAGCTGCTCATTCATAACTTATTTACACCACCAAAATTAAAATACAGTCCATAAACTGCTAAATGAAATTTTCAGTAAAGCTGAGATACAAAGTTCTGTGGTTCAGCAAGTGAAGGGCCCAGCAGAATGCAGGGAAGAGTCAGTGGGTTTCATGTTGCACCCCCTGCAAAATGTCTCTGATTTCCAACAAATTCAGTGTTTTCTAGAAGGAGGCACACAACAAACAACTGAGCTCTGTTACTCTGCACAGACAAAAGAAGAAGGGAAAAACTGTCCCATCCCAAAAGGATGCTTTTCTTTCCCATTAACTGTTTCAAGCCTCGTGGGTGGAATCACTAGAGCAAGTTTGGAATGATGTATGAAATGAGAAGTTCCTGCCCAGCCAGCTGAGAGAGAATTTGCAGACAGTGCTTTGCCATTGTTTCTATGTTCTGCTGTTTGATGTAGTATTTAGCCAAGTTAGAACCACAAAAGCCCAGCAGCTTTTTTATATAGCTTTTTATAGATGGGGAATGAGCCTTTCTGAGCACTGAAAGTGTAAAAGCAAAGTCTGTTCTGCTGTCTAGGGGTGGAGTGCAGAACTTCAAAATTTAATCTGCATTTGTACAAAACAAAACTGATAAGCAAGCAAAATATGTTTCATCTAAAACTAGACAAAATTTTCAGATGATTCGAGTAACACTAAAAATTAATAAATAGTCCATATTTCATGTAACTTTTAGAATCTGATTGTATTACATTTATTTTGTCAATGTAAACAAGTGCAGTCTTTCAGGTATAAAAAATGGAGATAGACACAGTAATTTAGGAACATGAAAGAATTCACTCTTTACAAAAGGGAGAGTGCATTTTCTTTGATTGCTTAGTCTTTTATCCATACAAATGCTGTTCAATAAGCACACAACTGACCTCAACCACAACTGACTTAGAGACTTTTAATTTAAGACATATTTCAAGCCTACTTCAAAGTTTTCTCATTGAACTGTTTCAGAAGTTCTAAGGATCAGAAACCTGCTATATAACCCTAACAATTTCAAACATTCATTCTTTTAATTTTTAACTGTGATTCAAAAAGTCTAAAAAAAATGGGTTTCACAAAGAACAATATAATTCAAAAAATACTAATAAAAGATGTATGAAAGAGATACGATCACTGTGCAACATAATTAATAATTAACCACAATATTATTTTCACAGAAAATATCATTATCTAAGCTCATCAGGCAGTAAGAAAACTTCCACAGAGACATTCTAGCTATGGCCAAAATCACCACAAGAGCCAGACATGCTCGCTCCCAGCAGTGGCTCCCCTCACTCCCTGGACAAAATGCAGGGTGAGGTCTTGCTTTCATTGGTAGTTTTTCCACCAAATTCACTGTGATCATGTACAAAGGCAAACCCATGAATTAATAACTGAAATCTCATGATCTTCTTTCTAAGATATGCAGTAAATACCAGAACTAAAACTGCACAAATTGACCAGCCCTGAATTTGTCCCCTCTATGTCAGACAAAATAATTTCTACACAAAAAATTATTTCTGAAAAATGTTTGTAGTTAATAATAAAGGTATTATTTGTTTCTTTTTTCCTAAATAAATCATAAAGAATTATTTCAATTTATTTGCCAGAGACTTGGAAATTTGAAATGAAAATTTTTTGCCCATGAGTGAACTCAATCTATGTAGATTCCTCTTTAACAAGAAAAACATTCCCCAACTCCCACTGGAAGAAATTAAATCATCTGCAGACTATTCAGACAGCATTTTTATTTAGCAGGTCATAACTGAGATGAACTGAAAGGGCAGCTACTGTTAAACTGGTACTTATATAAACTCCCAAAAAAAGTCTATTATTTCAATTGGTATTTCTGTTTTGGAATGATTTCATCTTCTCCTCTCTTGACCTCCTACATGTTCAAGTGCAATAGTCTTTCAAATAGCTGTAGTGACACATTTAAAAAGGCAGAGCTGCCCAGCATTATTAGAACTCAGTGGAGTACATAAATATGGTTTCCAAAGCTTTTATTTCACACTCTCACAGTCATCAGAAATGCTTAGAAATTATAATTTAGAAGTGTTTTATCAATGTTTTGGTTGTCTGGGACCCAGTGAAATGGAGATATATTTAAAATGACAGTGGATTACTGCAAGGTGAGCAAAATATTTGGAAAAAGGTGCCATAGGAAATTCACTGCAGTCCATGTGGCTTAAACATGACTGTCAGTTATTCAAAATGTCATCTGTACAACCAGAGTGCCTCAAGCTCTGGATTAGCAGCTGATTCATTCACTGTAATTTCTATAAATGCCAGAAGCCATTCATGATCTTTGCTGTCCAAATACATTTTGTCATAGCAAATCCCAGCAAATAGCTAATATTTTATGTTCTCTTTGATGGAGCTTTACTTTCATGTTAGCATACTTCATTTGAACCTCTACTAATTGTTCTAGTGTAATTTTTTCAGTTATTGAAAGGTGCCATATTTTAGAAGTATATTTATAAAAGAATTTGTTTCTTCATTTCTTTCAAGCTGCTTGCAGTTTAAAGCCCCTTGGAGATAATTCCTCTGGACCTCTGCAAAAGACCTTTTTTGTGCAGGTCTGAACCAAATTATGAGGGATACATGTGTCATGTAATGAAACTACTATTACTGAGAGGTAATGGCATTTAAATGCATTCTACATTTATGCCACATCTTTATTACGAGCTCAGAATTATTAAAAAACACTTTAATGCTGCACTGTGCTGCTGCTATGGATATTAGATCCAGAGTGGATTTGTTTTCTGCTCCGTGGAGCATTCCCAGCCATTCAGGAGGAGAGCCTGCAAGGTCCATGCAGCCATGAACTGATCAGGCCCAGAGCTGCTGTGCTGGAGGGAAGCAAATGCATCCTGTCAGCAAGAATCAGAATTACTTCGGGATGGAGGAATAAAAGACACCCCTTTGCAGAGATGTCAGTTAGGGGAGATGGGGTGGGGCAACCTCTATTCAATATTGCAACTTTCAACAGTATTGATAACTCTTAGAAAATTAGAAGAAAACTATACCATTATATATATAAAAATTATATATATATATATAACTATATAGATATAAATTTATATATATATATATGTATCAATAAATTATATGTATTTACCTGCCAATCTCTCTGTGAGTAAAGGATCTCAGGCCCAGGTGTGACAAAAGAAAATAAATCTGCTGGCACTTGTTTTGTGACACCACAGGTCTTAAAATACAGAGCAGGTTTACCACCAGGGATTCAGAATCTAAGCATTGCTCCAGTTGTGTTTCTCAGTAACATCAACACAGCTTGTGAGCTACTCATCATTCAAGTGGACAAAACCAAGTAAAAGATGCCAAGTCAGCACTCAGTTTTTAAATATAAAATAATTACAAGTCTCTGCTTCTGATTTTTTTAAAAAAAATGGTCTCGGAGGCCTTAAAAATAAATAAATTAATATATATCCTAAGATATTTACAGTGAAAAGAGTTAACTGATTATGAAGAGGTGCCTGCATAGAAATGAGAGGAAATCAGCTGGACTGACAATAGCACCTTAAGTGTGACAGTTCAGAACCTGACTTCTTATGAAGGACTGATCACAGGGTATGTGCAGCTCTTCTCACTCACCAGAAGCAGCAGAACCTTCAAGCACAACCCAACATCCATGCTGGCAATGACAAAAATGTCTGATTCTGCCCATCAGTTCACACCAGCTTCCAAGGAATCAGGCTGGGTGCACACAGAGTTGTACATTGCAACCATCAAATCTCCATTTGTCCTCAATCTGAGGACAGTCACAAGCAAATATGACTTAAGACAGTGGTTTTATTCCTTTCTGCAAAACTTTCTCCTCTGATTATCATCTGAAACTGATTCTAATGTTTCCAAGAGCACAAATACACACAGAGACACATATACACAAATACACACTCGGGAGCCATCACATCACAGACATCCTGAAAATATGAAGGAAAGCTTAAAACAAAAGGGAGAACTAGAACTGGAAAATATCACTTAGTCAAAAGATGTTTTTCCAGCAATTTAACAGAATCTGCTGTTGCTCAGAGGGTGTAGCACCAAAACACAAATTATCTCTTCTGAAGGGAGCTGGCAGAAATGCTCAATTGTCTGTAACTCGAGAAATGGAAGTACAAGCATCAAAAAAGCGAGACAAGTGTTCAAAGATATGTGGGCTTGTAAAGAACAACCCAATGGATTTCTAATGCTTCAGTTCTTTCCAATAAATTGAGACCCAAATGCTCTTGTTTACTTTTTATATAAGAACAAACTATACCTCTACCTGCATGAATCAACTTAGAGAAAACTTTGGGAAAGCGTTCCAGTTCATTTCAGCACTGTCACCCACCTGCACGGTCTAGTCCTTAAGCAGGAACTTTTCAAATGAGCGTGCAGGGTATATCAAAGACACTCCTGAAGCAATTCCAGTGAGAATATGCACTTAATATCTGTTCATCAAAGAATGATTATTCTTAGTGAGCTCTAGGCACAGTACATTCCTTTCCTGGAATGCATTATGAAAACATATATAAATATTACATCAATATGTGAATCAAAATCTCTACATCTGAAAGATATAAGAAAAGGCACCTTACAGCTCAAGGAAACACCACGTATTGCAAGCGTTCTCAAAAGAAAGACAACTATATTTGAACTTTTCCAGGATCTAGGACAAAGGAATTCACTCACCCGGCTGCTGCCTGTTCTCTCAAATTTCCCAATGAAATAATTTATTTGATAATGATGACACAAAGAGAACTGGTAACAATATGACCCCTAACATTTTGTCCCTACACTTCATGTATGACAAGCCTGCATTAGCTCTGCTGAATTCAGTGCAGCAACACCAAGATCTGATCCTTTCCTGTTTTGGGAATTACCACATGGGGACACCTGCTGGAGAGGCACAAGGTTATTTAACTGAGGACAAGTGAGATAAAGGTGCTTCCAAACGACTCCTCCTGATGTGAACAGTTTCACTGTGACCCCATACAGCATTCTCCAATACAAAAGAGTGGCAAATTGTCTTACAAGGACTGAGTTTTATAAAGCTCATCAGAAGAAATGCAAAATCACAGTCTGATTTAATGCACTCTCTCCATCACTCTTCTCCTTGTCCTGTCTTCATGAGGTGACAAGCATCAAAATACCCAGCCAAGCTGTGGGACAGGATGGAAAGTCCTTGAGAGCAGATGGAGAAATTCTGGAGACAAACACCCAGACATTAGCCCTTCTGAGCAGTGCATGTGAATATATGATTTGTATTTGGTTTCTTTACTTGGTACTCAATTTATTGTTTGAATGGATGGTAAGGATAAAGGCAGCAAGCACCAAAAACATAGGAATAAACAAAATTCATCCTTGGGAACTATTTTCACTGAGATCCATTCTGTCTTACACAAGGACAATACAATAAAACAACAGTCAGAACCTCTTTCCAAATAGAGATAATTAAAAATAATGCAACAATTCAAGGTCTCATTCCTGTCCTCCTCTGTGTGACCTTGAGCCCTGTGTCCCAGCTCTCAAGGAAATGCAGGGAGAGGAACCAGGATTCATAAGGTTGCATTTTTTTCCTCCTGTAGTGCTGCTGTAACTCCCTGGGCCTGCCTGGCTCTTGCAGCATCACAGGCAGAGAATTCTTGGTATGGTTCTGGAAGTTTTGCTTGGCATACTGTACTTTTTAATCAGAGCTAGTTTTTCAGTCCTTAGAAAATTAATTAAATTAAAAATGTCATGCTTGAATGTGTCATGTATCAATTTTGAAGACTTAATTATAAGAGGGAATTAAGCTTTGATTAAGCTTTTCTTCTGAGAGCAGTAGCTGTCATTCTCCTTTGTCTTAAAATAAGAGAATCTTTTTGGCTCAGTCTACAAAAATGTCACTCTATTATTTATTCCTGACAACACTGTCTAGAAGTCAGCCTGGTCTGAAGACAAACAGTGCAGGTACCATGGTCATTTTCTGCATTCTGCATCCTCAGAGAGCCATGGCATTACAGTCTCCTTGTAAAAACTGGGAGAAAATAAAAATAACAGCACAAGGTGGCAATAACAAAACATTTAGAATCACATAGTTTGGATCAATTTGTTGAGGGAAGGTGACATTTGAAAAGGAAATCTTTTGTTGTGTTACCAGAAAATTCCTATTGGGTTTTTTGAGCTTTCAGGCATGATAAGAGTGTGGGCAAGTTGCTGAGGCTCTTGTACCTAAATTGATAGAGAAAAATGGAATAAAACTGAGTTAACAAAAAAATAAATCAGGAAATTCCAGAATCAGAACTCTGAAAAACAAAGCACTAACTAACTCTAGCTAGAATGGGGGGGTAATGTGTACTTGTGAACTCAACACTTAGCCTGCTCCACTAATTTGATGTATTTCCATGAGAGCAAAGCGTGTACAGGCAGGCAATAAGTTCTCAGGAACTTTTGAAAGCCCTCAACACTCAGCACCCAGTAACAAGAACTAAAAAGCAGCAGCAATAGAGGCTGAGTTTGAGCAGTGACTGAAGGCTGCTTAACAGGCAGGGAAGCAGCACCCACAGAACGGGGCCATTTCCCAGCAATGCACATGCCAGTCATCCTCCCAGACAGATTCCTATCACCCAGAGTGCTGTCAGGGGTATATATTAACTTTAATCTGGAAATGAGGTGCTACATTTCATTCCAAAATCATTAATGGCTGCCCCTGTGTCAATGCAAATTAGATAGCCCCATAGTTTGGCAGAGGAAATGAAATCTGACTGATGCAAAGCAGAAACAGGGAGAGCTTCTGTTATTATTTGTATTATTACAGCAAAGAAAGGGCCCAGCTACTGAATTTAGAAAATGGAAATCAAGGCTGCATTTGAACAGACCCGTATTGTTGCAGACAATACTTGTCTGAGAGAATAACTAGGGTGAGAAAAGAGGAGAAAAAGCAAGCACTCTTCATTTTATAGACAGAGGCAAAAGCAAAGAATTCAGTTATTTCATCCCACACAAGTATAGACAAACTAACTGAAACACCTTAGCTGAGAGAAAATAAGCTTTTTCTTTATTCAAGGGGAAGACCTGTGTACAGCTATGTAGAAATGCCACACGTTTGTCCATTAACTATTCAGGAAGCCTTAGGCATCAGCACTACTACTTTGCGTCTCATTAAATATCAGAAGTTTGGTGGGAAAAATCCAACCCAGAGAGGGTTGGCAATTTACCCAGGGTCAGACAGGGTGATTCAGCAAAACAAAGAACTGAATCAAAAACTCCAAGTCCCATACCACTTCCAAAGCACGGTCCAAAGGCATTTCCAACACCATTAGTGAGATACATAAAACTGAATTCTGGAAAGCCCTTGCCCAAATGAAGCCTCAGACAGTTTGGTGAAACTTGGACATGCTGAGAATTCCAAACACACAGCACCTTTCTGAAAAACTCCCACAGGGAGCAATTGCAATAGAAGATGGTTCCTGTGGTCTTGTAGCCCCCAGGTAATTGCAAAGTGCCTCAGAGCACAGACAGTTTGCATTCATTTCTGCATTTGTGTACTGCCGTGTATAAACCCTCTGGGCTCACCAAAGAGAGGCCGCTCGCCAGGGGGGCAGGCCAAGCCCTCAGGAAGGGGGCAAATGCCCATTTGGACTCTGTTATTCCTGCCTGGACTTGTTTCACCAGGGGAAACTCCACAGAAAGCGAAGAAAATAATGAAGTGCTACTGCTCACCCAAAGCCTGCTGCCTCTGAGGAACTCGGAAGAGATGATTGATGTCTGAAAGAAGGAGTTGACACTGTCTGTCATTGATGCCTGTCTTATTGCTCCTGCAATACTTTTCCTTGGAGTGAGTATAGGAAAAGTTAACTCTACAATTGCACAGAGGTTATGGAAACACAGGAGGAGGAAGTGATAAACAAAAATAAACCCATCATAAGCATCAAAAACTTATTTGAATGCAACCTACCTAAATGCTGACTTATCTGCTTCAGCGTCCAACCTGTCTGGACTGTTACCTTCTCAGAACAATGGACAAACTCCCACACTGCATCTGCTCAGGAACTACCACATGACATTCACTGCCTCATTGGTCCACTCATATATTAATAAGAACATTTCAAGTTCACACCGAACTCCTAATTCTAGGAATCACTAAAATTAGAAGATGCTTCATCTAAAGCCACCAAATGCAACTCATAAACAATTGCACTTTATAAACCAACTCTTTAGTACTTCAGAGAAAGGTGACAGACAATTCTCATTAATCTCCACAAGTGTTTGCCTGTGGCTGAAGGAGGGAATTAACCAGATGAAGGTCAGGTCTGTATCTAACTGAACAGCTGCTGCAAATGACCTACAATACTTCCAGCCAAACACTTAATATTCCAGTCAAGCAGAGGAAATGATCACAGTATAGAAAGCTTATGACAGAAATGGCTTTGCAATATTTATATTTAACAACCCCAAATAAAAAATAACATACAAAGTACAGTGCTTCATTTGCCATTCTGTGCATGCCCTGCCCAGAGCAGCCTACAATAGCACAGGAATGCAGGATGCACCATATCAGAGCAGAAGATTGTTCTGTCAAGAGCAGCATCCTGCCTGCATTTCAATGATGGGGAAAGTATGCCTTGGTGTGGTTTGTATTATAATTTTTCAAGGTTATTGAGTACTTCTGGATCCTTCTGAATGAGAACTGCTATGCAAACACTGATAAATAATTTCATTATATATATGCAGCTGTAATTTAGTACTAGAGGGAGATAGGCCATGGAGTCCAGTTAAAGCTCTTGGAACTCAGAAGCAAATGATTTTTTTTTTTTTTTTTCTTTGGGCAAAAAAACCAAGGGGGAGAGCCATGAATCATTAAATCATTTTAATTTTTTTTTTTTTTTTTAGAAATATATTAGTCCTGAATGAAGCCTTTGAGGAAAACTGATTTGAATATAGTGAGTTACACTGTTTTTAAAATAAATAAGCACAAAATTTAAAATAACCCATGATATCAATGTTTACTCGATCTTCTTGAGTAATTTCCAGATTGTTTTGATATGTGCACATTTTCAAGCAACTTTTGGGTTTCTCAGCACTCTGTCACACATGGAGCACAGCTCAGATTCTCCACACTGAATCAATTCTGAGCCGAAGGGCACAGCCTGCATGGCAGAAAGAGGTATGAATTATGTACCCATTTAGCCTCACTTCTGCTTTTGGCTTTATGGTTGTAAGTCTATACTAAACACATTAAATGAAATGTGTTTCAAAATGCCAGGTGGAACCAGATGGAGCAATACCTTGGGCAGGCTTTGGAAATATTTATTCAATGGAAAATGAGAATAGTACAGTGGTTCACCTTCTTAATCCAACTATTCTAGCATGCTGTCAACAGAAGCCATCACTATATAGCCCAGAAGAAAGTAAAAAAACCCAACTTTGTCAAAGATACAACAGAACTTCAGGATCCCTAGCAAGCAGGGATGTGCACTCTCCAAGGCAAAGGCCAAGGCAAGCAATGGTACCTGGACTCTCTGCACTTTCTCTTACCTTTTCAGGGGTCATGGGCAACTTTCCTACTCTGGGACTGTTTCCCCATCCATCCAAATAGGTCATGGAGAGCTTTTTTTAAGACTTTGTTGAAAATACCTTTTTAATCAACCCAAACCTAGTTTCGTACAAATATTTCAGTATTCCAACAAACATTTGCTGAATATCATTGCTGTAATTTCAAACCCCATTTTTCCCTGCCTTGAAAGAAATACGATAACACCATTCCCTTTTGAGAGACATTTCATATATTTTTCTCACTTTCTTGGCTTTTCAAGGTGCTACATTATTCATTTCAGTATTTATCTATTTTGCTTTCTCATTTTTATACTGTCCTTCACTCCGTCGAGCCACATGGGACTCACATTTATCAGGTTCTCACTTACACATTTAAATCTTAATGAAACAGCCCTCATGCATAATGCCCTAAATACATCCAAATTCCTCCTATGAGCACAGTTTTAACACAAAGTTTATGTGAAACCTTATTGTAGCACTGAGGGTAACACTGCTCTTATTTCAGCCATGAACATTGGTGTTCTCCAATCCAGTCATCCTGGGGAATTATAATGCCTCCCCTCACCTTCCCAACTTTGTTTAGATGTGATGAGACACCATTTTACAGGCAGGCATTATGTATTCCACTGGCTCCAGTATTAATTTTTCTTGCTGTCAATGAGACCTCTACAAATTAAAGAGCTATGCAGAAACTAAGCCATAACAGCAGAAGCAGGCATGACTTTCAGATACCACAAAGAAAATAAATGAAACCATCTAGCAGTTCTGACAACTTGATAACACAACATACCTACCCTGGCCAAGGTATGGAACTTGAAATTACTTTATTCAGCAGTAACCTCAGTGCTTTTTCATGCAAAGTCAGGCACATCACACCTATACACTCTGCAGATTATAAGTCATTGCTAATTAAACCATAACCCGTTAGCAGTCTTAAACACAAGAGCAATAGAATTGGAGTTCAGTGACACTAGCTGGAATATACAACATACTTCCAAATGTGGAGCCCATCACAAATTAAATCTTTTAAGCCACATAAACAGAAAACACCTGCTTGCTTGACACAAAAAAAAAAAAAAAAATCAGATAACTTTGCCTTGAAATATTCAACCAAAAGTGAAAATACATCTTTTTTCTGGAAGGAGACATTCTGAAAATCAAGGGCCTTTGTGTGGACTTTTTGTCACTGAATTGGCACTGTGGGTCAATCAAAGAAGCTGAGGTGGTTTTGGAGATCTTGGCCAGTTCTGATTTTTCTCTGTGGCCCTCTGCAGTACTAGTGAGGTGACTTCCTGATGTCAGAACAGGGCACATTCATGGGGCTGACATTTTGTTTATTGAAAAAGAATAATGAAATAAAAATCACCTAAGTTTTTTTTACAGAATGTCAGTTCATGATAATGCCCATCCCTTGTGATTTGAACTCTGCATTTTCCCAAGGGATTTGCTTTAAGCATACTCATAGCTTTTTCTAGTTAAAGGAAACATTATGGTGTACAAGAAAAGCATATGTAGTGTGTTACTGACCTTTACCTTTCTGAGCTCTGTTCTCCTCCCTGTTTTTCATTCTGACTATGTGGCACTTCAGCTCACACCATCCCTGAGTTTTTCCTCTTTACCTTGTAGGTTTGAGTTTAAATAAAATATTTAAACATTTGAAATGAGATATAGCAACCTTACTCAGGCTCTCTGTAAAAATGGTAGATTTATCACAGAAAAAACATGACAAGATGCCAGAAAGCCTCAGCTAGATTTGGACAGAGAACTACAGCTTCTTGGTGCTTGGCAATAGAGGAAAAGTAATGGCATTGTAACATGGAAGCTGAGCATTGTGGTACCATGCAACAATATATTAATCATCTGTTATGGAGCAGAGAATGAGAATTGGATTTGGTTTTCCAATAAATGACAAGTTCTCTTTTCAGTCAAACACACAAAAAACCCAGCCTATCTAGAGCTCAGAAAGGAGATTGGTCTTCAATTAAATGCTTTTCATCTTGTCATATCTCTAGTAAACTCTGCCAAAGCAAACGAAAGTTGTTTTAAATGTTCCTATATTACATTACATGACATTATAATGGAATACATTCTTTATTTCAGTGTTGTTTCATGGTTCTAGAAAAGAAGATTTTTATTATTGAGGGAAAGAAAGATGTTTTAAATGTTCCTATATTACATTACATGACATTATAATGGAATACATTCTTTATTTCAGTGTTGTTTCATGGTTCTAGAAAAGAAGATTTTTATTATTGAGGGAAAGAAAGATGTTTTAAATGTTCCTATATTACATTACATGACATTATAATGGAATACATTCTTTATTTCAGTGTTGTTTCATGGTTCTAGAAAAGAAGATTTTTATTATTGAGGGAAAGGACCATCAAATCCCATCCCTTGCTTAAGATGTCAAAACCTCTTACTGAGTATCTTTGTATATTTTTAACCTATGAAGTAGGCAATGGTCGCAGCTGCCTCTCACCTTCATTTGCTAATCATATGAAGAGAAATTTAATTGTCTTTTAAGATGCACCCTTTTCTGATACAGTGGATGAGGGTTTGCAAACCAGTTTAGAAATGCAGAATAAACACATAGAGAAGACTTGTAGCTATGAAAATCTCAGCTACCTATTACCAGCTGTGGTTTGCAGATATGCCACCTTAATTTGGGAATATTTACCAAAACTTTTCTTCATTTCAGTGTCCCTGTGAGATGCCATTAATAATTAGTTTTACCAGCAGTACTCCAAACTAAACTCATTTTCCATTTTTACTACAAATAGTACTCACTAAACACCAATTTTCAGAGTTTTCATTAGGTCTGGGAACTGTAGGACAGTGGTACTTCAGCAGAAGATAATTTCTGTAACACAGAAATGCAGCAGCACCAACAGTCCTGCTGGGAATCTGCTTTCAGTTTGGCTTGGAAAAGCTCACACACACTGGTCAAACAGGCTTTGCTACAGAAAAAAACCCTCTCTGCAAAATAGAGAGGGACTAGGAAGAAAGAAAACCATAAAATCAGAGAACTAATTCAGACTGCTTGGAGAGAGGGGAATGAAATCCAGAACTGCTGTCTCACAGCCCGGTGCTTTTTCTAGAACTAACTCTGTTGATTTGACTTCCCGTGTGATGCACTCCACCACTCTGCTGCCATGATCCTGTGTTTGGCTGGTGTTCCCTGACCTGTCCTTCTCCCACGAGGAATAGATGAAGTGACTGATGTCTCCAAACACTTTGCTTCCATATGGCTGAGCACAGCTTAAACATTTAGGGTGCTGTTATAAATAGAAGTAATTATTTAAGTCTTACTGATTAACAGATTAAGGCTGCTGTTGTCAAGGGTCTGAAAACAGATTGCATTTTTCATGGAATAAATCTGTTTGAGTTCTTGGCCTTCAGGGACCTTTTCTTTTTTTTTTTTTCTAATCAGCACCATTTAGCATTTTCTCAGCTTTTAATGCTCAGTTGTTTAGCCGTGCATGACATGCTTCCAATGGTAAGTTAGCATAACAGCACGTTTTTCCTGCTCATTTGGATTGTAAATATTTGTACTGCATCCCATCAACAGCTTTGCAATTCTGTACCAGGCTGCATATATATATTTTTAAAGACACTATAAATAGAACTAGATACCACATTTATAAAGAAATATATTTAAATAAAAATGGCAAAACAATCCATGTATAATAAGGAATAGTTTAATTTTCAGGCATGGGCAAGTCTTGAAATTGAAAGATTTAGGATGTTTGTGGTTCAGGTACCCACACTAAAATATTAACTTTCATTGACAGTGGCAGGAGCTGGCAGATGTTATTTTGCTTGTGCTAACTCAATAAACACAGGTCCAACCCTGTTAATAAATCAGCCATCACTAAGTGTCAAGCAGTTCTGTTACTCACAGAGAAGACAGGTGAGGAACCAGGCTTGTGCTTATCTGTCACTCAGACACAGATCTCCACCTGCCATCCTCAGAACACAGAGGAAAAATAGGGTTTCTTTCCTCTTTTGGTCTCACCCAGGGAGAGACACTTCAGCTCATGCCCAGTTGCTCAGATCACAAGAGGATTGATTCAGCCCATTTTTAGGGGGACTCAGCTTGTTCAGAAAACTGGAACCCCTCTGGCAGCACACCTCCTTGGGCAGCAGGGGGGAATCTCACCCTTACAGGAGGGCTCCCATCAGCATCTGAATGACAATTGGCAAGTAACAATGATTTTAACCAAAACGGCTTCTTAGAACATGTACTTACACAAATCTTTATATCAACAACTAATACATTTATTACTCACCTCTCCCATGTTCAGTAGCCATCTCCCGTGGTGGACAAGTGACAGCACTGACACAGAGACTAATTCACCTTCTCAAAGACACATGTCCTCTGTGTGACCGTGCTGACTTCTGTTGGTGTAGAATTTATGATGACTTTTGCTGACTTCTCAATTATCCCTCCTCATTACTCATGTTTGGTTTTCCTCAGCTGAAGTGAGGCATGATGGATTTCTCCATAGTTAAATATGGAAACTGCATGGCCCTGACCTCACTTGTAAGATTCACATCTGGCCCTTTTCCTCATGATTTACTGGGAATGGAATCAGACTGGGTAACTGCTGATCACCACCCCACTGATGGCTAAACCTTTATGGCAGAACTATATGCTGATTCTTAAAGTTGAATAAATGTTTTGGCAAGAAATCTCAGAATACTCTGATCAGTGACATGCATTACTTCTGTCATTAGCTCCACTATTGCACAGGTTCTGTCATGTGTCTGGATTTCTATCTAATAATATTTACACTGGACAGATTTGGAGGACATAATCATACCTACAGTCACTGAGACTGCTGAGGCACAGAAAACAAAGGCATCCTCTGGACAATAAAATGGGGGAGATTAAGGAAAAGAGCACAAAAATATTAAATCAGTGTTACTTTACAGGTTCAGAAAAGGACTTCCCAGCAGAGATGAGTGGGCAGTTAATCACTCCCAAGCTGTTTGAGTTTTTTTGCTAATCATCAGCTGTATAAAATGTCACTTTATTAGCTATGTGTTTCACTAGGGTTTCATGATTATTTTTCATTAAAAGCTAACTTTAAATTGCTGTTATGTGACTGAAAATTTAAACCATATCAAAGTTCACCATTGGACATAACAACAAAGTATTCACAGAAAAATAAATGGGAGAAAAAAATAGCAGAAATATTCTGTTGGTCTCTAAACTTGTATTTAGTCTCTCAGATAGCAAGAATGGTTTTTAACAGATTGTAACAGCTCCTAGCAGAATTGCACATTTCCATTAACAACTCTTCCAGCACCAGGGACCAACACTGCTGCCTGATGGAACTTTGCAGTGTACTGCAGCAGCCATGGGGTTAGATTCCTAATGCTTAGCTTACTCCAGAACTGCCCTTTTTAAGCTACAAATTACTTTTTTTTCTGCTGCCTGAAGTCACAGATGGACTATTAAACAGGTGCTGCAATGTGTGCCGTGCTCTACAAAACCAAATCACAAAAGTTTGGGTGCCACCTCTGACCACAGACCTGGGAGCCTCCCCACTAAGTGATGAGTACAGCAAAGAGGGAATGCAGCAGGAGGTGTTGGGAATGACACCCATGCATGGCACAGAAAATCACCTGCATAGTCACAAAGAAAGAACCTACCACAGTGTAACTCTACAGTCTCATGCTTGTAGACATTCTACAGTAAATCGTATCCCTCTGCTCTCTTTCTTCTCAGGACCAAATTTGTATGTGCAGGAGGGGTGCAAATGCAGCAGAGATGCTCTGCTGGATGCATTCCACAAGGAGCAGTAGTGGTTTGAGACAACAGGCATTCAACAGCTTTCTGAGGGTTCAAAATCCTAGCTCAGCTCTCATCCTAAGTATTCAAAACAATGACCCAAACATATCTGACTACTCTTTGAAAGTATCTGGAGGTCCAAGACCAGAAATACACATGTGTTTAGCACATAGAAAAAGGCTGTGGTTTACTACAGATTCTACTAATTCATCCCCACACAGACAGTTCTGGCTAGAGCCACAGAAGCATCCAGGATGTGAGGACATGGGAATCACACTGAGACAGAGACACCCAAGCAAGCTGCCAGCTTTCACAGCAGCAGAGTGCAGCCCGTGAGGAGAGCAGCCTGTTCCCCAGGGCTGAACTAGCCCAGGACTGCACTGTAAGGCCCCATCCTGGGGCAGCTCCTCAGAGCCAAGGGAGGAACAACTGCACAGTGCCACACTGCCAGGATTGCACGTGCTCCAAACAGCTTGGGAGCTGCCTGCATGACAGACTGGTTGAGATAATGAAGTCTGAGGTAATTAAAAGACAAATATTTTCAAAAAGTTTAAAAGAACATTTTCCAGGCAATTTTGTTTGCTTGTTTTTCTGAAATAGATTTTCAGCATGGCAGTGCTGTCCTTCAAGTTTCCTCAGCCTCCTTTCCTGCACCATTCCCTGGAAGCTTTACTACTCCCTTAGGATGTCATGGCAGGTCCTCAAATCCCACAAACGTTGTTTGTGACTGCCAAATGGGACTTGCTCTGTCATAGACTAAGTCTCTGAAGCTCTTTTTGAAGAATACAATGCTTTGAGTTCATTTTTAAATGCAGTCATCCCAGAGGAAAATCTTCAAACTGTTGTCAGGACAGTGACGGTCCTTTGTGATGCTACAAAGCCCTAAACTCTGCCTAGCAGGGAGAAAATGCTTCATATGTGTATGTGCTGTTTCTGCCATCCCAGTCCCATTCTGCATCAATGAAGAGAGAATACACAGCTAACAGTAAGAAAATATTTTTTTTCTCTTCCTTCTTTTATATTTTTTCACGCAAAAGTTAAGCACAGTGCTTCTCTTCCAAGTTAAGGTGGCTTTAAAAGTTAAAAACAATAACAAATTACTGAAGGAAATGCATAACATGCCCAAGGAAAAAAGCAAGTTGCCACTGCTACATATTCCTCATTCAGTAAAAATACAGGTTTTACAAAATGCTGTCAGGAAACAACAAGAGCCTTTCACCTTTCTTATAGCCTGGAACAGTTTACTGCAAATATAGTGTAGGAATATGCTAAATATAGGAAGAGAAGATATCATCATATGGTTGTTTTAATTAGGACTTGAAAGCCCAAGTGGTGGAATTTTAAGACTATGTACTGACATTTTAGGCCTATGCATAATGAATATTTAAAGAATGCTGTGAATTACCTGCCTAGAATTAGAATTACAGCCTTTATTATGACCAGTGATATTCTTATTAGCATGGGTTTAGACAGAGCAATTTTCAACAGCTTTATGCTATAAAAGGCTGCTCTGTTAGGTGTGAGCCTCAATTTCACATGAAGAATCACAGATATTTAAGAAATTATCTCATAGCAGTTAGCACCTCATGTGAGATTGCAACAACACATTTCCTCTGCACTCCTAAAGATACCAGAGAGGCGAAATTTGCTCGAAAATCACACCTTAAGGACAGACAGATGCAGAGAGAAAATACACACACTAAAGGGGATTAGTGTACATACAACATTTAAATGGCACCTTGACAATAGCCAGGGCAAATAAATGTCTGCAATGAATCATGCACAGCCCTCATCCCTCTCTCTGTGTAAGGCCGTGGCAAATGAGGCCCTGAAGTAGGAAAGTGAATGGTGTACTGTTACTACACTAATTAATATTTAGCAAGCTATATTCTGCTATCCATCTTTCAGCCTGTGAAATTCCTGTCCTTGTTTCCCAGGGCATCCTGGACTACAGGGATGGATTAATATACTGGGAAATGTTTGCTAGTGTTAATTGTAGTATTCATTAATAGCTTGGAGCCCAGCCTTGATTACTGATAGTGTTTCTGCTGGGTACAGAGGCTCAAATTGTCTGAAAAGTTGGTTTATAGCCTCTAAAGTCCACTAAAAAGATAGAATTCAGAATAAGTTCCAAGACAAGAGATAGCAGTTCTTACACAGATTTACACTGTAAGAGGAATTAATGTTGCAGATAAATATATCAGTTAAAGAATAATTTTTATTCCCCGCATTCTCTAGGAATACTGTCTTTTCCTTTCTCCTCTTTAACGAATCTATTCAAGCTGAGATTTACTGCTCCAGACCCAGAAAATGCAAAGTTAGAAGAACACTTTTTATTTCTGTGTCTTATATTCAAGTTTAATATATAATTCTGGGCAGTGACAGCAACTCTTGAGCTTTAGCCTTAAGAATTTGGCAGTACTTTTATTAGTAAAATTGCTGCTTCCTCTTCTGAATATAGACTTCTGCTAGTGTAGTTTCCTACCATTAAAGCAGTAACTTTTCTCTGAGTACATATTTACAAAGCTGTGGCTAAGTCTGTCCAAGTCTATCCTTTTACACCACAGTCTCCACAGCACAGAGTCTCACCTCAGTCTTAAGGATTTTAAAATATGTTTAATATCACTTTTTATCACCTCATTCTCCAAGGTTTAACACAATGACTGAGGAAGGGCAATTCTCAGAACAAAATGAACCCAAATCATCCATTTATGAAAAGCAAAATGATGCCAGCCATACTTCATCACTGGCAATTAAGCATAATTTCTGGTGCCAGAAATAGGAGCAGAGAGATTTAAAGACAGACAAGAGACCTGGCTTCATCTCCTAGGCAGATATAGTACACTTTGAAAAATTTACTTTTACAATTACAAGCTCTTTGCCTGGATAGTTACCTGAGTCCAGAAACACAAATCCAGTCAGGCTTTCAAAGTACTGTCCTTAACCTTCCCTTTGCTTTAAAGTTTGCTGCTTCTATCTAACACATGTAAGACAGAGTAGGTGTCTTGCAGGGGGAAAAAAGTTACTTTTTCCCATAATTTACTCTAAAATCCTTTTGCCTGTTACTGAGTCTTGCTTGTCATCTGTTCTTGTCCATTAAAGACACTCCAACACTGCTACAGGAAGGCACAGTCCTCGCTGTGGACTGCCTAAGAGCAGTAGCTCAGAGTGCTCTGCAATACCCCAGTCCTAACGACTAAGCCCCTTTTAGCACCAAAAATAAAACAAAATAAAATAAATGCAGGCATAGCACATTTCCTATCACTTGCAGTCAAGCAGCTCCTGTAATGCTCTCGCTGGAGAGCACAGAGAGTTCAAATGAAATCTTCCTCAGCAGATGCTCTCAGCTCCACCGGCGCGGGCAGCGCTCGGAGCGTGCGCCTAATGGCAAAAGCCCGAGGCATGAAATGGGCCTCACGGGCTGGGGGCTGCCTCGCTGAGTGCTGCCTCACAGCCCCACTGGAATCAGATCCTCTGGGAAAATGGCTGCAAGCTGCTGAAGCAGAGAATCTCTAAGGCTACAGCCTCTGTCCCAGCTGAAGAATCCGTTCATTCCGACTGCACTGCAAGGCCACACTAAATCCATTACTTATCTTGACACCTTATCAGTGTGCCCCTAAATTCAACGTGTTTATGCTTTAAAACATTCATTGGGCATTGATAAGTATAAAGCTAACAAAGCAAAGGTGTCAAAGAGGAAGGAACAAATGGCAGGAAGAGAAGAATATTCCTATTCCCAGTTATTGCATTTCACTGATGCCAGTCACTGAGAAGTTTGGAATTGGAGTCTAAGAAATAATCACATTCCTGACCATGCTGTGCCATCAACAATACATTTTGAAATATCAGGGAAAGCCAATTTGCAATATATCCAGTGTATGTAATTATATGCCAAGAAGAGTTGCTAGTTTTAACAGAAGCCTGACCTTCTTACCTCTCACTTTACCCCTCTGGTAAAGCCAGAGATGGTAGAAGGATGGGAAATATCACTCCAAACTGACATGAGCTCAGCCTGACCTTGAGAAATTATAATAATTAGTGTTCATACACATACACATATGTCAGCATAAGCTTTGCATGTCTAACTATATTTGAAATACAAATAGCAATACTGAAAAATTAACATACCAATCTCAGAAACCCGTATGTGCCTTCTGCTTAACTGTGACAACATGGAACATAAAGATGCACAAATTTAGAGAACCATCTGGAAAAATCCCATTAAAAATATTCTTAGATGTTAAGTCCGTAGCAAGCAATGAAAGTACTAATAAAAAGTACAAAATTATTATTGTATATAAGAAAAGAGAGCATATTCAGAAAGACTTGTTATAGGACCTTGACAGGGACAGAATAATTAGTATGAATTACTAATTTGCAATCTCTTTGTGTCATAGTCATGGTTCACACTTACAACGTTTCTGCTTCTTTAGGAAGCACATAACTTATGATCTGATTTGTTCCCAGTTCTTTGTGTCTTGCTCTTTTCCTTACAACTTCTGGACTTCAGGTATTTATTGATTAATTGAGTTCTTTCATTTAACAATATCTTTACAGTTGTCCATATCCTGTTCCAGAACTGAAATTCTTTCATCATGGATAAGAAGCCTGCAAAATAAAAGAAAATACCGTGGCTATGTATTTTTGGAAATCTGTGTTCAAATAACAGCTTTATGGTTGCCTATCAGGGAGAGATACAACCACTTCTGAAAGAAGTAAAGACAGATTTTTTTTTCCTGAAAATGGAATTGCATTGTCACGGGCATACAATGATACCTGTCTCCATAGGAAATATTAATACATTTGATACACCCAGGGCTTGTTTTCAAGGAGACTTGTTTCTAGGTTCCTGAGGATTTGTTGAGATTCCAAACAAAATTTTAAATCCAGCTGTTTTTTTATATGATTCACTTAATACTGAGGCATTGAGGTGACTGAATTTTCTTTTAAGTACTTGGGTGATTGGGTTCTTATTTGAATTTTTAATATGGTTGAAGTTTTGGGGTTTTTTTTGGATGACATGCTTTTATATTTGATGCTTGATATTCTCCATTTGGTGAATGGTTTTAAAAAGGCTTTCTGTTGAAAAAAGTATCATCTAAGGTAAAGAACTGGTAAGGTTATCTTGTAATTTAGTTGACAATCACAAACCATTAACAGAATATATTAAAAAACAAAGTAGGTGAAATGAAAGGTGTTTAACCAGCCCAAGCAGTGGGATTTCTTTAAAATAAATGGCATAAATCTATAAAAAATGAGTACAGCATCAGAAATTAATATCAACTAAGAACAGACAAAAGGGCTCCATTCATCACCTAATCCAGCCTCCAAGATTAATCTAGCTACCTCTCATCCCCTCTGACTTTAATTAAATCCCTCTGTCTAGTTTCTTGAGTTGGTAAATCTTTTAAAATTAATTCCACACTCCTGTTTGCAAGACTGTTTTACTTCTAACCCTGGCTAGCATGGTTGAGAGCCTGGCACCTAGCATATCTCCTCATTTGCTTCCATATTTAAACAGGCTGTCAAAAATGTTCTTCATGGCCAAGAACACAGTTTAAATATATTTCTAAATCCAGTAATAGAGGACTACAGTCAGACCAGTCACTCTGAAAAGACCATATCCTGTAAGCTGGTTAATTATCCTATAAGAACACAAATGATTTAAAATGTTCCCACCCCAAAACAATCCTGTAAATCATTTCACAATGCTTTATCACATTTAAGTACTCTCCAATTTCCCTCCAAGCATGTAAACCGTTCCCATCCATTATTCTTCCCCTTTATGGGACTCTGTAATTTCTTTTAAAGAAGTTGGTTGAATTTCAAATTGGAGCCAACATAAATCTGTCACGTGTTTATATTAGTGAGGAAAGCATAGAAAATTCCCAATGCAGTGGTTGTCCTCTGGCCATAGTAAATGTCAGCTCTGCCTCTACACTTTAGTTTATTCCCCCTTTCCTGTGTTTCCTTTTGTACAACACAAGAGGGAAGTTCTTATAAGCTTGCCTGCCCTTGGCCCTTTTTTCCTGACACGCAGTAGAGCCGCTGACCTCATGTCAAAATCATCAAGTTCAGACAGGTATGGCTGAATCTCTCTCCATAGGTCTGACCATTACACCTCCATAAATAATGGAAACCACCAGCAGCTTTGTAGGCAGCAGCAGCCCCCACGAAAGGCTGCACTGCATCCCCACAGCCAGGTGCAAGCAATGCCAAACTGCCTGTGCCACAGGAGCCTGCAGACACTCCACAGACGTTTGGAGGGCTGTGAGCAACTTTCCAGCAGTTCCTCCTGTGCACTAAACAGAAGGCAGAAGCGTGCAACACGTCGTCAGGAAATTGCCCTGCCTGCAGAACAAAATCGCCTCTCGCTGCGAGGGCCTGGCCACAGCTCACCGCTCTCCTCGGCTCCCCCCGGTCTGTCAGGAGGAGGCACGTACTGTGAGCTTTCCAGGGCTATTGATTCTGACATGCCTGCCATTTCCTGAGCAAAATAACTCGCCTGTTTTCTACACAGAACCCTGGCAAGGGAACATTTACCATCTGCCTCTTAAACAAGGGGCAAGGAGCAATGCCAAGACATATTGTTCTGCTCAAATATGTCAGCGATCCTTTTATCTTCGGATGGCATTTGGTAAGTTGCCTTGACTAGCAGAACAGCATCTCTGCTGTTTCACTCTCTGCCTTTGAAACAGCAAAACTGAAAGCCCTGTGTCCTATATTGCACCCTCTTAAGTCAGTCAAGGTAAATAAATATCCTGCCATCTGCACCTTCCACAGCAAAATAAAAAATCTTAAAAAAAAAAAAAAAAANGCCTGGCATATTTCCAGGCAGCTAAAACATTGATGGCCTTGGTGGAAGGGGAGAGGACACAGAATTCAGTGAGCAAGGTTGCAAGATTAACCAAGAGTGAAAGAGCAGGTTTTTTGAGAAAAACCATCATGCTCCAACTCTGGGTAGCATGGTGCCCTTGATGGCACGGAATGAGCTTTTGCATTGTTTTCTGCTAAGGAGATAATGGTCAAAAGCAATGGTCCCTTGAGGGAAGGGTCTAACAGGACCCATCCCTGGGGTGTCTCAGGAGCTGCAGGACAGCCCCACACCCTGCTCGAAGCATGCTGCCCCTCACATCCATTTCTGTGTGGAAATGCAGAACGCTGGAGACCTTCCAAATGTTCCAGTTTTGTCCCACCTGTGGCTCTGTCCTACAGAAATGTAGGATCTCCACAGACAGCGTGTGGTGCTTCCCACAAGTACCCACACATTTACAAAGCACCTGGCACAGCCATGCTGGCACATGGCAGTTCACTGGGTTAATCACCCAGAAATAACAGCTTTTGATGGAATCAAAAACTGATCAACAAAAAGGAGGGGGGGTTTTTCCAAAGCTCTTCCCATGGAGACAAAAATCAGCCACTAACCTGAGCACACCTGCTCCATCTGCTGATGATCACAGCTGAATTCACATCTGCACTGTCAACTATTTTGTGTCAGTGTCAGGGTGATGTCAGAAAAGAACCCATCAGTAAAAGAGGAGCTCTTGGAATAACTTATAAGGGTTGACGTATGACTTAATGTGGTAGCAATTAAAAGGCCAGAGAAGGTGGCAGTGTTGCTTGAAAAGGTACATGAGAAATTGTGTGGTTAATATAATTAAAGCTAAGATAATTATTGAGATACAATAAATATTTGTTTATTAATTTACTTTTAAGATTGATGCCTCAGGCAAAGAAGAGTGAATATCTTTTGAAAGGATCCCTGCTGAATAGCACTGCAAGATGTGAAGTGAGGATGGTCTTTCATACTACTTCTTCAAAATTATAGGAGCTATCCCCTGCTATGAAGAAGAAATTATATGAGCTGAATCAAAATCAGCAAAATCACTTCCTCACAGGTTGTACAATAAAGAGTTCCACAGGGAAAACATCTTAAATGAAAGGCTACCAGAAATGTCAGTTTCTTGCAGAACTGTATCAATAGAAAAAATAAAGTTTAAATTATTTAAGCAGTAACTTCTCATTTTCTACACTTCTATCAAATTTTACAATTCTGAAGGCAGATTTGCTCAGTTTGACTTTATGGTTGGCTGGAGGACAGTAGAGGCACTTCTATCAGGAAACAATATGTTTACATATGTGGCTCATAAAGACTGAAAAGAGTGATTCAGCAAATCTAAGTTAGAAATATGGGAGCCAGAAATACCCAAAGCTCTAAATAAGACACAAATACTCACTGTTGAGATTTTGGTGCCATTTAGCTTCACCAGGACAGGTAAGTGTATACACACACTTTTGTTTTCCAAATTGTCACTGCCATATCAAAGGGGGGAAGATGAAAGGCTTAGGACTCAACTGGTACCATCAAAAAGAAAAACAAACTTTAAATTGTGGCTCAGACTGAGAATGGTGTGCTAGTTCTGAAGATGGAAAATGTGGAACCTATTTGAATGAGTGCATACTCTTGAAATGCAATTCCTTCTGTTTTGTTAGGGAGCTAAAGGAACCAAGTGGAACAAGTCTGATCACATCTTCTAAGCCACAAAATGGTTGGAAGAGAGAAATCATTGTATTGCAGGTAAAGGCTTGGGACATGCTCCTCTACTCGGAGCCCCTTCTAAAGAAAGGTCAATTTGGAGTATTCTTCAGTCAGAATTTGACTCCCATTTGTTTCCTACACACACCCCTTGTGACCACCTGGTATCACATGGAACACTGTGTGCATTTGTTCCAAAAGGTGAACAAACTCAGCACTGACCCAGCAGCTCTGCAACACAACAGGAATTTCTAAAGAGAAGGAGTGTTCAAATCTCATGCTGAGAATATAACAGCCACATCTTTTTCCCAAGGAAAGGAACAAACTCTAATGGCAGAGAACTTAGTTAAAGCAAGAAGGGAAAAAAAAAAAAAAAAAAGAAACACAGACATTCCATCTGGTTTCCCAGCTGCTTCTGTAAAGAAAAATCTCTCCCTGTTGAAAATTACAAAATTGTTGTTATATTGCATCTCTTTCAGGAAAAAAAAGCACAAGAATTCTTGACTGACAAGGCCTTTCAATAATGGCAGAAGTCAAGTTTTGCCTTGCACTTGTTACATTATTTGCATGTGAGAGATTTTCCTAAATTACACGAGAGATTAAATAAAACTGAAGGAATTGCAGGAATATGCTATAAGCAAAAACATAACTTGAACTCAAAGTAAAAGAATAAAGAAAACACAGACCAAAGAGCTGTTTCTCTACGGAAAAAATTATTTTATTTCCTTGAGTTTAAAATCTGTGAAGGAATTTCAGCTACCCACGAGCCTGAAGCAGGGAAAGATCAGGGAATGCAACAATTTTGTCTGGTCATAAAACAAAATTTTTTTGGAAAATCTTGTCTTAGTAAAGATATTTAATATTGTGGCTTTACTCAGCAGTCAGAGGACAGCTGTTTCTTTCCTCCATACTCCTCCTCACTGAGAAGGGACAAAGCAGGGTGTGAGGCTGCTTCCCACAGGCTGCTCAGGCACAGAGCTCCTTCCAAATCTTCCTGCCCCACTTCTGCCCCTCTCTGCTCTCCTCCTGCGAGCCGCTGCTGGCGGCCACTGCCCCTCGGCCACCAGCCCTCCCGTCCCGTGCGCCAGGCTGCAGAGCAGGCCCGAGGAGCCTGCGGACATCCTTTCTGCTGTGCCCCACAGCCTCACCGCAGCAGGCTGCCTGCCCTGCCGGAGGAGCTGAGCCCCGCAGAGCCCCGCAGAGCCCCGCAGAGCCCCGCACAGCCCCGCACAGCCCCGCAGAGCCCCGCACAGCCCCGCACGTCCCTCCGTGCCCAGCCCCGTGGCAGGCTCGTCCCTCGTCCCTCCCTGCTGGAGGCGGCGTGCTTTGCGCTGACTGGCAAGAGCTGCGGTTCCTCAGTCTGTGAATTCCACAATTCCTTATTTCCAAAAGCTCATTCTTTTCTAAATGGAAGCTGATTTGACTGGTTTTGTTTCCCTCTCCTCGCCTCTCGGGCCTCTGGGAGCTGCTTGTAGCACCACAGCTCAGGGGAGGTGGTTCCCGAGGGCAAAGTTCAATTATTTGAAGCTGGGCAAAAGGAGTGTTGATAGACCCCACACATCCATAGAACCAAAGCATAGAAACTCTCCACGGGGTATTCTGAGTGTTTGCACTTCTCAAATTCTTTGCTGTGACAATAGTCTCAAGGCTGATGACTTTTCACAAAGAACTGAAATTGATGAAGTACTGCTTAATAGTCCCTCAACTTCATAAGAAATGTAAAGTAGTTCCTCCTAATTCTACTCAACCAACTCCTTGAATTTCAAATGTAATTTGGATTGTTTTGATTAAAGAAGCAAGCCCTGTCAGAGCAAATCAACACTAAGTCAGTCCTGATGATGAAACTTTGCTAAAACAATATCTTATATGTGATATTTTACTGCCTTGGATATTTTTTACAAATGTAATAAAAGGTTTTTGCAATATTACATCTTGTTAATAAAATATTTTCATATTAACAAGTATGAGAGGTGCAGAAACAGTCAAGGAATCATAAAATAGAAGCATATACAAAAAGAGAAGACACAAAAATGGAGATTATAGAAAAAAATTAAAACAGATATATTTGCTTTTATGCTTTGTGAAAATGTGTGAGACTAATGCTGACTAGCAAAATGCCATTTAGCAACACTAGCATCAAAGGTTCTTCCAAGAATTTATGTTAACTAACCCCATGTAAATACATTTTAAACACATTGTAACAGCTCTTGATGTGCCAGGAATGACAGGTAAAATGAAATTTCTCTTTTCTCTGTAGAAGTCTGATTGGAAATGCTGCTCTTCTGTAGAGCATGAGAATCCTTTAATTTTTGGTTTGGCAATTTCAGAAAGCACATGAAAAACAGGTTCCTGAATTAATAAACTCTCATTTTATATATTGAAAAAGAGAAATGAAGAAACAAGGGCCACAAAAAAAAACCCAGACTAAACCCTACAGACTTTAATAGAGATGAAACTTGTGAGATTCTATAGGAAGTTTCATATAAGATTCTCTAAAGGGAGCAATATGTCCTTCCTATAGGTCTTTAGAATCGTTATGTTAGACTGAGTGCAGGACTGTAATTTTCTATTAACTTTTATGGGATGTTGAAAAAAAATCTAGGGAAAATTAATTTCTTATTAAGTTCCATGATTATTTCTTGAGGCATACTGTAGTAGTAATATAAATAATGTATCATTTGTATAGCACATTTCACCTTCAAAGAACTTTACAACTATTAGGCAATATTTAATCTTTTCTGACTGAGTAGAAACATCAGTGCTTTCCAGAGAAACAATATGAGCTCTATCATCACCTCAGAAGAGTATTTAGAATAATGTCTGGCCTTTCTGAATTTCAGCATTTCAATTTCCTGGGGCTAAAAAGATGGCAGGAATCTAAACTTTGTCCAAAATTCAGAACTTTCAGACATGGACCATTAAAGGCTTACATCCAGCTACATATAAGCTACTGAGCGTAGATGATGTTTGCAAGAGGTGGAGAGAGGCAGAAAAGTTACAGGGCTTGCTCAAAGCCCCTGATCCAAATGCTGGAAGCTCAGGGTTGTTAGCGTGAAGCAAGGAAATGTGAAAAAGTGTTAACTAAAATTGTCTATGGCCCATAGAGTTCTCATTTAAATCAAAGGCAAAACTGACTTCAAAGGAAGAGGGAGCACGCAAATAGTGTACGTGAAAAATGAGAAACATTTCTCTCATGAAGACTACTAATACTTTATAAGTGTGGCTGTTGTGCCTGAAGCTTATTTCTCCCTGCAGAATGTATTCCCCAATATTTATATCCATTTATATTTACAAGGATTAAGAACAGTGGAGCTGTCTCAACCAGTTAGTAAAATCTCCCATGCAAAAGCTGTAATCCTGAACATTACTGGAGCTGAATTACAGACCACGACCCTCAAAATCTGCAGAGAGCTGTTCTCCCAAAGGCCCTTCCACACAGCCAGCCTGGAGCAAGCCAGCTCCAAAGGGAAACCACTTCCAAGGAAACAGTACAAAACTTGATGGTCCAAATCAGTGACTGGCTTACCAACTTACCTCAGGGATAAATTATTCCATTTTGCCTAAATTAATTTGCTCTTATGTCTTGAGGTTACATGTTTTTATGTATGCTTTTATGAAACTCCACATATAACCTTCACTAATCAAAAAAACCCTTAAAATACAGCATTCAGAGGAGTCCAAGTCCAAAATTCTTTCTGGTTTTAAAATTAACTCAGATCATAAGCAAAGTATCTAAATAACCAGATTTAGAGCATATTTTTACATTTAATTCTATACAGATCAACTCCAGTTTTGTTAATAGTTTACTGCTCAGTTATACTAATTCCTGGAAGATAATTGCATGAAAAATTGTCAGGCTACATAACAGTCATGATTTAAAACCAACTGTGACATGAACACAAGGAAAATAAAGTGCCACTAATCTTAATGAAATTCGATTAGAAATTATGAGATAAAAATACCAGACTCTCCTTTTTAACATTATTATGTAATCTCACGGGTTTGGTATACAAATACCATATACATTTTTAAACATGTTAGTCAATTCTGTAGGCAGGGTACTGCCATAGCTGGTTGATCTGAGCCTAGGGAGAGGACTTTCCTTTTGAAACCAGTAGGAGTTTTGTTATAGACCTCTTTGGAAACAGGTATTCTTCCTATATTATTCATAACAATTGATACACTAATGCCCACAAAAAGCGAGAGGGATCTGACATGATGTGCAAGTATTACCTTTGTACTCCAGAAGGTGATACAAGGCTTTGAAAGGAAAATATATCTTTGTTGCTTCAAAACCTATTTGAAGCCTTTTTAGTGTTCAGCTATAAATCTGAGCAAAATTTCTCTGTGTCAGTTGCAGAACAATTTGGCACCACTAAATCTGCTGAACTGTCAGAGTGGTCAATTGGGCCCATACTTTCAGCATAATGTTGTGAGGAAAGGAAATTTTTGTGATTCTATTGTGTTCATTTGTCAGACAGTGAGAGCTTAAGAGCCCATTACTAAGATGTTAGAAAATCCAAGCAAGCACTATATCAGATAGGAAAGCAGGTTCCAGTTTTCTACTGTTTTGAAACTACCTGGATCAGCTGGACAAGGCTCTGCCACTGCTGGGTGACAGGGCAGAATTGTCAGGAACAGGCCATTCATGGGTGGTTACCTTTTAAGCATTATAGCCTACTGATGACAGGAGAAAATTGGGTCAATCTGTTACTGTTTTCAACTTGATGAATGCCAGGATCTTACTGGTAGCCACAATTCAAAGAAAAAGCAGAAGAAAATGTAATTTCTGCTACCAAGATGTTTTCAAAGAAATTTTCTAAGTGACCTTCACCATCAAAAATACTCTGGAGAAATGCCACGGGGGTGTCACTCAGAGCCCTCTCCACCTTTCCAGGAGAGGCTTGGTGAGAGCAGTCCCAGCATTTCAGAGCATTCCTAGGCCACTGTACACTGAGAAGCAGAGCTTTTGTGAAAGCCCTTTTCACAGAAAACATTTCATAGAACAGGAGAGAGAGATTGACAATGTTTACCTTCCGTCGGGGGGGCGATTAAAACACCAGAATGTCTCTGTTCTGCATTGACATCAGTTAATCAGTTTCTCTTAATTACCACCATGTGCAATCCTGTATTTTCCGTGTGTGCATTTCCCATGGTTGCTCACCAGAGCTGCCCAATGACATGTTGGAAATATGCAAGAGGAAAACGTGTTCTGATCCTGATCTTCTTTCTGGGGTGAGATTCCCTCTGCAGGCAGTGGGGACTGGGTTTCAGCAAAGACGTCAGGATGAGCTCTCTGCTTTGGCTGAGCTGAAACGCAGGCTCCCCAGGGCAGTGGTCAGAGCACCAAGCCTGGCACAGCTCAAGAAGCATTTGGACAATACTCTCAGGCACGGAGTGTGACTCTTGGGGCTGTCCTGGGCAGGGCCAGGGGTTGGACTCGATGATCCTCGTGGGTCCCTTCCAACTCAGCTGATTCTGTGGTTGTCACCTATCTTTGCCACATTACCTCCTTTATAATGCTGCAAATTAAAGCAGTGGAGTACACAGGATTGCAGTAGAGCTATCACCATGGCATAGCAGGGACATGAAGAGTAAGGGGATCAAAGAGCAGAAAATGTTGTGTTTTCTTCTCTTCGTGGCAAGTGAATGCAGCCTACGCAAAGCGTGCTGAAGGCTCCAAATGTTCTGGAACAGTGTCTGCTGACAAGACTAAGAAAGTGTTTAATGCAGAGATCCTTTTCTAGTGAAAGATAAAGGCCAAGTTAGGAGTTCATGTTCATAAAGGACATTAATATCACAGGCCTTTATTGCATTATGGACTAATTCAGTTTCACACTCAGGCTATTTGAGTAAATCTAGCTTTCTATTTCCATCAACTGCTGTTTAATAAGAGTTTGAAGCAGAAAATGATGGCAAATCATTTTCTAATTTTTTAATTTAACTCTAAGATTGTTCTGATAACCATATTGGCTTGGACATAAGCAACAATAAATGCAGATTGGCATCCACAAAAAGGATAGACAGTTCTCTAACCACTGTAATTAATATTGCTAGGCTGCATACTTTAAGGTCCCTGTGTTTCTGAGTTGTGGTGTGCTAGCTAAAATCTGTTCAGTCAGGCTGATTTTGGCTTTCATCCACATATATTAATTTTGCCCAGAAGCTTTCCAGAAACTTAATTAAGCTGGCAGGTTGCATTCTCTTATGGTCCATCTTGAGCACAGTCTCATTTTTAAGACTTGAATTAGAGAACATATTCATTTGGGCTGCCTACTTAAAACTCTTAAAGAAATAAAAAAAAAGGTAAAAAAAAATGAAAGAAGTCATCTTCCCTTAAAGCATGATTATTTAATTTTCCATGAAAAAGCTGGGCTGTTTGTACTGAAGTGTTTTAAATGCAGTCCTTTTTCTGGAAGTGAAGGTGCAGGCTTTGCAGTAAATAACTGGTCAGCTCCTCAGAGAGTGCACACACTGCTGCTGGTTCCACCCTTCAGAAATACAGTTCATTCTCTGACATTTTGTGATACACTCAGACCTTGACTGTTTAACTGCTGGCTCAGGCCTCCTAACTGTTTCAATAAGTCATGAAAACTTTTTTTATTTACTTCTAAGCACAGTGAGAGGATGGACCTGAACCAAGACTTCAGGTTCAGACACTTTGCACAGTGAAGACTCAGAGGTGACTCGTAATTCCATGCAGGAAAGGAAGGAAATGCTAAAACATTGGAACAGGCGTTTAATTCCACCTCCAAACCTGTGCCCATGCTTTAATTCAGTGACTAGGGACTTTCAATTATGTAATTTCCCAAGCTTCTATTCTAGGTTTCCTGAATAAAGTTCTCTTTTACCCTAAAAGATGGTAGATACAGAGCTGGTTAACTTTCATGACCATTTAAGACAGTCACAGAACCAGTACAAATGTCCAATGGTCTGTGTGACCACGGGCTGTGGTCTGTGGCAGAACAGGGTCCTCTAAGGAACTGTAATGAAATTGCTGCAAAAGAAAATTGATGTCCTGAGAAGGCCTGATAGACAACAGGAAAAACTCTATCTTGGATTACTCAGATGTAATCCAAGATAAAAATAGCTTACGTTTTTACCCAGAAAAATTAACAAAAAGATTGGGAATCTTTGAATTCTTGAAGTGTCACTTCGAATTCTCCCAAAAAGAGGGTGAAAAAAGGGCCAGAAATGGCCAAAGCACAAGTGCTACATTAGTAACCGGGTGGTCACTGTGTTCCATGGCAGTTTGCCTATGTTTGAATCCCCACACGTGCAGAATTGTCTGTAGGAGCACGTCCTTGCATGACTGTGGTAAACGGAAGCTCCTGTTGTGAAACTGAGCACAAGCATTGTTTCACCTACGGGTCTACTGTTAACAGCTGCAGAATAAATTATTGGAAAAGATTTCAAATAAGCTAATTCAGTGAGTAGTTGATGGCAATTATGTAGCTTCCCCATGCTGAACACAAGCCATCAAACAGAGAACAGATCAAAACAAGGAAGCTCTTTGGTTTTCTCTCCCATGAAGTCCCAAGCCACCTATGTGCAAATGACATATTCTCTATTCTGCCTACAGAGGGCTTAACTGAAAGAAACTTATTCCCTACCCAAAGATCAAATTAAGCCTGTTCAGGAAACAAAGTTAGAAAATGAATTTCAAATAATTTAATTACATCATGTAATTACTTTACAGAATCCATAAAGTATTCATTAAACAATAGTAATTCCTACCTGATTCCCGCCATGACACACATCACGCCTTTGAAACATAAAAATCCTTAAATTCTTTCTTTTACTGAGCTAATGAAAATGTTAAATTACACTAGCAAGAGCCAGCTGAGCAATTGAAACAACCATATCAAACAGATGATTTAGGATGATACAGTAAGTTTCAAGGTGGGAAAACATTATTAAATAAATTGCTAGGGCATGAATACAACACCCAGTGGTTAAACTCAGTGGGTCATAAAGGATTCTAGCCATGATTTCAGTGTAATTAATGTGTTCATCTAGCTCTCCAAAACAATCAGTGAAATCGTGGGTGAATTTTTGTAGACAAGTGTTCTGCCACAGAAGGAAGTCTCACGTTGTCATTCAGTTATCACATGGCCTTAGAGAATTGCAGCTCCTATCTGTCATTTAGACAGCTAAACAAAAAAAAAGAGAATAAATCTGCATCATCTTCAGCTGCTATTTTGTTGTTCTAGTTCACTGGGCATTTAATTAATATTTGGAAACCCAGGCTGCATTCTGCCATCCCACTGGAAACACAGCTTGGACATCAAGGGCTGTCCCTTTAGGCCATCAAAGTTCACACTAGCCACAGTCCCTCCCAGCCAGGGGGGCTGATGGCCATGGGCATCTGTGGCAGGGGATGGTGCAGACAGACCCTACCCAGATGGTGCAGATGGATTTCTTCTGAGAGGGCTTAAATATTGAACTCCATGGACTTTCAGTATAATTCTCACCTCCTATTGGGCAGGTCTACATTTAAAATCAGGCCCTTGGTTTGGGATCCTAAAGCATTTCACATCTGTGCTGCTTCAACTTCACCCTCAAACGACAATGTCATCCCCTCCTGGGGTCCCAAGTTCCCCTCTCTTGTGACCATTTGTACATTGACACTGAAAATTGGGCTGATGGCTAAGAAAGATGGGCAATCCCAGCTGGCTTCAGAGAACCCTTCTCTCTGCTGTGCATGCAAGAGAGGGTCCCATTTTTAACTGGCTTAATTTAATTGTAAATGTAGCTCCACCGTGCCTGAGCACTGTCTGGCACAGTGTGCCCTGTCAGATTATGACCCTCTGGGCACTGCTGCAGCACAAATTATAAAAGCTGATATCAGTATGACAGACCAAGCCTCCCAGTAAAAACCCCTGGTTGCCACAGGAGCTGCACACAGTCCCAGGGAGCCTCCCAGCCAAATGGATGCCATGAACGAGAGCACACCAGTGCATCTCCTCTGGTGTCTGTGGGACAACAGGACAGACTTAAAGCAGGCACTTTTACAAGGGCAAAACTCCTCCTGTGGCTTGAGAAATTCATGCCAGAAGTGTCAGTACTCAGTGTGACCGTTTCAGAGACTCCACAGCATTTTTCCAAGCATTTTAGGCATCCTCTCAGACAGGACACTGTGACTGAGAGAGGGTGGAGAGAAAAGACCTCTTCTGAGAGCCACATGGGAGATGAATCACAGAATCTCTAGGTGATTGAACTAGGTTGGACTAAAAGACCTTTAAGATCATCTAGTCCAACCTATGGCCTAACACTCCTCATCAACTAAACCATGGCATTGAGTGCCACATCCAGTCTTTTTTTAAACATGTCCAGGGCTGGCAACTCCACCACCTCCCTGGGCACTTACAGGATGGCCAGGGGATCAGACTCAGCCAGCATGGGTTTAGGAGGGGCAGGTCGTGTTTGACCAACCTGGTCTCCTTGTATGACCAGGTGACCCACCTGGTGGATGCGGGAAAGGCTGTGGATGTTGTCTATTGGGACTCCTGCAAGGCCTCTGGCACTGTTTCCCCCAGCACACTCCTGGAAAAGCTGCAGCCCACAGCTTGGGCAGGAGCACTCTGCTGGGTTAGGAACTGGCTGGATGGCCGGGCCCAGAGAGTGGTGGTGAACAGTGTGGCATCCCACCACACCAAAACTCACCAAAAAAAAGCCAGTGAATCACAACTGAAATGGAAGAACTATGGAAAAAAAACCCACCAAGGAAGTCTGCCAAGAACACGAAGTACAAATGCCAAAACAGGTCAAGGATCTTTCCTGTTTCCTTTATATTTAGATTCCCCCGGCTCACCCTGGGTCTGCTCAGCTCCATGATTACCCACAGCCAAACAGGCTCCTGTGCCACTGAGAATTTTTTCTAATGCAGCAAAACAACCTTTAACTGCTATTTTTACATAGCCTGGACAGCAGGAATGACTGACTCAAGGACACACATATAAATCTATGGAGCCCGAGCCCAGAAAAAACAAAAAAGAAATAATTGCAAACATTCTAACTCAACTAAACCAGATGTCTCACTGTGGAGTAACCTGAGACTGCTACTGATTATTAAAGAAGCTGAGCCAGCCTGAGGACAACTTTTTGGAGGCAATCTGCCACAACAGAGGCTGTCCGCATCTTTCTTGCAAGCTGAAAACCATATGGTTTGTTTTCCAAACAAAGAGGGCTGGTGATAAGCAAAAATAAGTTGTTGCGAAATCTCATTTGTCACAAAACACCTCAATTTTCATAAAATTCTCTTTGGATTCTATATTTTTGTTAGAGGCTGGACTTGAAATGTCCTCTGCATCTGTATCAGAGGGCAGGCAATAGATGTTATTGCAATATAAATGATAAATAACAGTAACAGGAAAGATGTCAGTGCTGCAGAATATTCTTAAATATTTCTGTATGCTGCAGGACAGGAATACACAAACATTTAGCAAATCCCAGAAGAAAAAATTCTAGTACATAAGAAATCAGTATAATATGTTTATCATTTAATTTGCCTCAGTAAATTAGCCAAACTATGAGAAAAAATTATTATTTAAATCAAGACTGTTGCTTTTCCATTTGTGTTTCTTTACCTAATTTATTTTGGTTATTTCATATCTTTGCAAATCTCTTCCTAATTATGCAGACTCACAATCTGACTAAAATCACAAAACACAGGAAGTGTCTATTACTAATGATGCAAAAGATTGCTTTCTGTCTATATTTGTTGCCCAATTCCCCATGCAAATTCCATTCAGCATGTCTGGGAAGATGCATTTGTCCAAGTGGTTGTGCCATTACTTGTTCTGCAGACAGATTTGTATTGCAGCACCAAAGCGCTGCAATCTACAGACGTGATCTGTTCTGCTTTGAAGGATCCCTTTGGAAAATACAGTTTATAGTCTGCTTAACTCTAAGATATTTTGAATTAAATAATTCACCAGGAATTCAATTACAAGCAGAGCACCACCTTTTCTTGGCATAAAACTTTCATAGGGACTTCAGGAAATGGCAAAACTTGACCATTTCCAAATTAATGAAGCCAGCATTGATTTCTTACATGTGAGACCAGGAGGTCAGCAGCAACATTTTATGGGTATGCAGCTGAAATATATTTTACTTTCTGGTTTGTGTCAGGACTAACACTGACCTTCTCACGAGTAAGTGGCCACTTGCTGCTGATCACAGAATCAATTTACTGAGGTCAGAGTGGTCTGTGGCCCAGCATCCCAGAGCCCATGGCACGCAAGGGAAGGAGAAGTGGCTGAATCTTCCTAGAGAAAGTGAGGCTAAAGCACAGTTACTGCAATTCCCGCAGACTGATAGCAAGCTCAGGGTTAATTAACGTGACTGATTCATTGTAGTTTTTTTAATCAGTGTTATCTTGTTGTATATAAAAGCCTAAGGAGAATTTTCACCCTGTGCTGCCCCATGTCAGCTACAAAAAAAGACTCTTATTGGAGTGTTTCAAAACTCCCAGAAGGACAAGAAAACTATCAAGGGTTTGGCCCTGAAATTTAGCAGTTGTTGCATTTTGCTGCCATCTACCATTACAGTACAAATGGAACAGCTTATCTGTACAAATTGCTAAAATGTGCTTTTACACACTGTATCAAAAACCTCAGGTTTCCACAGCACTGGCTCGGCCAAAAATGTCTGCAGCCTCCTTCTCTTCTCCCACTGCTCTCCCAAAAGCCTTCCCAGTTAAGTCAAGTCACCAGGCACAAAAGGATTTCTGCAGGCCTCCATTTGCTTTTTGTTGGGTGAGGCAGAACGACTTTCAGCACCACCTCAAAAGCTGCTAGAGGTCAGCAGGCAAATGCTGACATGGCCGATACTCTGCTCCCGGATTTGGAGGGGATTCGGGTGGGTCGTCTGACAGCACCGGGGTTCAGACCCACAGGGAGGACACATAACTACCCATCACTGCTGGCTGATTCCTGCAGACGTGACTGAGTCTCCAGCAGCCATGCAATCATGAGCTGATTGCCCGTTCCAGGATTTATTTCAGCTGCTGTGAGTCAGGATCAAAAATCCATGGGCTGAGTAAAGAAACATTCCGTGTAGCTCTTGGGCTGTAACTCCTGCCACCAGCTGAGGCTCAGAGGCTTTCAGTCTCCCGGCCCCAGCGGCGTACAGGCTGTCTCTGTTTATTGAGGGTTCTCAGTTTAGAGACTTCCTCCTGCCACCAACAGCCAATAATCTGTCTGCCAGAGTTTTAGTCATGCTCCGCTTCCTCTGGACCGTGTTCCCAGACTGCCAGCCTCTGTTGTGACAAGAAATCCTTAATTCGAACATTGGATGACTAAACACAGCTACAAAACACTAATGAATGCAGAGAAGTTTCTAACTTCAGTTTGGATGATAAACTCTTGAGGTTAGATGTTTATTTAAACTTTAGAAACCTCTCCTGGCATTGTGTTGTTTCAGAAAGGTATCTGCTGTCCCTGAGACCTCTTAAAAAATCTCAAGGCCATCTTCTACCCAGTTGGAAATCTTTAAGCATTCACATCAACTGCACACCATCTTCTAAACTAAAAAGAGTGAACAAATTGAACAATTCAAAATAATTAGTGATGGGTTTGCTCCCTGTCATTCAGCAGAGGAGCCTGGTCAAGGTGCCTAACTTACACACAGCTGTTTGCATGTGCATCCTCGCCAGACTGACTTTCTCTGTTGATCTCTTCTATTTGCACATACTTGTGGTCATAATACATTTATGAGGGTAGGAGCAGAACTATTTCTAGGATAGCCTCCTGTTATTCTGATTTCCTGGACAATAAAATCATTAAAAAAGAAAAACAAAAACAAAAACAAAAACAAAAACAAAAACAAACAAACAAAAAAAAAAAAAAACCACAGATGGTTCCAAGAATCTGCATCTTGCATGCATAAACTCCAGCGTTAGCAAAAAATAGACTCACATAGATTTAAGAATTTGACTCAAAGACATTTTGAAAGGAGCCCAGAGCTGACCAGAAAAACTCAGTTTTCCTAATCCTAATGCAGTGCACTAGCCACGAGATTTTATCTATTGAATTCACCTTGCACAGTCAAGGATTTGATTTTCAGAAGGAAGCCTTTCCTAGCTGTACTTTCCCACTGGAAATTTGGTTCCATCAGGTTAGATCAGTGACTTAGGGGTTTAACAGAGCAAGAAAGACAATATCTCAGGGAAAACTTAAAGGGATCTACCTGACATGAGTAAGGAGAATAAACCCTTTTCCATCCTATCGCACAGAGCCTGGCAAGGAGATGTTGAGATAGCAATACGGGAAAATAGCAACTAAGTCTGATTCCCCCGCTAAACCTTTTGTGATTTTCTTCTGCACAAATCATTGACCAAGGTCCCTGAGATTAGCAAGAGGGGCATTCACAGGAATGGGGCTGTCTGTCCACTTCAGGGCAGATGACCCTCAACACAGGAACTTAAGTAGGAGTAACTGTGAGATTGCATTGTCACTTTTTACTAATACCTCGTAAATTTCAATCATCCAGACAAAATACAAGCTTGCAGAAGCCACTGTAGAAGTAGCACTTCTCTGAAGCATTTTAAACATCAGGATTTAGGCAGGTTTGTTTATGGAGACCTTAAATTAGGGGGTTTACTAACCCTGAAACTGCACATGAAAGATCAATACTGGTCACACAGGGCAGAATTCAAAGCGATAAGGGGCTGACATGCCCTCCATTCAACAGTAAGGATGTCTAACTCCTCAGACACATAGATAAACAGATATATTTTATAGTATAATTTATATAGATATGTGTGTGTATATAAATATAGTTCTATTATATATCATATGCTCCTAAAATTAGAATAATAATGTCAAAAGAAAACAGAAAAATTATACCCAGATAAACAATAGGGAGCATTTCACATTAAGTTAGCACCTGACCTTGAGATAGAGTGGTTGATTAACAGTGAAATCTTCAAGTGTAATAGATTTTTAAATTAATGTTTTTCTTCTGCTAACTATACTGTGTAGCAAATGACACAAGTACATTACATAGGTTTACTCATTTTCCCCACTGCTGTTTGCAGGGGATTTAGATCCAGCAGCTGTGGGGATGTACTGGGTATTAGAATGACTGCCAGCCCACATAAATTACCTCAGGAAGTAGATGGCACCTCTAATTAACAAGTGAGCTGTGTGAAACTGTTGCTCAGACTTCAGGGAGAGAGGTGGGAAATTCTCAGGGTCTAAAATTTGGCTATTACACAACAGATAAATCACTCTGCATAAAAATTTCCAATGCTGCTTATTATACACTGAGAAATTTAATGTGTACATACAACATATGCAATATGCACATAAATACCTAATTTAATATACAAAAACATATGTACTAAGTAACACACACATATATATGTGCCTATGTATGTATGTGTGTGTAGATAAATAAAAAATTAACATACAGAGAGAATTAAGGACACTGGTTGGTTAAAGTAAGAATTCAGAAAAGGTGAACACTTTGATGATCAACTTAAAATGGGCATTCTGGAATTTTTTATCACTATATGCCATCCATCAAATATTTCATTTCTTTCACAACCAACACATGAACCTGCTGAAGATGATGATTCATAAATTCTGCTTCAATTTACCCTGCATTCCAGAAAATTTTTCCTTTACACATTTCCTGGTACTCGGGACTACGTGTTTTTAAATACAAGGTTCTGGGATGACTGCTTCCAAATTCAGAAATTCAAGGAGCTCATTATGCTAATGAAGAATCATCTGATAACTAATCCTGCTTTACCTTATTATAAAATATAATCAAAATAGACAGAGTATAATATTAAATACAAATTACTGTTACAATAGTATGAATGTTAAGAAATAACTTCCATATAGATTTTAAGTTGTATAATACTAAAGGAGGCATTATAAAGCCTCACAGATAATTACAGATATTTTGCAGAATTTGCATTATATTATAATCACATTATAATGTGGCATTTGGGGTCCAACATTTACAGGTGTATTATAAAAGGGGTTCCTCCTACCTGGTAATGGAAAGAAGAACACCGTGGCAAAGTTTAATTGAAATCTTGTTAATATTGCAATGCATCATGGTTTGATTCATTCAATTTTAAGCAGATAAAATTTAATACATTATAAATTTTAAATTAACAAAATAATCTTCAATCTCCACTGCAAGCTGCCTCTATCTGCTACTTTTCATTTTATAAAGCTGTAGTCTCCATGGGTATGGAGATGCTGTAGAAAAGTTAACAATCAGGACTCATCTCTCTCTAGAGATACTTATCTGTCTGTCTCATGGAGTTTTTTATATTTTTTTAACTACGTATAGATAAACTTGGCTCACAGCAAAATCATCATCATCACAGCATCCTTTTGAAAAGTTCTCTAACTTGTTTATTGACAAGGAACTGGTTGGCCTAATTATAAATTATTATGCCCCAGGGTAGAAGGTTAGCAGCAGGCATATGTACAAATGGCCACTTTCCTGTTGCATCAATTAACACAAAACCACAGAGTTTCATTATCTCTGAGGCCCAGCTTCCTGCAGCATATCACATCGTGGTCATATCTGGATTTAAAAGGTTTTGCCTTTGGGAGCCATATATAGTTGTTGAAAGATATATATTATTCTTTTTAATTCTATAAAGAAAGAGCTAAATCTCTGGGTAGAGCTGGACTTTGGCTATTGCCTGTTCTCAGGTGTCAGAGGAGCTCCACAGAGGGTGGGAGCAGACTCAGCTCTGAGCTGGGCCAGCACGTGGAGGTGCAGCACAGGAGCCCACTGGGGTCGCTGCAGGCTCAGCTGCCCTGAAAGACCTGACACAGGTCTGGTCTCATGGGCTGTGCTCCAGCTCAAAACTCAGAGCAGCAGAAACAGCCTGGAAGGAGTGGGAAGAGCTCTCTGCCCCAGCAGCTCCTTTCAGGGATCTCAAGAACTTTGCCAGTGTGATCCTATAGACACTGATGAAACCCAGAGGATATCAAGTCACTGAAGGAGATAAAAGGCAAATCCAAGTTAACACCTGCCCTTCCCTATGCCAGCAGCTTTACATGTATTTTGAATGCCCAGTCAGAATCAGAGTGCAGCAGAGAATGCCTCATCCCACTTAAACTTACAACCTTTTCTACCCTACCAGCCTGTAACATAAAGCCATCAGTAATTCTGAGGCTGAAATTTGAAAATCTGACTTTTGAAAGATTTGATATCTTCCTGGCTTTCAAATGAAATTCTTTGGATGACTTTTATACTACAGTAGATGGCATCCACCCCAGCAGGAAAGCAGAAAGAACTGGAAAGCTTTCTAGTGGTAATTCTCCATACCCTTCCCAATGGGAGTGAAGCATCAAGGACAAACAAAGCCAGAGCCATAGGAAATGTGTACCAGAGAGTGGGACACGCACTGTTCCCTGATCCTGCAGCTCAGGGTCATCCATTTAAACCACCTCACCCAGCAGTGTTAATTAAACAACCACACTCTGAAGTGTGAATAGGACCCATCCAATCATTCCATGGTTGTACACCAGTTCTGCAGAGACAGGAGCTGCTGACAGAAGGGTGGAGGATGTAAAATCTGCTCCAGCCATTGGCAATGAGCAACAGGAATGTCTGTCCCCCAAATGTCTACTGAAAACTCAATCTAGCTTCAAAGGTTGAAAAAAAAAAATAAAGCACTTTGGAAAATTTCACGTGAAGCTTGGACAGCATTGAAATGACCCGTAAATATAACTGCTTTAACTATTGAATATACATTAAACTGGAGAACCTTGAAAAATTAGTTCATTCAATTTTTTTTATACTCTACATCTGTTGTGTAAGGGCCTAAAAAAGGTCTTATTAGGGTATCATTCACCTGGTAACTCATCATGAGAGCCTCAATCCACTGAGGATCCACTAGACTGAGGTCTGGAGTGTCGAGGCTTATGGAGAGAATGGATTTCACAGCCCACTAAGCCAATGGATGGAGCAGTTTCAGTCTGCTGGGTTAATGTGGGTGCTGCTGACACAGAGTGAGTGCTTTTAAACAGCCTTACTAAACTTTTCATGAAAAAAGCACTTTATATTCAGGATAATATGTTTTCCAATTATGACAATTAAGTTTTGTTTTTCAGAAAAGGAAAAGCAATTCATTCATACTGTCAATTATTTGCTAGATTTACCACCTAAATTAAAAGGGAAAACATTTTTTTTTCTTCAGTTATGATAGCCAAGAGAACCTGTTTTAAAGGTCAGTCTTGCATATTTCTACTCATATCAACTATAATTATACACACAAACAGCCTTGCTTTGAGACTGTTTGTGTCAGTAAAGTTTTGCAAGGTCAAGTTTTTGGTTGAGACAACCATTTTAAATTTCAAAAGAAGCAAGCACATTCTGCAACCAAAAGGGAAGTCAGAGCCATCCTCTGTGCAAAAGCAGTCACACCATTAAATGAGATTTTGGGAATGAGACTGACACACACACTTCCAGCACTGGTGGCACAAACGGGGCAGCTTTAACGTCAGACCCCTCCAGAGCCCTGGAAACTCAGAGCTCACCCCACTGACTTCAGGGGGCAGGTGAAAGCCAAGAAGGGCCCTTCACAGCCTCCCAAGAGACACTGCATTAGCTTTTATCTGCCCTTTCTCTGACTCTTCCTTCAGAAAGCTTCAGAGCAATATCCTGACAGAAGTTTCACTGACTTTCCCTGTGGAAGAAGGCAGATGGAAAGCCAAGGAGCAGCTCCCTAGGACTGCATCAGTAAAAGGAATATGCCCTCATGAAGGAAGATTTACCCTTTGCGTGAGGCCAAAGCAACAAATTAGGAGAAATATCTGCTTGTGAAAGTCTCACATGGTGGCAATTGATAATTTAAGCATAAGAAATTGGAAATATACTTAAACTTTGTCCAATGATGGCATTATTTCTTTGTGGCATTACTCAAAGCAGGACTAAATCATCTGGGAATAATTCACATGTTTTAGGGTAACTTTCTTTCATGTCAATTATCAAGCCTTTCATTCTCACACTTACAGAAAGCTTTATAATGAAATAAACCTTTCTAGGAAACACATTAGAAATCCTGTAGTATTTCTAACTTGTTTATTAATATTTTTGATCCAAGTACACACGTAATGGTTAATTAAGAATGCAAAAGATATCTCTTGCTGCATAATCAAGGTTAATATCCCAAAAGAGTCAAAGCTTGCTTTGCAAAAGAGCAAAAAGAAATGCAGATAAGAAAGATGAACAAGAGTAATGAAATAAGCCCCCTTTAATTTCGCAATCCTATTAAAAGTTGAAAAGGAGAGTTGACCTGTTTCCTGACAAGGCACTGCTCTTCCCCAAGACTAAAATATTTTTCTTGAATGTTCATTTTCTTTAGTGTGCTCCTGGTCTCAAAAATACTTAGAAAATAGCATGGCCATATTTTATTTTTAATTTTCAAGTTGCAACAAGATAGTCTACTGTTTATAAATTTATCATCTGCTATGATTATTACTACAGCAATACCTAGGACACAAGAACATGGAACAAAACCCTAACTGTGCCTCAAACACAGAGCTTAAGCCTTTCACCCTCTCAGCCCATGATACACAATTCTTTCCAAAATTACCAGTGCTATGTATTGAATCAAATATCCATAAACACTATTTGAAATTAAAAATTAAAAATATTTAGGTGGTTGTAGCCCACCACCTGTTGTGACTCAGAAACAGTATGAATTGGGATTTACAGAAAAAAGCATTAGTTATGTATTTTGTGCTCACAACAGGAACAAGGGCAATGGATACACTGCATTTCTGTATAATAATTGATTTATTCCATCCCTTAACAGTACTTCAGAACTGTTTTATTTGCTCTACTGTCTTTTTGCTACTGGTGGGTGAGAAGGGGGATCAATAGTCAAGTGGAAGTGAGTATGTAAAAGAAATTCAGGACCTAAAATAAGAAAACTGCAGAAGCCTTGGCTATCCCATTTTGAAACACAAAAATGTCCTAATGTGAAATTAAAAGCCAATCTGCAGGCTAAAAATATTCAGAACAAAATGTAGCTGTGTTCAAAATGTGCAAATTTCTTTTTATTCGCTTAAACTGGTTAATTCTATAATAATGCAGTGACTAATTGTGCCCTGAGTAGGCACAAGTGTGCCTGACTGAAAAGATTGAAAATGGCAGTTAAATAATTAATGTAAAAATATGTTGATGAGCCTAACTAAGAAAATGTGAGATACTGGAAATGAAATAGCTGGCATTAGGTAATCTACTTACTGCATAAAAGGCATTAAAATATCCATTAACTGCATCTGCCATAAATAAACAAACCTAGGAAGGAGACCAAAAGATAATATTTTTCCACTTTTGCTTAAGAGGGTTATATGCAGTAAGTTTTTCAACAATTAAATAAAGAAGCCCATACTACATGAATCTACAAACCTCACAGTTTACTTGGGAGTAAAATTAAAATATGATGTACTAATTTGGTTTTGGGGGGGTGGGAACAAGGGTGCTGGAAGAACCAGGTTATAAACTCTAATTTGATACAAATGATTGGTATTAATGGTATATGTGCATATTAAGTTAAACTAAGAGTTATATTCAAAGAGGAAGTCAAACCAGGAAGAGCAGATTCCAGCCTGTAGCTGTAAGGTTGGTGTAGGTGTCTTCTGAAGGTCTTTGAGACCAGGATAAAGAAACACCTGCCTGATGCAGAGAAATGACTGCCCTGAGGCACAGGGTGGGGGAAGGGGGAAAAATGTAATTTGAAGCCTTCTCAAGGCTGATCTTCATAGGAGTGTGGGGTTGTGGTTCCTCTGAGCAGAGCTCAGAACAGTCAGCAGACCAGAGAAAGCTGAGGAGAGACACCTGAGCCACACAACACAACAGGGCAACTTCACCAGAGCTAGCATCAGCCCTGTGCAAGGCTGTGCAGCTGGGAGAGCCCTGCCTCGCAGGGCTAATGAGGCATTGAAGTAAGTAACAGTTTCCAAATCACTAAAAAAACAAACCATTCGGCTTCCTCTGCCTGAATATTCTCCACTCTCTATTTCTTTTTGAGCAAATAAGGTAGAGTGAGGCTTTTATTGTTGCTGCTCCTGAATTTTATTATTGATTCCAGCAATATATTTATAATTTTGGATATATTTTTGAAAGCCAGCCTCCTTTTACAGTACAACTTAGGCCTGCAAAACTTCCACTCATGCTTGAATGTGAACTCTTGGGGCTGAGCTTACAGCTGCCTGTCAGAGGGGTGAGTGCTCTAAACGATGCCATTCATCTCCTGGCCATGCATTTTGCAGATGAAAAGAAGGATAAATGATTTTAGCCTAATGCAGTACCTGCCTAGCTAGGCCTTAACATTACTCTTATCACCATGGTAACCCTGAAGGAGAAACGCACAACTAACGAAGTGTTATTAATAAGGAAAAAGTTTTAGTCTTTTCCTTGTGCTCCCCCCCACCCCCAAAAGGTAAATAATACAAAAGGTTCAACACCAAATACTCTTAATTTACTCTCCAGACTTTGAGAAGTGAATCTGTGCACTCCTTCTTTTGCTTTTGTAAATTTACACTGTGTTTCAGCAGAGAAACTGTCTTGACAAAATTACAAATCAGAGTAACTAGAAATGTAGCCTGATGTAAAACTCACATGAGGAGCTGTATAATCAAGTCTGTGTGCCTTTGGCACCATCCTGGCGAATAATACAGTTTTTTACTGCATGCAGTTTAGCACTTAGATTAAAAACTATGCTAAGGACCCTAATTAGAAAACTATGCACATACAGCCACATATAAAACAAGAAGCAACTCTGGCCATCCTAAAATAAGCTCTATAAGACTAAAATAAGAAAATATCTGCCTTGAAAAATCATCTCTTTTGCAGCTGATGGAAGCATCAGCTTTGACACAAAGACAGATTATATGAAAATTCTCAGGTCAGGGCCCTTCAGAGCAAGTCTTTTACTCAACAGCTGTCAGAAGAAAGGAACTCTGCTTTCCACAGAACTTAGCAGAATTCCATATCCACAGTGGCACAGCTGCCAGGAGACTCCCAGCACTCAGTACCAATCAGCACATCACTTTGGTGGGAAACAGGCTGGAGAGCCCTTGACAGGATTAGAGCCCCTTCCTTAGCCTGGCGGTGGTGTCCAGGTGTGCAGCGTCCCTGTGCAAGGCAGATGTGACACCTGTGACACTCAGCAAGGGCTGAGCAGTCTCTGCCATGCCTTCCACACCAGCCAGCTCCGTGGCCTTGCAGAAGGTGCCCTGGGCAGCAATGGCTGTGCAGATGTGCAGATGTGCAGATGTGCAGATGTTTGCTGCCCGGAACGGGAGCAGGCTGCAGTTACCAGCGCTCCGCCGCCCCCGGGGCTCCCGGCAGAGCTGCCTTCCTGCTGCCTGCTCATCCTCCGACAAACTCCTAGCCCAGGCACAGTCAGCATTTGTGAAAAGTGGCTTGCAACATCACCAGAGGGCCTATTATTATAATTCTCTCCTCTGTACCATCTAATGTTTCTTACAGCAAATCAAACAGCAGATGTATAGCATCTAGAGTCAAACCACGTGTTGTGTTCCAAACAGATTTGCTCTGCAAATATTGGAAGATGTCCTCAATAGCTAATATTATAATTTCTCCATTTTTCTTATGGAGCAACAAGGAAATTACAGTAAAAGTCACTATATATTTTATAAAAATAAATGTCTGTTTAGGCAAAAAAGCAATATATGCCACAGAATTGTGCATTTGTTCTGCTCTGTTTTATATCTGAACAATCAAGATTGCTGCTTCTGCATTTATTTGCAAATGCAGACATTTTTTCTAACACATATTTATTTAGGAGGAGAGATTTTACTCACATTTACATAGACTTAAGGTGATGCCAATACATGATGACAGTGTCTGAAATTATTATTTTCCCTTGTAAGTTTCCTTTTATGTTAAAATTTCAATTTTCTAATTTCAGCTTTGTCTACTAGTCCTACAGGAATACATCTGTAGAATGGGTTAAAAGAAGTGCTAGAATAGAAACTACCTATTAAGCTTACTCACCACAATTTGAAAAGAAAAAAATCTCATTTAAATTATTGGCTCTCCTCATATGTAACACAAAAGAGACAAATCTAGAGAAGGTAAGGACCAGAAGTCTGATCTTATTAATAAAGTACCACCCATAAATGAAGGTGTTGTCACACTCAGTCACTCAACATCACAATAAATGAAGATGAGTTTTGCCAGGCAAACACTTCACATTTTGAAAAGCACAGCAGATATTAGTCAAATTTTAGCCAAAATCAGTTGTGGCATGTGGATGATTCCTGGTGGTTGATAAATGTTTAACAAACACTCATTAAATGGTTTAACAGAAGTTTCAAATGCACTTTAAAACTTGTACTCTGCTAGGTCAAGGGTTTAACAAAAGCACAAACATAACCTCTCCTTGCAGCCTGCTGTTTGGTGATTTCATTAGGAAATGCAATTTAGCTAATGATTCAGTTAATCTTTTTATAACCACTCACATAAATCTTGAATAAATGTTATGCAAGCTCCAACACTAATTTAAATTACTCCTATTAAGAGTCATGTCCAAATAAAAACATGACTGTGGGCAATCACAGCCTTACAAAGGTATATCCATATGGTACAAGATTCAAAAATACAGAATTCCTCACATATCTATCCTTCCTCTGCTGTCATTTTAAAGCTGTTGCATTTCTTATTTCCCTTTTCCCTTACCTACCTTCTTCTGCAAAAGTGATCTCCAAAAGATAAAAATGGCCAGTAAACCTTCAGATGTTTTGTAGTTAAACTCTATCTATTTGTCTTTTATGGTGAGCAATGCAAATTTTGGCTTGCAGAAATAACCTTATTAGGTATGCAGGCATTTCTCTGGAAACACTATCATAAAAACCACAGCTAAGTCATTAATCTTTTCAAAAAGCTTGTTGAGATCCCCATAGGCATTTAAATGGATCATAACAGCCTCACATATGAAATATAGAGCTGCAGCCAAGAGTCTGACAGAAGTGCAAATTTGGACAAATAAGACCATCAAAGCTTCAGCTGAAGAGATTTCTCTTCTCTCCACAGGACAAGGGGTTGATAAGACCAATCATGGAGGATGAAACTATAAATGAAATAGAAATGCCAAATTCTTGCCAGCAACCCATGGACTGTTAAAAGCCTACCTGCCTGAAGACAGCAGCTATTAAATGATTATATCACTGCAGAGAGACTGGCACCATAGGATAAATGATGGAGAGTTTGCCCAGGGCTGAACATCCCTGCTTGTCTTGGTGGATTATTATATCACGCTCAGGGGAGTGAGCTGAACACTTGGTGTATTAAATCAATGAAATCATGACATACTCTTGCACAAATAGAGGGAGGAAAAAAACCAAACCACCCATTTTCTGGGATAAACCCTACAAATTAGTGATTATCATATCCATGGACAATCAAAAGTGCACCAAAGAGCTTACAAACAAATCAGTCCTCAGAAAGAACAGGCCCAGATTTCTCTGTTTGCCTCTGGAGTAGCTCCAAGCTGCTTTCCAAGTTAGGTATGTTTGCTGCAGGTTATTCTACAGTACCAGGATAAAGTATGGCACCCAAATCTACTCTACTCTAAAGCTGAAATGGTCAGACTCCCTTAGAAAATTTATTCAGAGAGGATTATGAGCTGAATCAGAGATGCTGAGACCTTCATCACAGAAGCTGTATAAAGAGACAAAAAGGTTTGCCAGATCCTGGGGACAACATGGGTTTGGCCAGAAACAAACACTTTGAAGTTGTTTTTTGGGGGGAGGTGGGGTAATGGAGTTTTTTTATGGGAAGTACAGAGTAAAAAGAACTGCTGTCTGTGTGAAAGAGACAGCAGGTATGAGAAAAGTTAAAATAAAGTTTGCAAAATGAACCTACAACAAAAGCAGTAACTGAAATTTCATCATCTCTAGGAAGGACTTTATAAACACCCATGCTATCACTATTTGCTTCCATAAACCATTTTAAATTTGTCTTCTTGGTATCAGCCAGGTAAATATTCAGGACTTTTAAAATTTAGTGTTAAATTAATCTACAAAGTACCACTGTTTTTCCTGCTTGCCCAGCTCTAATGGAAATGCTTAATGCTATGTTGGAAAATAAACAGCACATTATCTGGCATTTTAAAAGTTACACAGCAACGAGACACAGAAGAACACGGATGTGTGTTTGCATTCGAGGAGGAGAAATATGCAGCCTTTGTGATAAGTTGCACTTTCTCACACAGGCATCTTTTCTGAGATTTCTGCAACTTCAGTAGTCAATAATCTTTTTCTTTTTTGAACGGGGTGTAAAACAACTTGGGATTGTTGAGCCAGCCACATGGAGAATTATTTCCATTTTCAGTTAGCTCAGCATGTAAATGAAGCACTGCTCTGGCACCGTGGTATAAAAGGCCTGAGACCTCATCTGCTTTAAGCACATGCAGTGTTTTGGAAAAATACTTTATGATGTGTACAGAAGTTTAAGGAAGCTTAGAAGTACCCAGGATTAATAAGGAAAAAACCCAGCTGTAGAACAACTGCAGTCTTTCAGTTGTGCTGCAGATCAGCTAAGAAATCTAGTGACAGTGAAATGGCCCAGGCTCCTCATTCCCACAGCAAGTTTAGCTCTGCCTTGATGTCTCATGCTGGACAGTTTGGTACCACAGAGGCTGGACTTGAAAGTGCTGCCTGCATCCCCTCTGCTGTGTCTGGCCAGGCAAGAGGGTGAGGAGACTCTGCTCCAGCCCCACCTGACCTCAAACACTCCACCAAGGCTGCAAATCAGGGCTCAGTATCCCAAAACTCTCTAAGTACTTCAAATGGACAATTCAGTTCAAAGTTACAGGAGATGAACCCTGGGCTGTTCCCACTGCTGAATTAATCAGCAAATAAGGAGCTCTTACGCTTCTGAAATAAGCTGAAATGAATGTTTTAAGTTTCTTGGAAACTTTGGAAATTTTTAAGTTTCTTGTCCCCCTCACCCCCATCTAAGAGGGGAAAGAAAACATTAAAATTAAAAATATTTCATAGGCTGAAATTAGGAGAAAAAAAATCTATGATGACTCATGTGGATGGTTTGGTTTCAATATTTTATGTTCATTTAATTATATTCCTTTGTATTTTTTAATTAAGAAGGCCCTTGCCTTCCTAGATGAAAACCAGTTTGAGGCAAAATCCTAAAACTCTTCAATTTTCAAGATACCAAAACAGAAGACAGCGACAGCTCTGAAACTGTTTGCAAAATGGGAAATTAATCAGACTTGATGAACACAATGAATGGGTGTTTTACAAGGAGTACATGGCAGAATATCCCCAAAGATCCCTCTATTGCTGCTGAGTCAGGATGCTCTGGGAGCACTCAGCGCCCTCCTGCTCAGAGGAGTCAGCTGTCAGAGATGGAGCCTGGACTGGGATGCTCTCTGCATTTCCCTCTCTAGACAAAACCTCCTGCTCCCTGCAAAAACTAGCACTGCAGAACAGCTCCCATTTTTTTGGAACACAACTAGAAAATAATAGAGCAAAAATCCAAGTGAAAGGCCTCAAAACAGATTAGTTTGATGAAAGTAATTTGTTTTAAAGAAATACTTTCTACTGTCTTTTTTCTAGAAGTCTGTTTTCTCATTTGCCCTTTGTTCATGCTGTTAGCTACCAAAAGCAGTCAACAGAATTTGCTTAAAGACCATACAAGGGCTACAGAAAAGTCACAAATAATTCCTCCAGTATTGCTCCTCAGCTGCCCTTCTCAGTGGGTTGTCATGTCTTTTGCTGTTCCTCAAACTGCCTGCTCCTTGATTTTGTAGATTTACATCAGGAGCACAGAACCCTGAAAAGAAAGTTACAGGTGGTTTACAGCTGATCAGAAATGAACTGCAAATACTGTTTTCCTCCTGTTTTATTTGTCCCTGGGTTTTTTTTTTAGAGATTTTATATAGGTTTTAATTTATATTTAGGTAATCAGACTGCTTTTTAATTTAACAGAAAGCTTCCTACTTGGAATACATTTTCTAGACAAGAAAATGTGGGTTTATTCACACCAAACTGCTTGGCTGTGGCTGCCTGCCTCTGCTCTAATTAATATTTAATTATTTATTTGAATTTGAGCAGCTTCTATGAGTGTGTGCCAGACCAGAATAGCCAAGGAGCTGGAGAGCAAAATCAGCATTTGCAGCAGCCCAAAGTTCAAATCCCTATCCTGATTTGATTTTGGGCTTTGGGAGGCAGGACAGCAGCTGCCTCCCCTGTGGTGGCAAGAATCACTCAGGATCTGAGCTGAATTCCTGCTGAGCAGCTCAGAGTCAAGATCTGAGCAGGGTCTGTTGCCTCGGATGTAAATTGGGATGGGTGCTAAACTGCTTCCCAGAGATCTGCTGAATAATTAGCAGTTGCAGAGGGCTTTGAGAAGGAATATTTCTTAACTGGAAGGGGTAATGAAACAATACCCTTGTGCTCTGAACTCTGCAACAACTGTTCCTATGAGCTACTCATGGCAAATCTTAAATCAGAATTTGGATGAGGAAGAAGCAGAAGAAGTTTCCAGTTTTATAAAGCTGCAACTAATGAAAAACATCACACTTCCACATTATTGATCAATGTGATGGGTGATTCCCAAGTCTGATTTTAATAAATGCACACAGAGAAATGATCCATTTGTACCTATCTCAACTTATTTATGGTTATATTGTTCTTATATTCGAGATTTGCTATACTTTACATGCAATTAAATCAACGTTCAGTAAAACTGTCTTCTGAACAGGGGTAGGAATTGCAAATACAAAATTTTAGGGTTTTTTTCATGTAGATACTTTATATAATTTCCACTTTATGTAGTGTCCATAGAAATCTATATTCATGAATTTATTTAGTCTAGACAACCCCACAAAAAAATCTTCCTTGGATGCCACTAGAAGTACCCCACCACTTGCCCAAATAATGTCCTAAATGACCAAACTTTGTTAGCTGCCATATGATTACCAAGGCAGGCTGGGAAAAAAAGCACATTAAGTAGGAGAACCATGAGATGATATGCCTTTTTTTTTCCAGTAGTCATTTCCTAATCAAAGCCCAGAAGCTGTTGAGCTCACACAAATGTCACCTGCAATCGGATGGAGACGGTTTTAATTGCCTGTGAGCCGCCGTGCACACGGCAGAGCTGTCTCAATTGCTGCAGGAAATCTGATTTTGCTCCCGGGTGTGGGACCAGGGATAACCAGGGACAGCCAGGGAGAGACAGCCAGGGGTAACCAGAGATAACCAGGGACAGCCAGGGGTAACCAGAGATAACCAGGGACAGACAGGGATAGCCAGAGATAACCAGGGACAGACAGGGATAGCCAGGGACAGACAGGGATAGCCAGAGATAACCAGGGACAGACAGGGATAGCCAGAGATAACCAGGGACAGCCAGGGGTAACCAGAGATAACCAGGGACAGACAGGGATAACCAGGGACAGCCAGGGGTAACCAGGGACAGCCAGGGACAGACAGGGATAACCAGGGACAACCAGGGACAGACAGGGATAGCCAGAGATAACCAGGGACAGCCAGGGGTAACCAGAGATAACCAGGGACAGACAGGGATAACCAGGGACAGCCAGGGGTAACCAGGGACAGCCAGGGACAGACAGGGATAACCAGGGACAGACAGGGACAGCCAAGGGTAACCAGAGATAACCAGGGACAGCCAGGGGTAACCAGAGATAACCAGGGACAGACAGGGATAGCCAGAGATAACCAGGGACAGCCAGGGAGAGCCAGGGACTGCCAGGGGTAACCAGAGATAACCAGGGAGAGCCAGGGACTGCCAGGGGTAACCAGGGACAGCCAAGGATAACCAGAGATAACCAGGGACAGCCAGGGAAGGATGAGAGGAGCAGGGGCTGTGAGCCTGCGGGGAGCTGCCCCTGCCCAGCCCCTGCGGCACCACTCCCTGAACACACCCGCGCTCCATCACAACAAATAAAAGCTGCTTAATGGCAGTCCTGTGCCAAAGGAGCTAATTAATTGCTAATTGTTCACCTAGAGGCATAGCACCATTGACAGAAACAGGGCTGATGCACAGAGTTGGTAAAGGACCCACCCAGGACCTGTGCAGTGCCATCAGCACTGATAGTGCACCAGGGCTGAACAGGGATTCCTCTCTGTTTGACTCAGGGAAATGCATTTTTGGCAACATTAACATCTTTCAGGCATTCCAGTCAAATTCACGAAGTTTAGAAATAAAAGGAGCCACAGGAAAATTTCCCTGCACTTCAAAAATAAAATATTTGTTTTATGAAATGAAGCAGGACTTTCCTATCTGAATTTCCTTTTAGTGCTCTTGTAGAATAAATAAGCCTTCAAATATTCAGAATAGAAAGGAAACCTTTTTATTTTACTCAAAAGAGCAAAGACAGATTTCTTTTAAATACTCAGATTATTGCAACTATTTTTTAAGAATACAACATAGCAACAAAAACAAAAGCTGTTGTTGGAGTAGTTCTGTATGTTACATGGACATGGTTCACTCTCACACAGCTTTTCAGGATTTGAAGGTACCACTTGCAGTTTGATGAGTACTCTCAAGCACATTTCATATCCCCATGCTTCAATTTATTGAAGCACCAACTAGTAGAAAATACTTAGCTTACCCAATTAATTCCAATTCGCTAGGAGCTGAGCAACTCTGTCATATTTTATTTACATGCCTTTCCCAAACCACATTATAAAGCTTATTATACAGAGGTGATCAGAGTAGTTTATTATTTTTCCACTGGACAAATGATATTTCAGGATATTAAGGTGTGTCAGCATATTAAAACCCCATTCCAACAGGGTTGGAATTAGATGATATTTAAGGTCTTTTATTATCATAGAATGGTTTGAGTTGAAAGGGTTTATTTACCCAGCATTTCAAGTGTCTGACTCAAAGTGACAGCAAGACTTGAAACTCCATTTCCTAAATCCTATGCTGCTGACCTAAGAATGTAAGAGAAAATTTTAACTATGTTTCCAAAAATTACTATTATTATAGAGAAAGGAATTTGCAGATGAATAGCATGACATTTATCAATACAACTTGTTCACAAGATGATCCTACAAGTAATTCTCTTTCATTTTGTCAGCAATAAATGAAACAAAATGTGTGAATTTAGCTCTTATGAAGGTTAAAAAAATAGAAACAACCCAATGAGCTACAATTCTGTTGAAGATCACAAAAGGTTTAACCCAACATTAGCAGTAATGAATCATCAGGGCACCTCACAAGCCCTTCAGAAGGGCTGGATGCAGAAATAATTATTTACTAGGACAGTACCTGACAAGACTGTTGTTTTGATGAATTGGCACATATGGAACTCAGAGCTGACGAACTGCACTGATGTCAATGCTATTAAAAGTTGTTTAATATGCACATGATTTGATTTATGATTTTTTCAAAATAGAAGAGCACTCTCATCTCATGAATTAAAACACTCACATTGCTAAAACACAGCAGTAGCACAGGTAATAGGTATTGAATAAATTCTTCCACTCTGTAGCTCTTTCCATTCTCAGCAGGTTTAATTGTGGGATATGACAATCAATGCATGTATCTACATTCCTGGGAAGTCTCAACTGACTTTATGATTGGAGAGAGAATGGTGAAAAGCCCTGGTAGTTCCACATAGTCATCAATACCTGGCTTAAGTTCCTACCTAAGTAGAAATGTCCATGAGGTGTTTCTGTTTCCATACATGGTGATACACCATTTTTAGGTACTTTTAGTCATGCACTTCTATGGTTCTCTCATCTACAATATTCCTAACAAAACTAAGCACAATGGAATAGAATAATTCATAAAAACTAAAATGCTGCAGGTTTATACATATTTTATTTGTATCCCTCTTCAGAGTCTTGTATTACCACTACAGACATACCCAATCACATAAATGTCTCTTCCTACAAATCTAGCTCTAAAGCCTTATAAAATAGCAGTTTTACTACTGAAAAAATGAAGAGGGGAAAAAAAAAAATACACTTTACAAAGAGAAAAATATGGGGCTTCCCCTTCTTCAAGGATAGCCCTGGCCATGAATGTGTGGCTAACACCTCAGAACAAGCTGAAAATCACCTGGGAAAACAAAGAACTTCCAAGATGTGCTAAATATCACAGATGTCAAACTATTTGCTCTTGAGGACTCATCAAGAACTAGAGCAAAATGCTGTAAAATGCACACAAAGTACACAACAGAAGTAGCTTTATTCCAGCCAAAACCACTAACAAACTAAAGCTCAAGCAGAAAACCCACTGCTGAACATGTGTACACAGTAATTCTCCCTGCTTTGTGCAGGTTCAGAAGACCAAATATTTCTCTTCCAAGAATGTTCTAGAATCCCATGGAATTGACCTAAATCCATACAAACTTTGATTAAATTTGTGGCGCTATAAAAACTGGCCTATATTTAGGCAACATTTTGGAGCATGTTCTTTTGACTCCTTTATTTTCCTTTATAACCGTGAAACAACAGGGGAGAGATCACACTTGAAAATTAGCCCCGACTAGAGAAATTTCCAACAAAAATATGGTGGGGAGCATAAATGCAGCCTTACTGCCAGACCCCCAAGCCACATCTCTCCATGACAACAGCTCAGGAGGTTTCCCTTGCCAGCCACCAGTGAGGGTTCAGGCAAAACCTCAAACACAGCCCACCCAAGCAAGTGACAACACCAGAGGTCACAGGTGTGCTAAAGCAAATGGATGGCTCAATCTCAAGTTCAGTGAAAAGTAACAAAAAATTCTTAGAAGATTATTTATATTTATTTTCAAAGGTCAAGAAGGATTTATGTAGTGGAAAAAGAGCTACATAGCCTGCTTTGTTCATGTGTAGGTGTTTAAATGTTTTTCAGTTTCTATCCAAACTCTAAAAATTACGCAGAAAATTCGCTATTCTTTTCCTCCCTAGCAATCCATCAACCTTAATTATAATCGTGCTGGAAAAACATAGCACTCTTTATGGAACCTTTTAAAGCCTGAGTTGTTCTGCTGCCATTATAAAAAAGCTAAATCGCTGAGCAATTTAATTTAATTTTTCCAATATTGCCTCATGTTTTCTAAACAAGAACCATAGCTCTCCTAAGTTTGAAATATCTGAAATATTGATTACAATACACTTTCTTTTGAGAGTAAAACATATTAAATGAGCTATCTTTGTGATTCAACAAAAGCCATAGTGAAGTAGAAGTGATTAGAAAGTGGTGTCTATACATTTTTTTCTGTCTTATTAAAACTGAAGTAAAACAGAATTTTGGGATGAGTAAGTGTGGGGTTATATGTTACTACTGGCAAAAAGAAACTTGTTTGACCACAGAAAAGCTGTGATTGTGGCTGCACACTCCCTCAACACTGTGACTGATGAAGAGAAGCTGGTTCTGTGTGCTGCAATGGAGCTCCCAGTTTCAAGGCAGGTTTTCTAGATGCCTAAGGATTTTTCTTTGTCTTTCTGTCAGATCAAAGCCTTTCTTTTTTTTTTTTGCATGTAGTCAACGGGTTTTTTTTTTCTTCCATGTAGACTAAAAGGGAGTTTTCAGCCCTCTCCACACTGGAATATTCAATTATCTCTTTTTTTCTTATCTCAGCACAAGAAAATGAGAAAAAAAGAGAGGTAGCCAAACAGGCAGCAAGGGTAAAAGCTGCTGTCTTGGTTTCATTCTCTTAGTACATGAGAAGCAGTTAAGAAAGAAAGAAATTACATAATGCCCCTGTATGTCAGCAATCTGCAGCTCCTGCAGCCCTTTGGGGACTGCAGCAGGGCTGTATTTGAGCTCCCGGAGTCCCAGGGGCTGACCTAGAGCACAGCACACGAGGATGGCACATCTCTGAGCCATCTCACCTCCCGGGCCTGTCACCTCTGCCCAGGTCAGCTCCTACCCAGTTTTACAGGTCTGCCTTCAAACATCTCAGCCAGATGAGCAGAAACTTTGAGCGTGAAATAGCTCATGCAGTAAATTACAGCAAACTTGCTCAGAAGGCTGCATTTCCAGAGAGCAATCAAAGGCAGGCAGCCACGAGGGTCGAGACGTCTCAAAGCAGGTGAACAAGAACAGAAAAAAGGGAGATACTTGATTAAAAATCTTCTGGTGGAGGATGAGTAGAGAAACAAAGAAAGGAGCAGCTGGCCACAGGCAGTCCTGAGAAGCCCCTTCACCTTGTATAAATCTGTAAAACAGCTGAGGGTATTTTCCTCAAACAGATTTTCTTGTAAACAGACAACTTTAGCAATCATTGGACCAAGAAGATAAGATAATGTGTCCTTATTGTTCCCTTTGTGGCTCTCAAGGGGATCATAACAAACCTTAAGAGCAATGTGATGTCAAAAGGCATCATTGGGTCTGTGTAACTTGGTCCTTCCTGCCATCAGTCCTGCCTGTATCAATATCTTTTCTTGTTTACTGAGATTTAGCTGTACTTGCCAACTGGAAAAATGTCTCTCTTTCATGGTACGAACGACTTTTGCACCTTAAGCATTCTTATTTTGGCATTTGTCAGTACGAAGGACTAATTTCACTAATAAAATGGCTCATTTTATTTTATGGTAAAAATTGCAATGGATTTTAGCATGCAACTAAAACTTTAGGACTTTGTAAAATTTTGAAAGAACAAATACAATTAAACAAACTGTGCTCTTTCAATTAACATTCTGGGGAGCCTAAATGAGTATATAGCACCATTTTTTGTCATTTGGTGATTTTTTCCCATATTAATTGTATTCCAGTGGAGACGCCTACTTAGAAGTATAGGAATCTATCATATTTACCCATCAAATGTGCAAAAAATGATAAAATCCCCTGCAATGCACCAACATGTCTGAAGACTTACAGAAACAGCTACAATAAAAGATAGATCAGAGACACTTTCTCATATGATCTGAGCAGAAATCAAGCAAACAAGTGAGTTTCAAATATCAGTGATTCAATAACCAAACTGAAACACAATCAGAAAGAGCCCACCATCCAACTTCTTTGCAATATTAATGGCAAAGAATTGTCAAGTTGGTCCTTCTGCAATGGAACACCACAAGAAAAGCCCTAGAGACAGGGATACCCTTGTAACAGTGTCAGTCCTCATGATCTCAATTTTCTCAAGGCTTCTCCATTTTCAGGACTGAATTAATTCTGGATGCAGTTGGGCAACAGATGGGATGTTGCTGAAATGCTCTAACATATCTCATCATTAACTGTCCAAATTCCATCAACTACTTTATTGTTCTCTCCCATCTCTTCCAGAGATAAGTGCATGTAGAAACTCACATTGATACAATTTATGCCATCAAATTTTACAGACAGGAAAAGTCTGACAGCCTAGAGAAGGCTAACAAGGCATATTTTCTTCCTCTTAAAAAAAAAAGATGTATATTTATACATGCACACATAGAAAGAGATTTCTCAATTGTTGCAGCAAATTATAAATGATGCATGAAATGAAAAATTCCTGTTGGGTGCACTAAGAAGTGTACAGACAGTGCCACCATAGAATCAACATTTGCCATGTCATTCCCTTACTAAGAGACACTGACTCAAAAGTCGACCAAAAAAATGTCAGCAGTTACACATTTCAACCTTCACAGTATTTGTACATTTTCCATTTGTTTTCCAAGTCTGCTCAAAATTATCCTATTACCAACCTTCAATCACATCAGGCCAGGTTTCTGTGTTAGAAATAGGAAGAGATGGTCAGAGAATCCAGATTTTTATAAAGCAACCTCAAGTATCAGTGGATTGCTAAATTGGGGTTTTCCTCTGCAATTAAAAAAAAAAAATTAAATCTTAATTTACTCTGAGTTATTATTTGCAATCAAATTATCTATATGTGTTTGATTTTTGTCTTCATACCTATTCTGAGACAAACTTTGATGGAATTTGTAATTGCATAAGGATTTAATTTGTGGCCATCAAAGCCCTGCAGGCAGTCAAGCATTTTCATTCCAGTGTCCATGGAAGAGCTGTTTCTCACCCCACTGCTCACATCACAGCTTGAGCATACTCTGTGTGAAAGACTTGGGGAAGGATCTGCAGGTAACATAAGCTAAAAACAATACACCAAGATTTACAAAAAGGTAAAACAGTGACAGAAAAGCTAAAGGACATGATATTAATGAAGGAGAGCTTTTGGACTATGAGACCACACAGGAGCATTCACGGGCTGACCTGATCTTCTGTAAATCATCTGGATTCTGTGCTCGTGCAGGCTGAACACGGGCGAAGGGGGACATGGCACCAGCTGAGACAAGGCACTGCTGCATATCCTGCTCTGCACAAAAAACTGTAAGTGTTGTTCAAATTTTCTAAAGCACAAGTATCCATTCAGGATCTTCATCCAGTTTGAAGCACACAGAGCTCATAAATGTAAAATATTTTGCTTTGAGAACTGGGAAGAGCAATCCAAACACCCTCCAGATATCATCACTATATATGCCTCAGAGCTCAAATGCTGTAATTTCACCAGTTTGCCTCCTCTTCTGCAGGCAAACACATATCTGCAGCTGTAATTCACACCCAGGTGCAGTTCCAGACACTCACACCTCTAATTAATCAGCACTGAGTTGCAGGTGTAAATCAGTCAGAAGTTGAGTCACATTTCAGTTGGGTTTCATTACTGGGTGCAATTTTAGTCTTGGTAAAACGTCACTCTTAAATTTGTTCCCTTGATGCAAAAGTCCAGAGTCCAAAGTAAGTCCCCATTCCATTATTTGCAACTGACAAAGTAGAAAAACAAGAGGTAAATTACTATTGAAAGATGTAACACTGATATCAAGAACAATCAAGGAAATGATAAAATGATAATCTGACCACAATCAGCTCCTTTCACCATTTCATTTGAATTGCTTTTAAGGGAATGTTTAAATAACTATGGTGCAAAATGATGTTTAAGACTTTGCATTAGAGAGGATAGAGAGGGAGCTCTGTATCACAATACATTTTCAGAATGCATCTCAGGATATCCTGTGCTTTTGGCTCCTCAAGCACGTGGTATTTACTCAGATCTTTTGTCTTGCTAACTAATAGAGACATTAAAACCCCTCCACACTCAGAGCTAAGCTGAATCTTGAGCCAGTGGGTTTCCAGCCACTACACACTATTTGCAAAACCTCCAAGGTGTATTTAATCACCCTATCCAGGTGAAAAACAATTTCCAAAAGGAAAAGAGTGTGGAAGCTCTGTTTTAAGTTCTCCTCAAACTCTTACATATTGCTTACCCATTTTCAGGATGACTCAAAAAGAGGGAGAGGCCTAATCTCAATTCACGGTGGTGTTACATTCCTAACTGTTTCTTTTCATATTTAAAATATTTAGAGGCAGAGGATTTATTCCATTTGACAATATCCCTCTAAAAAGGAGAATTTCCTTTTCTCATAGGGAAAAATTAATCTCACAGGCACTATTTATACTGCTTAGCAAATATTATTCCCAGGGAAAAAAAAATAAGTAGAAGCCAAATTTATTTTGAGTACTTAAGGAAAAAACAAAACTGGGAGTTCGGATGCTCTTGATAGCTGGAAGAGTCACATAGCTTTTATTAAGGACTTTGAAATAGGATATGACATTCTGCCTTTATTGCTTAGTTTGCATTGATTAAAGCACAGCAAAACCAACTCAGGTAGCAAAAGTAAACTCCTCTTAAAGGCAGCACCATTACAAATCACACTGGTAAAGGAAACAAGTGAAATCCTCTTCAATAATTCATACACACAGCTCATTCACATCAAAAGCCTCCTCTCAAACAGCTCCACAGCAAAGTATAACTGCTTGATTAATCTAGAAAAATACTAGTTATACATTATATACAAAGTTCTAGGGAAGAGAAGGCAGCAGAGGAGACAAAATAATAGCTAATAGTATAGGAAGTGCAGTAGTACTTTGGTTTAGTCAAGTCAACTTGATTTGCAACAGGAGAACAGGCATCCTGCTTCCAGGAAAGCAAAAGACATTTACAAAGGACAACAGATACACAAAAAGGGATGTGCAATGGAAATAAGAGACTGGCACATTCTGAAAGTGCTTTTTCTTAGTCAAATACACCAACATGCACAGCAAGGATTTGCATCAATCCTCGTGCAGTAGATGGAGGTTCAGGAGCTGTGGGTCTGAGCAGAACAAAAGCCTTTCACTGCAAGGCTGGTCAGGTGGGTTTCTGGCTGGTTTACCCTGTCAGGCAGAATCTGCAGCTCTTGCACAGCACAGCAGGATTTTAACCCATGCAGTTCTGCTTTCTCAGCCAGCCAAAGTAGTGAGACCTCTGAAATGTTGTGTTTCTTGTCAGATCTCTGTGAAGTTAAACTCATCTCCCTGTTAGGCTTCCTTAAACAGCTTCACAAAGGGTGTAATTCACTGGGCCCTTAATCTTCCTATTACACATATGAACCTTTCTGCAGGCTGGGAGAAGCAGGCACTGGCATGCAAAGATGCCCTCGAGCTGTTGAACAGCTACTGCTCTCTAGACATTTCTCTGCTGAGTCCTGACCAAGTACTGCACAGACCTTTACACCTGGATTCTACCAAAGCATTTCAAGGCACACATCAGCACACTGATAACAGCATAAGCAAACCAGATCTAGTTCATGATAAGAGGAACAGAACATCCAGAATCATCCAACCCTTCTAATCTCGTTTTAAAATTCTGCTTCTTGAAATATCCTTACATTAGTTTTACTTTGAATAATGCCCTAACACAAAAGATCACATGCCATGTGGTAAAAATAACCACTTAATTAATCTATTTTTCCTCACAAAGTTCAAAAGATTTTCAGATATGTCAATGTTATGGAAGCAAAAACACCAACAGCTCTCCCTCTGCTTCTCATTTTTGGTGTTTAGGACATCAGTTCAAATCCACATAGAGGGACCTCTGCACCAACACACAGATAAAAATAATTCCAACCAATTGGCACAAAATTAATCCCATAAAGTGAATTACCAATTTTACAGCATCTTTCCAACCATTGTTGGAAGAGCCTATAGTAATCTAAGATATCACTATATTCCAAATACAAGAATGTTCCACTACCACACACTGATCATCCCATCTAATTTACTGAAACTCAGAGTGAGCTGTGACCTGTGCTATGACAGGGATGCAGGGATTCCTACAAATTCTGTACGAATCTTGTATCCAATGTGCAATTTTTCAAGGAAGAACCAAAAGAAGGAAAAAAATATGGTAGAATCACATGGTCATATACAGACCTTAGAGCAACTATATACAAAAACTCATCTTTAAGCCCAAAGTAAAACTCATATATGAGACTATTAGAAAATTATGAAACAAAGTTGGTTCGGGGGAATTCAAGAGTGGAATGATCTTCTACAAAATTTGTGCCTGCAACCAACATCCATATTTTTGAATGCCATAGAATTATCTTGAGTAAAAAATAGATTTATTAATACAGAATAGCTTTGGAGGTCATTTCACTGCCAGTGCATATTTTGTTTGGAATATATGGGAATACCATGCTGACAGGATGAAGCCAAAAACTTTAATGCAGACATGCAGAGATTTGATTCAAATCCACTGCTGTCTGTAAAGGTATTTCTAGGGACCTCAATGGGATTTGGGCCAAGTCCTTTAATTAATCCTTATCTTGACTTGTTTTTTTTCATAGCCGATAAAACTGAAAGTTCATGAGTTTTTACAGGCTTAGAGCACTGATGTTTCTCTCTTTTTGCCAAGGGCTTCTTATTTAAAATATTGTTAAGGAGAAGAAAGGAAAAAGGAAATCTTTAATTGTTAATTATCTGAATATGTATTTCAGAAATTTTCACTTACAACTATGAATGCAAAAGGATTTATTTATGAAGCAAAACAACATGCAATATGCAGTAGTAGTTCATCAAAGCTAGCTAACGTTTCACTTTCATTAAAGCTGAATAATTTCTTACTAAGTAGTCACTGTATATCTAATTTTCTCATAACTGTGGTGGATTCTCAGTATAAAAAAAATAAGTAGATCTTGCAATCAGATAACTACTAAGATCAAAGTTACTCCTAGTAGCTATTACACTGTTAAAAAGAGGTAACATTGTGAATAAATAAACAAATAAGCTCATAATTTATTAAAAAGCAGAAGAGTTGGTTTTCCAAGACAAGCTTGCAGTTACAGTTTCTAAGATCCGAGAATTCTATCAGTGCCTGGCAGTAGGCTGGCTGGACCTTACATATCCACAGTAATGGGCATCAAGCAAGAAAAGTGTTGCTTTCCTGAGGCTTTCCAATGCTCTTGCTAAAGTAGCTTACAGCATCTTCTATATCCAAGCAAATGTTCTGAGGAGCAAGGGATAGTAAGCTGTGGTGCCTCCCAAACTGGTAGATTTTGTATCTTTGCAGTACTGAAAAGAGGGGCATAATTTTCTTTATGTATGAAACTCATAAACACAGGAGCAACCACTTCCTTATAAACTGCATCTAAGGCACCTTTATCAAAGCTTCATGCTTACCCCAACACCCTATTTTTACATATTTAAATCCACACAGTTGCATTCTCAAATGATGGGATATTTCCAAATTCCACTCAGGTTTCAGGGATGAAACACTTCATGACATCAGAACAACTGATTTTTTTTTTCCATAAATGTTCCAATATTCATTTACTTCAACTTCAGTCACACAGTGTTTAACACACTGATCCAACAGGATCTGTGCCAGCTCAGCAATTTGCAATCTGCAGCATTTTTGTTTATTTAACGTGAAACGTTCATGGGTTCATTTATTCCCTAGGAGAAGGAAGGACCCACAAGGATTATATTATAATCTCTGGATCTGTTAAATTTGCCTATATTAGTGGCTAAATGTAAGAGAAAGCTTTGGGATCCACAGCACCAGCAAAGCCAAGAAGTGCCAGTTTCTCATTTACAGCATAAAACAAGCCTGGTGACAAAAAGGCCCATAAATGCATATTAATATTATATCCTGTCTGTCTGATTAGAGACCTGCAGGGGTATCTGTGCTGGCAACCAAACTGCAAGAGGCTGATTGTTACATCTGGTCTGCAAAACATTTGACCAGGGAAACAAAAAACTCCAGGTGCAACAACAAAAATCCAAGAGTTTTCTAATTGTTTGCACAAGAGCCTGCTCTGTTCAGCATCAGGATTCATACTGAGGAGAGAAAAGCTGCGTTGTCTTCAGATGAGAAAAAGCAATAATAGATTATTTTAGACAATCAGAAAGAATACTGTGCATTAACATAAAACGAACCCAACGAGGCACCAAACTCATGTTCAAATGATCACCATGCACCAAGTTTCTTAAAATAAGATTTGAATCTGAAATGTCAGTGCTTTGAATGGAATGCTTTGCCCATCTAAACCAACTTCATTACCTTTATTAAGGGTGTGGGCTGATGGAAAGGCACTTAAAGAGAATGATAAATACACCAAATAAATTTAATATACATTTTTCTGACTTTATGCTTACACAAGCCAAGGTGCACTTAGTGGAAGGGAAAGCACTCTATAGAAACCAAATGGAAACAAAAATAAGCAATTTCCATCATGGAATTAAATAACTGACACTGCAGTCAATGTTGTAGTGACACCTTCCCACAGCAAATACCCTGCAAAATTCCTTGTAAGACTAATTTAAAAGTAAATGTTTGGTTGTTAGTAACAAATGTTCATGTAAAAGCAAATCAGAAAAGACACATATATCCTCAGGTCATGATTCTTAGATCCTTTTCAATTTTATTTCAGAGCCCCAAAATTAATAGTTGTCGAAATTGCTGCTGGTGTTTTGAATATCCAATCTCATTTGTTAGCAAACAGAATGGAATTAACCTATTAAATCAAGAATGAGTAAATGCAGCTTGGGCACTTTTATACGTTGCCCACATATTAGATGGCATTTGGAATTGCCTTTCACTAAATCTTTTCATGTGACTATTTTCCTCAGTGTCTCATGCATTTGCCCACAACTCCTCTCAGTTATGTTCTGTGCTATAATACACTGCTGAAGGAACAATGTCCAGGGATTACAGACATTATTGCTTAGTTACCATATTATAGAAACAGTTAAAACCCAAAGGAGAAATCTTCGGATATGTTAGAATGCTTTGCTAGAGCCATTACCTCACAAACATCAGATGTGCAGTACTGCAAGCTTCAGGAATCTAAAATAGACTTTATGGACCTTTTACCAACCACTCAGTGCTAAAAATATCAGAGATGGCTGTGAAACCATAAGGAAATGGGTTTTGTTAATGAAAGCCTCCGTAGATGCAACATATATGAAAGAAAATTGCCTATGGAGAGAACTGTTCTTAGTGTCTCCTCCCTGGGCTGTCACAGCCCGTGGCCTGTTCCTTACCAAATGTGGGATCTGATTTCCCAGTGTTGTGATGTGGAAGCAATAAGCTGAATTTAATGACAGAACAGAAAAACTGCAGGGGCAGCATGTTTCCTTCCAGTAATTTTATGCAATTTTGAGAAAGAACATTTCACTCTTCCACAGCTATTCCCCTCTCTTTTTAAGCCATCTTTAAAACACCATTGGAATTGGGCACAGCAGCAAGGCCTGTACTGCCCCTGGCACGGCTGTGAGACCACGCTGGGGCCAGATTCAGGCATCAGCTGGCTCCTTCCTGCTGCCACACGTCCAGGAGCAGGTCTAGAGCAGCTGAACACCACGGCAAGGTTTTGGAGGTGGTGAGGGTCATCCTGCACTCTGGGCCTCCTCAGCCCTGTGGACAGGCAGCGCTCAGGACTCTGAAAGCCTCAGCCACCTGCAGGCACCCCTTTTCTCTCCCTGCAATGTCTGAGGTGCCATTCTGCACTGCTGCAGCCTCAGCAGGTCCCACAGGCACCATCAGCTCTGCTATAGCCTCTAAAAAAAGCAAAATGGTTCAAACACTGCATTTCTGTTGACTGAGCAGCAGGCATGGGACACAAGGGCACACCCAGACCCAGGGCTCTCTTTAGTATTAATAAACACACATATCCTCCTTAAAGCACAGAGAGCAGAGCACTTTAATCTTTTCTAAAGACTCTGAAGCAGAATCTCTTGAAACACATTTCTCTTGAACATTATTTTACTGCACTTCATTTTTTATAAAACCATTTACTGTTGACTGGGAACTTGGAACACAATGGTTTATTACACTAATCCAGCTCCTCCACATCCTCAGTCTGCTGGCCAAAAAATATGCAAATGCTTTTGAAGTGTTGAGTTTGTCTGTACAGCTAAAATTCTTTTGCTGAAGCCATGAAAGCAGTGCAGTCATTTTTGTCTTGCCTTTAACATATCTGAAACTACACATCTGCTGTCAAGGACAAGCAGCCATCAGATTTTCAGTTTTGAAAATTGCTCACCATAACATCATAAACTGCATTTGAGCAAGAAGGGAATGCAGCCAATCATGCATTGTCAGAAACACAAATGCCACCTGAGGAGCAATGTTTTCAAATTGTTTTTCATTTAAAAAAAAAATGTTGAAAACATCACACTTCTAATAGAAATACCAAGGGACGCAGCTTGCAATATCTGTTAGGTTTTGATGGAGTTTTTAAGCAAATCTTGCTCTTACATTCCCTTAGAAGTATAGCCCTCTTTAAAAAAAGTAAGGATTTACTTTTAGAAACCATTATTCTAAGCAGTGTGATGTAAAACAAGTAAGTAAAGCATTTGAATACAAGCCAAGTTGGGAAAATTATTTTTAAAGTACATTCTACAGTGAAGCTGCATTCAGACAAATGTGTAGTTCACTTTTACAATTTTAATCTCCCTGAAATGGATTCTGGGGTGTAATGCAAATAAACACTGTGCTGAAAATATATTCAGGCTGCACAGCCCTGCAAAACACTGGGATGATTTACTGATTAAAGATAATAATCTGTTGAATAACTGGGGCTTTTAACATATGTCTGCATGTATATCTAGACACATATACATACAGATACAAAATTATCCTCACTGGCATAAACAACATGGTTAATTTGAGATTTCTACGGTACTTAGGAGCAAAATAGAATGTGGGGAAAAACATTTGTGGTGATCAGAACCAGTGAAAACTGTCCCTTTCATACTGTATAAATTATTTGCAAAGCACCCATTCCATCTCCAGCTGATATATTTTTTCTTACTCTGCATTGGCTTTGTAATAACAATAACTGTCACCATAAATTACTAAGAACATTATTCAATTTCAAGTAGCCCCATTTGTTTTCATGTTTCCAGCAAAACTATGACAATAGAAATAGATTATTGTAATTGCTTCTTCAAGCAAGGACTACAGGTGGTTTTATTTTTCCGTGACTAATAACTCCCATTTTCCTATTCATTCAGCTACTGAGATGTTCAGACTGTGGGCAGGAGGAAGTGATATGGACCTTATTGTGGCAAGAAAAAATAGAAAAAATGATTGAGCCTTAAAAATATCATTACATTATACACTGGGGAGATGCTGATGAGAGACAGAGATCACTAAAGCTACTACAATTTACATCAAGAGCATCTTTCATAAATAAAAAGAAAAGAATATATGCACAGTTTTTTCTTTTCCTTATTTTGAAACGAGGCAGAGTAAAAAATCTTATCAGCAGACTACACTGACATCATTACAAACATGAGTGTGCTCCCATCTGTGCTCTGAGATTTTATCTCCTTTTCGCCTTTTCTCACAAACAAAGTTGTTATTCTAAACTGACCAGTGTAATTGTCACACATTTAACCTGTTAAGGGTCTGCCTGTTTTGCTGTTCCCACTTTACTCCATATTTGCCCTAGTCCAAACTTAAATACTTTAGAGCAAACTTTAAATACTTTGGAGCCATATCAGCTACAAACACAAGATGACTGCACGCAAACACTCACCTGAATTAAAGCCACTTTGTGACTGAAAGATTGCCTGCAAAGGGAGTTCCAATATTTTAGGAGAGGCTGGTGAATTCTGGTGGGATTAGCCAAAACTGACGTGGAAGTGCCAAATCAGGGGGTAAAGAGATGATCAGAACAAATTGACAAGGCAGAAATTGGCAAACTGGGAGCAGTGCTGGAATTCCCCAATCACATCTTAAAGAACAGCAAACTCTGTTGCTGTGCACAGAACTCCCTTCTGCACTTGAATCCTTCCCATAATAAAAACCAGATGATTTCCACCTGTTGCATTTCTGAACTTTTACTACCTACAGGTGAAATTAATTTGTGTTTAACAAAGGCACTGGCAAAGGAAGGCCAGTCAGCAGGACACAAAGTACCATTGCCACGCTGTTCTATTTTTCCTACGGTGCCCAAATTTGATGTGATCAGAATTTTTAACAACTGCAGGGCTAGCTAGTTTTAAATTATTAAAACATTTCCAGGTTTTGCAAGTGATTTCACTTGAACAAGACCCCAAACACATATTATACCAGAGATTTAAAACATTAGGATTATAAATGATTGCAAATTTACATCTTTAATGCAATATAGTATGAACTTGGAGGACAAAGCTAAGGAATTGATTGACCTCATGGTAAACCATAAATAGGAAGAAGAAGAAACATTATTAATCACACTCCCAGAAAAATCAAGTTCACTCTACCAAGGCTAGCAACATAAGCCAGCTTATGATGAATTATGGTTTCAGAAACTTGTATTAAAAGCAGCCAGGTTACTGCAGAAAATTAGAAAGAATGAGTAATATGTTTTCCTTTAAGTTCTGTAAGCTTTTTTCCCCACTTAGTTCATTTTCACCTTAAAGGAAATTTCTCTTCATCAACTATCAGGAGAGATTCTCCTCCAGGGGAAGAAAACTTGCACAATTTGCCTACTTCATACAATTTGGGGAAAATCTTCTATAACCAAGGTGCTGGTTTGGGTTAGACCACCCATCTGTGCTTAACTGAAGTTTCTTTTCTAGTAACTTAAGAAATATGAATGTCAGGAGGGTGACCCAACTACTGTTTGGGTGCCCACATTTCTTTGCTGCTTTAGGGGTCCCTCGAAGATGCTGACAGCCTGTCCATGAGGGAGCAGCCTTTAAGGCATAAATCCATCCCTGGCCCAGGGAGAGAGGAATGCAAAGGTGCTTAAAGCTGCTTCCATAGACATGAGGTTATGTAAACACCCTCAGCAGGAGCTGGGAATGACACATTCAATTCTTGACACAGTAGGTGCTTTTTAGTGCAGCTTCCCTCCAACAGAGACTTTCTTACACTGAGGAATGATTACCTGGGAGTTCCTCCTTTAACAGAAAGGGTCACAGGCTTCCTGCACCCTCCATCTTCCCCAGAAGCAGAAAGTTAAATCTCCAGCTCTCTGCACGAGCATTTTTTTGAAGTCTGATCCCAGCACTGCTGATTGAAAGAGATGCTGCAGTGCAGGCAGCACAGCCAATACATTGCAGTGGCATTTTAAACCCTCTGCAGCAGCAGGGCTGCTCATCTGTGCATCCTGCACTGTGTATCTGCTGTCTTCCACCCCGGCTTCCTTGGGGTAAAAACAATAAATGAATGCACTGGAGAATGACTGAAGGCATCATACATTGTCATCTCTCTCTTGGACTCTGCAGCAAAAATTATTCATCTGCCAAACAGTTTCACATCTTATGCCTTTATTTCAAGCCTAGGGCTTGTAGCATTCTAGAGAATTCTTAGAGTCTCTAATATTCCTAATGTAATATTTACAGCAACCTATACCAAACCAAAGGCTATATTTGCTGAGGAAGCCTCAAGTTCCTTTTTCTCTTCTGTCTCCTCTCTGTCTGCTTCTAGCAAGATGCACTCAGGGAGAAGCCAAATGACATGCTAATGATATTTTTTGTTAAGTTTTTAAATTCACAAGCACTTGCTATGTCAGTTTACCTATTGTGGATATAACTTAGAATAAAAATCAAGCTTTGATTTCATTTGAATAAGAAAATTTCTGTGGTTTCACAAAAAGGCTGAAATAAAATAGAGGCCTTGTGGATGCCAATTCAGAAGTCTTATACATCTATAAGGAAGTTATAAAACTTTTCAGTGGGTATTCCATTTCCTGGGATTTCTGAAATTCATTTAATCTAAGAATGCTATTGAAAGAGAAGGCACATATTTACAGCCTGTTTGTTATGATCACCATAGAAATTCTTGCTTCTGAGAAATTACAATTTGTTTAGCCACATCCGTGCTAGAGTCAGATAAAACAGTTACCAAAATGCTGCCATTTCCAAGATCAAGCCCATACCCTCTGCAGGAGGGGATTTCCACGACAGAAGATGTCAGACCTAAAGTAGTCACTGTGCCCTTTATTAGTATTTATGTCCACATACAATGAGCCATCAGGGAACCACAGATCTGAGACTGAATGTCATCCTTTGTGCATGCTCCAGCAAAACTAATTTTCATCCAGAGCAGTCTGGGTGTAAATTGTATTTCATGAAAAATACTTCTTTTAAATAGACAGCAAAATATTAGCTACAGTGATTTTCTGATACATATAATTATACCAAGCATGATACCCAAATCATGGCAAGTATGATAGCTGGCCCTTTGATACAAAGGATTCTTTCACATCACCAACACTGACTACTAACCTTAAAGCCACAACTCTGCACACCTGCTAGATAAGTAACAGAAACCATAAGTAATGTAAACAGTGTTATTTTTAGCTTAGACTCCCTTAATGATTTATTGGGTGAAACGTGTACATATTGCAAAGTGCATGGTAAATAAATAGTGTCTTTTCCAACCTGGATCCAGTTAAACCTGGAGTGTAGGATACTCAGTCCAGTACTGCAGCACAGTACTAAAAGTCTCAGAGATCACTGAGATGAGTGGGAATGCTGGAAGCTTTCCTTACCCTCTTGACAGCGGCGTGCCAGACCTTGGCATCCTTAAAGCAATTTATTCATGGTGCAGTAACACAAAACCATCTCGAGCTGGTGCCTCGAGGGAGGGACCCTGAACCCTTGGGCTCTTACACCCTCAGAACCTGTCTTCCCAGGTATTCTGGGCTCTCCCTGCTGAGCCCTCTGCTCCTGCCCCGTGTGAATGTCACTCACCTGGCCAGGAGCACAGGTGTCCTTTATTATGCAAAGTGTCAGCAGCTCCCGGCCCCTGCCTGGGCTCCGGCCCTTTCCCCCAGCCCAGAGCTCCATCAGGAGCTGTCCCTGCAGCTGCTCACCTGCACCAGGTGTATTCTTCAACAGTGCTACCAGGAGACATATTCTCTTTTTTCCATTTCCACCGTAACTATCAGTTGAGTTACCAGCTTTAAGCAACTGCAAAATGTGAAATTGTTACTTTGATTTACAGTAAACCTTTCATCTGATATATTTGTGGCTGTCGGGTCAACTGCCTGTGAGATTTACTGTCAGTCCTCAAACAGACACAGTGATCTGTAAATCTACCACATTAATCCATAGGTATGTAGGATTTTAACATGGCACAGCTCAGCCCCACACAGGCATTCTCTCACTCCCCCAGCAGCAAGATGGGGGAGAGAATTGAAAGGGTAAAAGTAGGAAAACTTGAGATAAAGACAGTTTAATAGGTAAAACAAATGCCTTTCACTCAAGCAAAGTAAAACAAGCAATTAATTCATTACTTCCCAGGGGCAGGCAGGTGTTCAGCAGAGCTCCATCACCTGTAAGAGTGACTCAGGAAGACAAATGCCATCACTCCATCATCCCCCACCCCACCTTCCTTCTATTTCCCTCACCTTTACATGCTGAGCGTGATGCCACATGGTTTGAGGTGCCCCTTTGGTCAGTTGGGGTCAGCTGCCCTGGCTATTGTCACCTCTCAGCTTTTTGTGCCCCCAGCCTCCTCGATGGATGTGCACTGGGAGAGGCAGAAAGGCTTTTTCTCTGTGCAAGCGCTGCTCAGCAGTAAGTGAAACATCCCTGTATTATCAACACAAACCCAAAACAGCCCCATACCAAAAGTTAATTCCATGCCACCCAAAACCAGCACAGCCTTTTGTACTTCTATCTACCCCCAGGAACATCTAGTAGTGTATGTAATCAATGTCATTGGAATAATAGGCTTGCACATACGTGCAGGTTTTGGGCTGAATTATTACATCATGTACCACCTGATAAAGCCCCACAGAATTTCAGCAGCCCCTCTGCTTTGCAACACAGGTCTGTGGTTTTGTGCTCTTCTGGCTTTTGCACCAGCTCCCATGGAAGCAGGTTTTTCTCAGGACCTAGCCCTGGAGTTTACAAAGCCCTTTCCCAGCTGCAAACACCTGCCCTGCCACAATGACTTCCACCAGCTCCACTTGAGCACAGCCAGGCTCACCTGGACCAGGCTCAACATGGGCACCTGGGCTCTGACCTTAATCTCAGGAAGCAAACACACTCAAAGACCATCCAAAGCAGGAATGATGGTGATAAAGAGGGACTACTATGTGGGGAAGCTAGGGACTTCTCAAGTCTTTGCAGATTTACTATACGATATTGCATAATTAATTTAGCTTCAGCAATGAAGAGAAGCCCTAAAGATAAGCAAGAGAGCTCTACGACAGGTCAACAAGGAAAAAAACAGACTGAGTAACATTATTTAGGTCTCTCTGACACAAAAAAATTCTGCAGTAATTGAAGATCAAGGCCATCAGCATTTATTTTCAGAGACAGGGTAGAATTTATACATTAATTACCATGAGACATACTTCATAAAGTATTCAAGCATCCTTGGACAAAGGCAATTCTGGTCCTACAGAAGCACTAGTGAAGATCACATTGTGTTTTCTGGGAAATGAGAGGAGGCTATTTATGTAGCCTTTTCAGATCTACTTGAAAATCTCAGCATCTACTTGTAACCTTTGCTTCCCAAAAGCCTTTGAAAAACAATGCTCATGCCCAAATCTCCTCCCCTTTCATCATGCAGACAGTCCTTACGCACAGGTGGTGAAATCATGGATTTTTATACTCCTGTCAAGACACCCCATGAGTTATGTGCCACAGGTGAGCACAGATGAATGCAATACTCATTTTGGAGCTGGTTTATGCCACTCTGATGTATGCACCTTCTGCTGTTGCAACGTACCACAAGGATAATCTATTACAAATAAAAGTTAATGAAGATTATATATTCAGTCTGAATCTGTTGTCCACACATTTTGTCTCTGGACAAAAATGACTCACACATAAAACGTGTGTGCTGCCCACTCACTGCCATAACTCCACAGCAGCATATTCTTTTTATAATGCAGTGCAGAAAACAAACACATGCACAGTAAAACTCCAGCTGGGAGGAATAATGAAGCATTTAGCAAACCAGACAAAGACCACACGGCTGCATCTCCCTCAACACAGCAGAACCTATTACTGGATGTAATAATTAATAAGCTAATGACAGACTTTTAACCATCCAACAAGTTTTTATGAAAGATATAAATTCCTTTTCATTTTCTTTTCAGGGATTAAATCAGTCAAGTATCTAAGAACTGTAAATGCTTTTGGTGTATGCCAAATTCACTGCAACCCTGAAGCAGCAGAACTTGTACACAGCCCCAGTACTTCTGCTTGTACAGCTACTTGGAGAAACATGAGAGCTTACCCAACTTCAGACACCTCACTAAAACAAGACACTGGAACTCCTACATGTGGTCAGCAGACAGGAATACAAGGTAACTGGAAAAAAAAAAAAAAAAGAAACCAGGATTTCATTTCTCTTATAACAGCACACCAGTTTCTCCCATCATGGTGCCTGAGGCATGGCAAAGATAGGAGAAAATAGACTAAATTAACTGTGGGCAGATCTTCAGGATTTTCTGCAGCACTTCTGGAATCCCTTCTCCTTCCCAAGTCCTGTCCTTCACATGTTTGTACAGCTATTTGTGGGCCAGAGGATGAGTTTCTGCCAAAGAAATTCTGTGGCAAGCACAGCAAGAACTTTGGTTTTCAGTCCTGTGTGAAGGGGCCCACAGGTTGCAAACACAAAGCCAAGCCATCTTTATAAACTAATGGTGGTTCTAGTTAATGCTGAGAAGGGACTTTCAGCATTTAAAGGAAAAAAAAAAACAAGTTCAGTTATCAGCCCACTAGTTAGTTTTTCCCCAGATCTACTCTCTGACCACTGCAAAATGCTGGCAGGAAAGAAAGGCACATGTGTTTGAGAGCTCAGTACTGAAGGAATTGAATAATCCTTCATGGACTGAAAGTAAAGCAATACACTCTGTAAAAAGCCATGACAAGCACCTTGCTGGTTTGTGATGAACCGTGAGAGAAGCTGGGATCACTCACTGAAGTGTAAGTGACAGGAAAGGGAGTCAGGAGGAAAAGGTCTATTTAACCTTAAGGGCAATCTTTGCACCAGCACAAAAGGCAAATGAGCTCACCACAAATAACTGTGTGCTGGAAATCCATTTCTAACAGAAATGAGGTCTGGAAGTGTCTTCTGACGTGATAGTGCAGAAAAATTTAACCGGTTTTAAATTCTGAATAGACTTACAGAAAGTAGATGTCTGTGAAACAGGACCTTTGGATTTTGCTTCCATTCTTCTACACCTCCCCTGGGCAGAACTACACAAATAAATTGTTATTTTAAAAGAAAGAATTAAAATACAAACCAGAACATAAGGCAGCATGTGCAGATACATATTTTCAAGAAAAGACAGGCTTCTTCTGCCCACTCTGCCATTGGGCCACCTTCAAAATGCTCTCGAGTAGTTTTCCATCTGTGAAGAAAACTACATTGTGGAGGACCCAATTCAGAGTGGCATTGTGTATCATTAATGTGCTCTGAGAGTGCAAAGCACAGTCCTATCTACTCCTAAATTTTAGTAGACAATACTAAGTGATAACACATGAAAAATTACTCTATTTTCCACTGTGAGAATACATAGCAGCTCAGATTTTTAGACCTCATTACATTGTTATCTATTAATATCCAATGAATACCCCAAAGTATGATACCAAGTCACTGCACAAACATCAGATGAAATAAAAATAATGTCAAATGTCTTGGGCATCCAAAGCCTAATTTCTGTAACAGATTTTGAGACATTTTTCCAGCCAACTGGTACTCTCCTACTGTAACTTTTTAGGTCTCCCAGTTTTGTCCCACTCTGGCCCAGTTATTCCAACGAGAACATTTTTGCTATTTGAACACGAGCTATTTGAATGTTATAAACTCTTTCCTTGACCACACCCCTATCACACAGAAAATAGTAACTTAGGAGTATCCTACTTGCACAGACAGGGAACACTTCCCACTGGGCACGTTTTTCTTATCCTCACACTATGGGGAGTTGACCTTGGCTGGAATGCAGTTGCCCACCAAGCCATTCTATCACTCCTCTTCTGGACAGGTGAGAGAAAATTGTGAGGAAAGGCTCAAGGGTTGAGACAAGGTCAGGGAGAGCAATCACCAACTACTGTCATGAGAATCAACGTGGGAAAAAGCCAATTTAATTTATTACCAATCTAATCACAGTAGGATAAGACATGAAAACAAATCTTAATACACCTCCCCCTCACCCCCCTCTTCTTCCCAGGCTCAATTTCACTCCCAGTTTCCCCTCCCTCCTCTCCCTCAGTGGCAGGGGAGAGGGAATGGGGACTGTGACCAGCTTGTCACACATTGTTTCTGCTGCTCCTTCCTCGGCAGCAGGGACTCCTCACACTCCTCCTGTGGCCCAGCATGGGGTCCCTCTGACGGGAGACAGTCTTCCATGAGCTTCCACGAGTCCTTCCCACAGCCTGCAGCTCTTCACAAACTTCATTTGCCGAGGGCTGCAGCCTCAGCACGGGTCTGCCACAGGTGACAAGTGCTGCCAGGACCCTGCTCCAGCCTGGGCTCCTCTCTGCACTGCCCCACAGCTCCTGCCAGGACCCTGCTCCAGCCTGGGCTCCCCATGGGGACACAGCCTCCTTTGGGCACATCCCTGCTCCTCCCCGGGCTGCAGCTGGATCTCTGCTCCCCACGGACCCCCCTGTGCTGCACGGGCAGCACCAGGGGCTGCAGGGGAACCTCTGCTCCAGCACCTGCAGCACCTCCTGCCCTGCTTCTGCACTGCCCTGGGTGCCTGCAGGGCTGCTCCTCTCACATACCCCCACTCCTCTCCTCACTGCAATTGCTTCTGTGCAGCCACTGCTCCTCCTTCCTGAGCGCTTTCTCTCGGAGGAGCTGCCAGCACTGCTGGGCTCAGCCTTGGCCAGGGCAGCTCCGTCCTGGACCCGGCGGGCGTTGCTGTGGGGATTATCTTCTCACAGCAGCCACCCCAAGTCGCTGCCCTGAGTTACCAAAATCTGGCCACACAAACCCAGTAACACACAAGTTTCAGTGCTGTGAGGTATTAAATCAGTGCAACTACTGCTACGCTGATGCAGCAATTGCAATAATTGCTGCAGTGGTTCTCCAGGTCTGCAGAAACTGAGTCTGACTTCTGATATATGAAGTATTTGATGCTGCAACATCTGCCTGATCAGCATATAGTGTTTTTCAACAAGGAGCTCTCATAGAGGAGTTTGTAAACAACATTTATAAAATACAGATGCTCTTGGTTGCAGATGCATTGAAGGAAGCTTAATAGCAGTTTGGATAAGTGGTTGTGAACTTCCAAGATGATTTATCACCACTAAAAAACAACCCATTTCGTAAAACTTATATCCTATTAAAGAAGCATTAAATGGAAAGCAGAGCTAGAGAAATTGTCTTCTCTAGAGTTCTGTGGGGATTCTTTCTTTCTGTCTTTGTCATTATCAGCAATACAAACTCAGGCAACAAAACAGCTTTTTTTGATGATGAATTTCATGTTTATTTTGAAAAGCAGAATGGATGGGTAAATAAATTCTTTAAAAAACACCAAGACTGGAATTCATGGCCATGCATAGTTTAAAAAAAAATGAAGCAAAAGATTATTCTTTTAAGTCAGGATGAATGCATACATTTGTATTCCCTTCTGCACAATTGACTGAACTTCACTTTCAAAATGTCAAGGATAAATATCCTTCAAATGGTTCTATTAAAACTGTGATAACCATAGTAACTGTATGTCGTTTGCTTATACCTTCTTTTTTTCTTTTTGTTGCGCATTCTTTTCAACAATGCTGCTCAGAGAGGTAAAGAAAAGCAAGCCCTACCTAATTAATGATTTGAATGTGGGTGTTGATAGCCTTCCTATGTTATGAAATTTTGTTTGGTAATTTAAAGATCTATTTATGGATATGAAACCTGAACAGGCCATTACGAAAATATACTACCACCTGCTGCACTCATCAGTATAGAGAGGCTGTTATCTACTCTTTATTACTTCTTTTCCCCAAGTAATTATTTGCATCAGAAGAGGGGAGAGTAAGGTCCCCTCCAGCTCTGGATATTCTATGATTCTATGCTCAAATTAAGTCAAAGATAATTAAGAGATCCAGCCACACAGCCTCTAATTACTATCAATACTAATGGATTTTATACAGCTAAATCCCACAGATATTTAGAAAAAAAAAAAAAAAAAAAAAAAAACAGTGCTTAAACTAATGCTAAGCGTTGTGGTAATATTGTTAACTACTAAGCAGGGAACACAGATTTAGGTTTTTTTCAGCAATACCAAGTACAATCCAAAGGAAAAAGGCAGCTTTTCTAGGGAGTGCTGAGGCCAGGACAGCTGTGGGTTACAGAACCCCACTGTCATCATCCCATTTGCACAATGCAGGGCCTGGACACAGCCTCATAACCCCCAAAAGGGGCTCTGACTTCAACACAGTCTGATAATCCCACTTCTGTCTTTAGTTACACTTATATCCATCATTTTTATTGTGATACTTCATTCAGTTAACTATAAATTCTTAATTGGGATAATCTGGTAAAATATACCCCCACTTCCCACCTCTCTTCTCATAAGAAGCAGCTCGTGGTGCTCAGTGAACCTGTCAGCTGCAGAATAAAGTTTTGTGGTACAGCTTTCACTTGGTGGTTCTTACTGAAACTTAAAAAGCTACTGATGAATTTGAGATCAAGTTCTAAAGTTCTCCTTCCAGACAGCTGATATTTCAATACAACGTAATTTACACCTTCCAATTCCTTTACTCTGTGAGGGTAGAAATGAGGCAGTGGTACAGTGGCTTTTGGATTTGGCATGAGTTTCAGTCCAAGATGTCTCTGCACTTCAGTGCCTGAAGTCCTAAAAACAGAATTTTCCATGTATGCAACATGGAAAACATAAGAAAATCATTTGGATTAAATAGAATAAAAAATACCTTACATAAACAATAGGGGGTTTAACCTATATTTGGGGCTAAATTTACTCACATCCTATCCCTTCTGTGAAGCTATTTACTGTGAATGCAAGATGGGCAATATGGAACCTTTGGCAATGCATTCCTGCTTCATTCACTTGCAGCATTTCCAACACAAGAAAAACGAATGAATTTAAAAAAAAAAACCTCTCAATGAAGAAACTCAACCTGGATCAAAATGATCTTCCTGAGCCTGTGTCAAGATGGTGAGCTCATATATTTTTCTACATATTTTGTTTTAAGGCACCATACTGGGATGTTACAGAGAGTTAATGATTTCAGGGAAGGATTAAGGGAATGGTCAGGGAAATTCATAAGCTGCTTCGGTACTGTCAAAAGGAAAAATGGCAATATTATCTGCTCAAGGGCTTTCCTGATTCATGTGACAGATTATCCTTAAAGGCTGAACAATGCTTTGCTGACTCCCTTCTTGAGTTTGAAATGTAAAATCTCCCAATTTGCAAGCTTTGGGAAATATAGTCAGTTAAATCAACTAAATGCTTTTATATATTTATCAATTCCTTTCATTCTACTGCAGAGCACTTGCAAATGGTGCACCATCCTTCCCACACTTATCTAGCATTTAGTTCCACATTCTCCATCCAATCAGAAATAGAGATGTTATGGATAGTTTACTCCTTTAAACATTATTCTTGTGGCTAATAATGCACTTCTCTCATTTACTTGTCCTCATAAAATAATGAAGTAAGAATGACCCAACATCTCCATTTTTAAACAGTGTTATGTGAACAAATTTTCATTGACTTCTGAGAAGGGACAATATCTTGCAGTAAAGTCTCATGAAATCTTATCCACTTAGAAGACAGATTTGGGGTTATGCTATCTGTCATTTAAAAAAAAAAAATAAAGCTGCTTTTATTTTCAATATTGAAGTGGAAAGGTTTTCCCACAGAAATATTTTTGGTAAATATTTACACATCGGTCTCACCATGTTTCTGATATTTTCAGTGCATAAATTATAAATTTTAATCAATCTGAACTTAAAGGAAGTTTAGTAACATCTTACAGGCTCTAAATTAAGGAGATTTTATGTCATTAGATTAAATATTCCAGTGACTACCAATAATTACTATCACTTAAATAAGTGGATTGTTGGTTGAGGGGATTTTTTACCAATTTTAATTTCTCTGAGCAAGCCTCGATATCAGCTCTTCTTTGTTGCACTTCTGGTTTCAAAGGGTAAGTTTCACTGACTATCAAGTTGGTGTTTTTGCAGTTGTACCATCCTCACTCTTCATATCAGGTCAGAAAACCTCCCTATAACAAATATCTCAAGCAATTGGACTCTTCAATAAAGTTTGTTTAGTGAGGGGGTTTATTTTATGCTTCCCTCTCCTCTGATTTTCAGATTTATTTTACATAATATATAAAGGCTAGTCAATGCTCTGTGAACTTTTCAAGGAATTTTCTACCACTCAAGCTCTAACAGCATATTTGCAGGCATAAAAATTAATCAAATTTCCCCTTAATTAATTCAAGCAACAAACTCCATTTTTTCCTATTTCCAAGCTCTCTCTTCCTAAAGGTTCCAGGGTAGACTGGCACTTAAACACACACCACCTTTGCATAGGAACTTGGACATTTTTTCCTGAGATTAACAGCAAGACAGGCAGGAGGGGCTGCATGTCATGTGCAAAAGAGTAATTTAATTCCTTGTGCTTTTTTAAGAGTTTAAGGGGATGAACTCCTTATCTGAAGAAAAGAAATGAGACTTGTTTAGTGGCTGTTGCACTCTGTGTGTGCCTTGCAGCAGATTCCTGCAGAGGCTGCACAGCAAGAGGTCCTGGATCCTTATTTCATGATGGTGAGCACACGGTGTTGAGAATTTGTATTTAGTTTAATGCTTTACCTAATTTTAAGTTCCTGAATGATCACAAGAGCCTCTCTTTATGCACACAGATCCTCTGTAGGCAAATCAGCTTTATTCCACCTTCTATTTGTGACTTGGACTGACAATTCTGAGCCTAATCCACAGAGAAAACTGTCAGAGGCATTATAAATTAACAAGTCCTTCCACTTCCAAGCATATCGTCCTAAAAGAAGAGTCTTGAATTTTCAAATCAATGTGCACCTTTAGTTACCAAAAAGCTCAATTTTCCTAACAGTTCTGTAAATGTATCAGGCCGTGGTGACTGCAATTGCAAACATTTTTGTTGCCTTGATGGGTTGCAGGTACACACATCCATACAGAGGTGGGAGTTGAAGCCTGGCTCTCTGACAAGGGGAAAGGTTGTGCTAAGGATACATTAAATATCCTCTGTTTAGTAGAAAATAAAGAGAATGAAGACCTAGGAAAGCAGAGTTTGCTTCTTATTAAATACAAAGCTTTGTTGCCACAGCAATGTCAATTAGTGAGAAATAAGAGAGATCCTCTGATGTAAGCATTTTAGCTCAAATTACTTCAGTATGTTCCAAAATCAGCTTTAAGAGATGTTGGGAAAATATAAAGGCAGGTGGGTAAAGCAAAATGTAGCTGCAATTTGGTACTTAGTATTTTGATGTATTTACACCTGGGCAGCTTTTGGCAGCCTATTTTATTTTGCAGACTTTCTGAGTCCATCTTTGTAGGAGTGGGCTCTAATGAGTCAGGCCATTAGCAGCAAATCTCAGGCAGCAAGAACAAGACAGCAGCAGCGTTTGTACTCATTGCTCAAACCCTTCTGGGTGTTACAGTGAGAAGGAACAAAGACAGACAAGGTCAGATCTAAACATAAACCCCTTTGTGAAACGTTATTTGTACACAGAACATTCCTCATTAATCTATTTCAAATGCCTACCATATTCACATATTAATGCAACATCTCATGTGTGTTGTCCAACCATTTTCTCCTTCTTTGCTGCTATAAAGCTAAAAAAGTAATAACAGTGAGAAAAAGGTCAGATTCATACATAAATTTTATCCCCCAAAGGAAATCAAAATGTATTTTGTTGATATACTAACAATATTTATTAATATATCAGTAAGCCTTACCAATATTTCATTAACTATTCAGTCCCTCCAGCAGTGACTCATAAGAACAGCACAAGGTCTTTCTTTCCCCTCCTGTTCTTCATTTACTCTCACACAGAATGCTTTTGTAGCATAAATCTCACACCTTGGCTGAGCCTTTGTTGCCTTGTTTACATTTTCTAAAAATCCTGTCTTGAATTCTCCAAAATTGAAAGAATAACTTTGATAAAGGAATATTAATTTATTCCATTTCTGTGAAAATCCAAAAACTTACCACAGGAAGGGATGAGGAGAAGATTACAGCAGCAAATTCTAAGCCACATGATTCCCCCCACAGATACTCTAAAGCAAAAAGCTTCTCCTGGGTAACATGACCTGTCAAACACAAAGATGTGAACTGCAAGCAACTCTTCCCCTATCACCAGAAGAGTTATTTTCAATTGCTAGTTTCTCCATTTTAATTCTCCACATTGCCACCAGCAATTCTTTACTATTTCGCACCCCTTTCAAATTCACATCTACAGTGCTAAATGGAAAAAAACCATCCAAACCACATTTAGAAAACCCCATCTATCCAAATCAAGATTTTGCCCTTGGTTTTCTGTTATTAATTATTGGTTTTCACCATGCAATATGCTTCAGGATGTCTGTATATTTCAGGACATCCATGTTTTGAAAGTATTTTCTCTTTTGTTTTTTAATTAGGAAAAGTTACGCAGTTACTAACATTTTACATATTAGTAATGGAAAGTTGCCAGACAAGGCATTACCAGCCAAGGTCTCTGGACATCCTCCAACATTCATCTCCACAAATCTCTCAGATGTCCAGGATCCTCCCCCACTTCCAAGAGCTTTCCTCCAGCCCAGACCTTCACCTTCTTTCCCAAGCTCCAAGCCCCTGAATGTCCCAACCAGCCCAAAAGCAGAGGCACAAGTGATCAGCTTCCTGACTGCCAGCTTTGTGTTTCACCTCTTCACTACCTGGAGGTTCCAGGACATGGACTTTTGTTCAGCCCAGGTGTTATCCAAACCTACACGTTATCCAAACCTTCACCAACTGCAGCTTGCAAGTAGCATCTGCTTGAAATGTCAAAAGCTCAGTTTCAGACACTCTCCCACATAGCACAATTATGTGCCACACAGTTTAAGTTATTTCCACCTACACCAGTCCTGAGGGGAGGTTTCTACCTTCTCCTTCTATTCAGACTTTTAGCAGAATGAACTTCATTTAGTCAAAAAGGTGCATTTCAAGTTGTTGGGATTTGTGAAAACTTTGCTTCTAGTTCACAAACTTCACACAATATTTCAGAATTTATCCACTTCAGCCACTGGTATTTTGTCTTCCCATTCCAGTGCTTGCTCTGGCACTGGCCATTTGGAACTCCTTCTAGCCTTGACAACCCCTTTATGGGTAACTGTTTAAATCAGTGTTTAGAAGAATAAAGCAAACCAATATAATTTATATGCTTTATCTTCACCAGTTGTTTCACTGCTTATTTCTCAAATAGGCAGTGTCCATCCTTACTTAAGAGCCACACTCTCTTCTAAGAAATCTCAGAGTAAACCCTCAGCTTACCCTAACTGCACTCACTGAGGATATTAGCCATTAATATCCATTAAATTTCTGTTTCTTGTATTGAACCTGTTTAGACCCAAACCCTTCCTTCTCTATATAAGTCTGTGGGAAGCATCAGCACTGCCACCCATTGCTAACGAGCCCCTGGGCACGTTCCTATCACAGTCTCTGCTCCTCCCAGGACATTGCAATGACTGCTCAACTTCACATTCTGTAGAGCTGATGACAATTCTAATAAATGCTCCTTTTCTTCTGAAGACTATTATTAAGGAAAGCTGAACATTTAGCTAGTGTCTTTTTAACCTCATTTTCATGAGTTGGACTCCTAAGTCAAAGAACTGTATTTGGATTTTTTTTTCATTCATTCCAAGTGTTGTTTTAACTGAACTTCCACCTTGGAGTACCCAGGAAATTGAAACATCAAGCCTCCTCCACTTCAAAATTAAATAATAAAAAACTGTCCTTCAGCAGAATCAGCCTGCAAGTCATTCCTCTTTTCATGTCAGCTCAAGCTTTACCTCGAGTTTTCCAGGGCCCCCTTCCTGCTGGCTATGTCATCTCCCCACTCTGTTGACAGATTAACACATGCTGCAAAAATCATACTCCAGGTTTTAACAGTTTCTGCAATTAATCTCAAATGAATTCTCATGGGCTTCCCTTCTTCCTCCTCGCCAGTCTCAATCACATTTGGGTTTGCTTTTTTTTACTTTCTCACTTTTATTTCTCTTCTTTCATCGCATTTCTTCTGAGCTGCTTTTCATCCTCCTTCATTTACATTTCTCAGTCTCATTCAAATCTCAAAAACTCTTCATACGGAGTTCTCACAGATGTCACATTTATTGAGCTGAAAACCAGTGAAGGTAGGTGAATTTCCACTCACATTCTCTCTGCAGTGAGGAATTTTGTTTTGAGTAAATAAAAAATAAGCTTCTGCCATAAATCACTAAACCTAAGTGAATATTGTGACTTTATGGCTCTAATGCAAACACCATACACATTAAGCATTTGCCAGAAGAAAAGTTAAGCTGAGAGGAAATTTACTTGGCTTAGCTTTCAATCTAATAGTCCATTATGGGTAAGTAGCAGGACCTGCCAAAACTCAGAGCCTGCCCATGTATTTTGAAAATATTATCATTTGGGAGGTGACCAGACAGTAACAGACTATTTATTTTAGCTACAAGAAATCTCTCTTGCTAATAAACAGCTATTTTCAGCCTCGTAAGAAAGAAGCAAAAAGAACTTCCATGTTAAGGCAACATCTCTATCCAAAACCAGGCAAGTTTTGCCTACTTGTGTCAACTTAATTGGTAAAAAAATAAATTTACCTAAGAATAAAAAGTAATTTATGCAAAAGAGGATGTAATTTTAAATTTTTTAATTTTAATGGGGAAATGGTAAAATAGAAGAGAAAAGAGAAGGTCTGAAAGGCATGGACAAGACTTTGAGGCATTGGCAGAAAGGCAGAATGAGAGATGGAAGGACTGGATTTTAGACAACCTGTGTAATTACCTGTCTAGAAGGACAGCCTTATCTATAATATTATATTTTTGTTTCTCTATTATTTATGATAAAACATACTTTCTAACAAAGGATAAGACCTTAAAATCAACAGGAATGGGCATAACCAATGGAAGAGTTTCCACAGAAAAGAAGAAAAATGTAAAGGAATTGAGGGTCACCACAATTGCAGATAACAGAAATGAGCAGGAAGGAATCAATAACTACTCCTAATAGGGTAACTTGTAATACTGGACATGTGGTGAAAAAAGAGAAGGGGGCAATACTTCTGGAGAAAATGACATCTCAGAAAATGAGGTCTCCCCACATCTGCCGAGTTAGACTTGTCATGGCAAAAAGAAATCATTAAAAATGGGGGAGAGGAAGTCAGCAATAAGAATATGAGTGAAAAACAAGATATTACAAGAGAGAGCAATTAGTGTCTCAGTAAGCAAGCACAGGAGCACAGGAGCCGTGGCCACAGGCAGAGCTGCTGGGGAGCTCAACAAGGCAGAACAAACCTGGGACATGGCAGAGACAACAAAGTCTGGTGGAGAGGGAAAAATGGTGCAGAATGTTTTATGTTTTGTTTTTATGATTTAGCACCCAAACAAGGAGACATTTCAGAGAGAAAACTTTGCAACTTTGATTAATACTGTTGTTTTAAGTGAAGCTGGTGGTTGTTTCACAAACCATCTGCAAAACAGTGGAAACATGAACAGAATCCTCAAAGCAGATCTTCCAATATTAGTCACTTCATCTGCCATCTGTTGGGAACTGCAACTGCCAGTTCATTTAGGTTTTTACAAGCTGACCCTAAAATAACTCACTGTAAAATTGTAATATTTTTCTCACTTCTTGTAAGGCAAAGGCATCCTAACTTCTTTGAACTAAGGCATGAAATGGCTTATAAAATATCGAGATGGTCATAATAAGTATGTACTAGCTCATTCAACTGATGTGCCATGAAGCTGGAGGAACCTTTAATATTCCATTAATTTCACTGTAAAAAGCAGTTCCATGAACAGAAATAAGTTCCCAGACAATGAAGGTATCTTCATGCTCATTATTTTTTTTATTGAAGTAGACAGAGGCTTGACAAAGAGCTACACTTCTTGCAGCTATGAGGATAAATTCACTGGACATCCAATATAGCATCACACTAGGTACAAATATATCTACTGGCTGAGCTTTCAGTGGATTATGTTACAGCAATAACCACATGTCAGGATAAATTAACATGCAACATCAGGATGTTCATGTTGCTTAGATGAAAATAAAAGGACAGAAAATAAATTGCTAGGTATCTTTTAAAGGAAGAAAAGAACAATGGAAAAATAAATAAAATTTCAAATTCCATGGGTATGCTTTCTGTCTACAAAAGAATGAAAAATCCTACTCTTTTGTGCCTGCTAGAGAAGACATTCAAGGCTGTATTCACTTGCTCAAGCAATATGAATGAAAGAGAAAACAGAATGGTGAGGGAAGAGCTCAACAAGGGTTTTCCAGTTCTATTTATGGTATGCATAACTATTATTTGGGAAAGGTCTAGCCAACAGAAGCACATTTACAGATTAGAGAAATGAGTGGCACCAGCAGCCTGTCCTGGTGCTGCAGAGGAGCACAGATGGGGCATCTTCCCTCACATGAGCTCTGGAAACAAACTGCAACTATTTCTCATGGGGTGTTCACCTGAAAACCTGAATTACTTTCAGGAAGAAAGGGACTATATTCTCATTTTACTAGGGAAGAACCTCTCCCACAGATTCGCTCAAAGTTATGAAGAAGAATGAGGACCCTGCTCCATAATAAAACTTTCATTTTATTGTAGAAGTGGGAATTTAGGCATATTTAAGAAATAGTTGAGCTCTAGCAAAAGGCATTGAAAAATTCTTCCATAAACAAGGTGAAGTATTAAACACATATACAGTAAATAAAGCAACTTGCCAATAAAAACATTGACTGGGAATCACTGGGAAGCCAATGAGAAATTCACTTGAATTAAGTTAATGTCTCTGGCTGCTAACAGCAAATATTTCATTTCTATCTGTGTCAGCATCCAGGGCAGGTCAGATACATTGCCAGAACCATCAGTTGTCCTTAAGGAACTGAAATACTCCAGAAAACAAAAATCCTACTGTCTGCCTAGACCCAGGCTGCCTGGACAGGCATAGTTGTGCACAATTGTGCATTTTAGCTAAGCATCTTCAGTGACCTGGAGACAAACCAAAAGTTTGGAAAAGATGACAGGTTGTCCATTTTGTGACATTGGTTTTGCAATAAGATGTTTAAAGCAGTTACATTGGTACAAAGTCAATGAACTCAAGCCTGTGGCCCCGTACTTAAAAGCAGAGATAAGTTAATTTTTCACAGACTTAGACTTGCTTTCCATAAAGTGATTTCAGTTTTAGAATCACAGAACAATTCTGGTTGGAAGACACCTCAGGAAAGCAAGGAGGTCATTCTCCCACTAAAAAACAGTCAAGTGGGATGACCAAGGCTGGATGCCAAGTGCCCACTGAGCCTCTCCACCTCTCCTCAGCTGGATGGGGACAGAGCAAATACAATTAAAGGCTCATGGGTTGAGATAAGGACAGGGAGAGATCACTCAGCAATCACCACCATGGGTAAAAGTGGTTTCTTTGGAGACAATTACTTTATTACCAATCAAATCAGAGCAGGGCAATAAATAAAACCAAATGTTAAAACACCTTCTCTCCATCCCTTCTTCCCAGGCTAAGAAAGTCTAAGAAATCTTAGAAGTAGCAAGCATTAATGGATGTCCTGGAAACAGCAGCACATTTTCCCCATCTCTGTGAGTGTGTGGCCCTTGAGGGGTCTCTACAATAGTCAGCACTGCTCCCCTGCATCTGGAGGCTCTTAACAAAGTGCTCCCAGCAGCAGCAGTACCACGACCCCTTCTGCAGCCTGCTCTCCACCTTCCACTTGGCAGAGAGATATCATTTTCCTTTCACATTCAAAAGGAAGAAAGCAACTTTGAACACTGTTTGTCTCTCTCCAGCTGTGACGTGGGGATAGAGCTCTTCCCAGCTACCAGAAACTCAAACATAAAGACAGCAGATGCGAAGGAAAATGCAGTTCTTAAAAACAGAAGCCACATCCCCAGCTGAAACAGAAAGCAGCACTCCAATGTCCATCCCCAGCTCTCTAATGTCGTGAGATGATCCCCCCTGTGTACGAAGATTTTGGACAAAAATTCAAACAAAAGCAGAAATATTTGCCATTTGCTTCTACATTATAGTGACAACAACGATATAACCCATAATGGTACAGAATATCCAGGTTTGCATTTATTATAGTGTCTGATTTGTTCCTAGGCTGGATTCCCTACCACTGGGTTATTGCTCTGATGCCCTGCAGCACAAGAGTTGAAATTGTCCCAGGATGAAAATTTGTCATAATGCTTTTATTTTTATTATGCTAGACAAATTTGCTTCTCTGTAAACCTGTCTAGTGTTGTCAGTACCTATATGAAGTATGTCAGTATTATTTATAAAATTGATTTAAGTCAAGGATGATTTTGTGATGCCCTTAGGCTGATTACTTTCCACCATGACAATACTCTCTTCCTATAGAGTTGCTTTAACTTTCAGAATTTGTATTTTGCCATTATTCCCTTCCTGGTTTATTTTTTTGATTGTGACAAGAAAAATCCTTGCTTCTCCACTGAGTTTCTTCTCCCACTTGAGCTTTATTTTCAAGAATTTCCTTTGTTCCTGTTTTATGCATTATGTTGTTTACCTTTGCGTTTACCTGCACTGGCTTTGAAAAGAAAAATCCCTGCACCCCTTCTTCTTTTTTTTTTTTTTATCTCAGCCTGGTTTATATTATTCATTCTTGTCTTTCAGGAAGTGTTTGGATTATGTTTCAGTGGAAATGCTTTTCATGGGAAGTGTCTCCCTTTGAAAATGAATCAGCACGTACAAATTCATATGTTTTTACTCCTTAGGAACAGATGTTAAGGGAATGTAGGTTAAGCTTTAGATCCAAACTAGTCTCTGCAGGACTATAATTTGCTGAGATAAACAGAAAGGAGGAAAGGCACACCAACAGGGGCATCCCAGATTTAACATCCCTTCTGTTCTGGCTGAGACACATTTGACTCTGTCACTTGCAGATACGCTTTGCTGCCACAGTAATCAAAACCAACACAGAAATCTCTCTTAATCACTACAACAGTGTCAGTCTTGTCTAAAGCTGTAAACATGCAGTTCACCAGAGAATGAAATTTGTAAATATTCCAGACAAATGTGCATTGTCCAATACTGTAATCTTTCTTCTATGAAATATGTTTATAAAAGTACATGCTTATAAGGACATTTGAGGAACTCATAAATGTCATACAAAGACAAAAATGATGAAAATCTTGCATAAAAGTTTCATGAATACAAACACAACCTTTAGTTCCCAAGAGAATGCTGACAAGTTTTTCATTGCCTTTGAAAATGGCCCCAAAATTAATGGATTTGTTCTTAACCTGCAGTCACTACTCAGGTGAGTACTGCTTGGTACCTCCAGCAGATTTTTGGCATATGTTGGACTGGGGCCACCAGCCAGCCTTGAAAATCTCTCTCATTCACTTGCATTTGTTTTTAGACCAATAGGCTATGATTAGCTTTTCATCATCATAATTAATGTAGTATGGATTATTTAGTTGATTTAGGCACCTGAGAGGCAATGTTTCATTTGACTGTGGCAGGATATGCACAGCCTATCTCACCTCCAGAGATTTTTTGTATTTAATACTCATCTTGGTTTCTGTAAATTTTTTGACATCCCTTCCAAGCAAACAAATCCTACAGGAAAAAGTCATTTCAGCAGACAGAAGCACGAGAGAAGAAAGAGCATAAGCCTCCTTCATTGCAAAAGCAACCTGGAAAGAAATATGCAGAAAAGGAGGGCACCAACCTGTGCATTCTGCACCAGTTTCCAGTAAGATTTGGCAACAAGACACCCCAAAGCACATTTTGGAATGAGGATAGAAACTAAAGCCTCTCTTGCCAACTCATTCCAGTGTTCAATTTCCCTCACAATAAAAGAATTCTTTTCTCAGATTCACAGAGAATTTTATGTGTTTCAGTCTGTGCCCACTGCCTCGTGTCTTGGCAGCGGGCACCTCTGAGAGGAGCCTGAGCCCTTCTTGCTTACAGCCCCCATGAAATGGATATCAACATTGATAAGATCCTCCAGGCCAGACAACCCCAGGTCTCAGCCCTATGCTGAGATGCTCTATGACCAAAACTATCTACAATTAATAAAATTAAAATTAATTATCAGCCTAATTGAGCCTATGTTTAAATACTTGTGAAATAAGGCACAAGGACTCCCTAAATAAAAACTGTTTTCAGGGAGCAGGGTGTTCCCAACAAGGAAGCACACAATCCTGTACCCAAAAATGTCATTATCCCAAAGAAAATGTAAATCACGATGAAAAAGATACAAATCTATTTCAAAGAAATTCTGCTTCTAAGATTACTTTGTGATTGTTTCCCTCAGATTTAAGAGAAATATGTTTTCCTTTGAAAGGCCCTCCAGAAAGGAATGAGATTTTAGGAAGCACCAGCACACAGTCTCACTCCAAACCTCAGATCAAGAGAGGCCAGGAGGTTCCACAGCAGCAGCTGGGAAAATTTACTTCACAGGTGTACCCTGGATCCAAACTAAGAAGTTAATGCAGATGAAGGGAGGATTTTTTTATGTGTTTACGAGGATTTTTTCTAACATACAAAGTGACACTGTTTGATACAGACCTTCTTACCCTTTGCTTACTGTATTATCCTTGCTCAAAAGAAGAAATTTCAAAGCAAATCTGTGTGTCTCCAGAATTAGGTGTAAAAAGGGGTTTCTGTAGCACTGACAGAAGGGCTTTTATAAATAAAAGAACATGGTAGCTTACTTAAATAATTTATCACCCATAACCAAATACAGATGTTTCCATTTACCATTACTTTTTTTCAGAAATAATACAAAAGTAATGCCATTTTGAAAATACAGTTGCATCTTGACAGATATTTGTGTAGTACTGTATTCCATCTCAGGCATATGCTACCTAGTAATTCCTTTGTAAATTTATGGCAATTATTCCTTAGCAACTTCTTTAACATTTAGAGTTTTTCCTTGACACGTGCAAAATAAATGCCATGTACTTTCTGCAAAGCATAAACAGCCATGGAATTACTTTGCAAAAAGACTGCAATTATCATTTAATCATGCTTAATTATATGGGTAATGTACCTCGAGCAAGTGTTAGAGAAACTGAGAAACAGATACTTCACTACAGTTACAAAAATGGTATTTAATCTAAGAGAATATTGTCTGTCACATAGCACTGCACTATCATACCCAGAGGCATCTGACTGATTTTACTAATCAGAAAACAACTCGAACTTTCTGGCCTTTACCTCCTGACCCTCCTAGCTGGAACAAGGCCTGTGGTTTACAAATCAACAAGAAAACAAAAATATGCGAGCTGGGTCATAAAAATTCAATTTGTATCTTCTGTTTCAAGAGTTCCAGTGTCACTTATCTACATAAAGACTTTCTTTTTTGGTTTTGTTTTTTTAAATTATATACTAAATGAATAAAAATCCTCATAAAAGCATGCCCATAACTCCCTTAGGACCTAACACCACCTTTTTTGTGATATCATCAGCACCAAGGATGCTGTGTAACACACAGAAGGGTTGATGATAGATCTGTTCTCTCCTGCGAGGGGTTTAAGAACCAGATCTGTGCTGCTCTTGTGGAATGTCTTCTCCACAGCACCCAGCTTTCTTCCCTGAGGGAAGGGATCTGGCAATCTGAGAATCAAGACTTGCATTGCACAGCAGTCAGGGTATGAACAGTTGATTTATGTCAGGCCAGTGCTCTGGGCAGGCCTGGCTATGTTAAACAGGAGAGCAGATTCATTTCCAGAGGCTTGCTGGAAACACAGCCTGCAGTGATTTATAGGGGTCTTACCAATCACTAAATCACTTATTTGACTTTGTAGAATAAACATTAGTACATTTTTCCTTTTAGTTGTTTTTTTCATCTCATCTGTAACTTGCTAGCTAAGCCCTAGGGCTAAAACACTATCAATATTTGTAAAACATTTGCTACATAAAAAGCAATTCCTGCAGTTGCTACCTAAGAAATCATCTGAATGTTTTGATAATGCAAATGAGGAGCATCCTGTAGCTAATATGAGGTGCACAGTCTTCTGTTTTGATGTGGGCAAACAATAACTTATGTAAAGATCATTGGCCTACTTAATACTACCCATTTCAGATGTAAGCTGAAGAGCAAATGCGAAAAAATTACTCTAGATACTTCTATTTTGAAAAAATCACCACATATTACTGAAAAGATCAAGAGCTATTAAGCTGCTATTTTTCCAGCTGTACACTAACATGAGCTACTTTGAGTTTGCTCCTTGTGAAGCCTGAGGAAAGATGACCAATGGCCAAAGTTTCCTGTAACTTTTTTGCACAGTCCTCTGGACTAGATTTCATCCGTCCATCCAAAGGCAGCCCTGCCTACAAAAGGGGTCAAGGATTGCCCCAGCAGGGCATTAGGCACAGCTCCAGTCCCTGTGTTTGCCAGCTACAACATTAAGTGAGAGAGAAAGTGAGATAAAACAGCAGGTGTCAAGTAAAAATTGCTTTCTGGGTCTAAGAATAGACAAGTTGATGGTTCCACTGAAGTAAATCAAAGTTTTTTCACTAACCTCAGCAAAAGTTCTGTTATTTAAATCATGTTCAGGCCAGGACACCAGCCCCTTTGGCCTCAATATCACCAAAATAAATGGCAGGATAATACAAAACTAATCACGTGAGAAGATCAAGCACATATTTTTAATTCAATGCTGTTTAGTGTCCTATGGTTCAAGAAATAGGTTTTTCTTCTAATGATTTATTTAAATTCTGTTTGATACTGTGCTTCATCTGCTTTTGTTTGCATTTTTTGATCTTAAGCTATTATTTACCTTACAAACATTTCATGCCTGTCTAGCATTCTCCAGAGCTGTGAATCACACTGCTTTACCTTCCTCAGAGGCACCCATTCCTTCTTTTTTATTGATGTTCTACCTCCTCAGGGTACCTGATCTTTGTCCCTCTATTGATGCTCATTGCATGCCTTTTCTCCACAGTCAAACAGGTTTCTTGAAGACGGTGCAACACAAAGTCAAAGCAAAACATCTAAAGACTGGGACAGGCACAGGGCAAAGCACTGGAGTGCAGCTAAAAGGATGCTGGCCCTGCTGAGCCAGAGTGGCCTGGCAGCCTGATTAGTGTGTCAAGGGGAAACAATGAAAAGCAAAGAATCAGGTGTTAAGATTGAGTAAAAATGTATAGGAAGAAGAAAGAAAACCCCTGGCAAAGTGAAAGCTGAAGCAGAACCAAACATATAAAACTAATTAAAGGAGATATTACTAAATGCCTGGTACTTCCATGCCAAAAAATATTGTTTGACATTGCCAATGGACCAAATTCTGCTCAGCTGAGGCTACTGAGTTAATTTATAGCAACACATTAAAATCCATCTACTTGAGTGCAGAGACACCAGTTCTTTGGCAGGAGAAGGCCTTTTAATTGATAGCAGTTATTGTTCCACACACTGGGGCATCACCACATCCCAGCCTGCTGTCACTTCTCTCCTGCATGACCCTCTGACTTTGTTCAGCTCTGAGCTTTAATTGCCAAGTAGGCTCTTGTGAGAGTGTGGCAAGCAGGCAAAGGTGAGGGCCTGGGCACCAATCAATCTGTCAGATCCCCTGTCAGTGCAAAGCCTTAGGAAGCTGTGAAGGATTAAGACTCTTCTCTGGACTAAGAGAGTAAATTTAAATATAGTTTTGAAACTCTCAGTTGGGTAGTTAAGTCCCCACAGCCAGATCTTAAAAGGTTTGTCAGCAGGAGTGTATGGACAGGAGTGAAACTCGGTGAGTCAGAGAACTTTCCGCTGGCTGCAGTGGGTCTGGAGCGCTCCCCGAGAGCTCTGCCAGCGAGGCTGCGTTAGCAGCCAGGGCCACCCAACTCCTCCTCTTGCAGGGTCCAAGGCTGCCTGCGGAGGAGCACGCCACAGCACGGCGGAGTGACCCTCAGGAGGTGGCAGCAAGGGGACCAGGGTCCTTCGGAGCACAGGGAGGTGGCAGCAGCAGTCAGGGCCGGGCACGGGCAGAGAGCCGCAGCAGGAGCCGGGGTGACGCGCTGCCGGGCCGAGGGACTCGAGAGGTGACCTGTGAGAGGGGAGCCCCACGCTAAACCTCACAGTGCCGCCGCAGAGCGGGGACGCCGGCTTTTCCACGGAAAAAAAAGACAAACTCTGTCTGTGAGAAATAATCATGGAACCAGAATCAGACCAAATCTGTCCTTGAAAACAAATGATGCTCATGAGAAACTGTTTGCTCTGTAACTTTTTTTGGGGAGCGGTTGTGTTTGGTTTTGTGTTTAGTTTTGTTGGAAGTTTTTTTTTGTTGTTGTTGTTGTTTTTACCATTAAAAATGCAGATTTTATGGACACTGAGAGAAATATTCCATAAATATTATCTGCTGTCTGCTTGTCCCATGCAAATAGCTGCCACCACAGAAATAACAAATTTAAACATATTTTGTCTTTTTTTTAAAAAAAAAAAAGGCATGAAAACATTTGCCTAGATTCTCAGTTTAAGTAATCTTGACAATTTTCCTAAAAAAATGGCATTTTGGTTTTCTATAAGATTTAGTATGTATCATATGAAATACCAATTAAATTTTTTTACTTACATGCATTAATAAATAGCATGAAGTAAATACAAATGAGTTTTCAGGACTGTGTAACACTATCTACTCAAAAACTGAACATGTTCTTTTTACAAACTTATGTATATAAAGGACCTTGAAATGGCAGGTTAGTTAGCAGTTCTCATTAGCAGCTCTGAATTTTAAGTTCTGTTTTTTAACAGCTGCTGTACATTGTGGCTGATAGTTCTTTCACAAAAATAACCTTCATGGTATCATTTTTACTTAATCTAGTATAATTAGGGATCAAAATCAGATCTATCACAGTTCCCTGAGATGGCAACTGACTGATTAACCTAGCATAAATTAGTTCAGTGTCATTTCACGTTACCCATTGCAATATATACACTGGCAGATTTGTTGAAACAGAGTTTTTTTCCCTGAATCAATTTTTACTTACAATTGTGAAAGTAAACAAATATTGTATGCACACAGTCCCAGAAAAAAAAAAAGTTCCTTTAATTGGAAAAATAGGGATGCTTGAAAAAAGTCATGGGGAATTACACTTCTCACACAGGGGACTAGAAATAGATTAAGAATTATATTATTAGTGTTTTACTGATACTGGGAAATAAGTTGACATAATTAATCACATTTGAATACTGAATATCGACCAACTGTTTTTATTTCTCCACAACTGACTGAAAATCTGGCAAAAAAAAAAATCCTAAATTATGTTTAAAGAGTCTGGATAATGCATGAATACATTTGACTGTCTTCATCTGGAATGACACTTAATGAAGGCAAGACAACAGAAATTGCATTACCGACATGCACAACTTGAGCTTCAGGTAGCCAGTCCAATGCTGGCCACATCAGGAGTCCCCTGGAGCTCCCCTCTAAAGCCTGTGGGCAGATTGGAGACTGGGCTGAGATTGAAGCATGTCAGAGGAGCAGCTGTGAGATGGACAGACAGCACTCCACCGACTCCAGAGACATGTGGAGAAGTTAAAAAGCACCAGCTCAGGCTCATTCTGAAATACTTTATGTTACACACAGTAAAAATTCAGTGTTACATCTCCTTTCCAGCCTCTCCACCTGACCTCCCTCCATGCAGGATGCATCTTGGTTTCAGCCCACTTGAGTCCTGATGATCTATTCTGGACAATGTTCCTGAATTTAGGGGATTTCTGAAAGGACACACTGATTTTGTTGGAATAAATGATCTTAGGATGGTTAGAAGGCCTCAAGACAAAGAATGAGATTCATCTGACCCCATGACAGCACTAGAAGCTGTGTGCTCTGGCTCCCTCAGACCAGATTTGGTTTTGGTTGGATTTGAAAATGTACAAGCTTTGGAAGCAATGGCTAAATCAAGAGCCCCAGAATAAGGAGTTGATCACATCAAGTTTCTGTATGGATGAAAGAAATCCCAAACCAAGACTCCCAGAAGTTTCCAGATCTTCAGCAGAATCTAAATCATTGTGATCCCTGAATTATAGTCAGGTTCTTAGAGTTTTCAGGGTAAACTGCTGTGGAGCCAGGATTTGTTAGAGAGCCCTCCTGTCTTTAGCTGGGACATATTGTGCCCACCAGGACTAAGTCCATCATCTTCAGAAGCCAGGATTACAGTTGTGAGACAGAAAACAACCTGGCAAGCTTTTTAATCTTCATTTAACTTTGGTTTTTGAAATTCACCAGAGTAAAAACACTTAGAGGAGGAAAAAGGAAACAAAAGATCAATCAATTCTGGCATTTCTCTGCAACAATTGACACAGGTGACACCTCCAGATCAACACTATTTCAACATGCAAGGTCACAGCTTCCAGACATAAGGCAGAAGAGAAACATGGACCCCAGCCAGAGAGTCAGAACTCTTATATCATGTCACTATCATCTCATTAAGGCTTTTCACTTTCTTTTCCCACCCTTCCCACCTCTGCCACGGTTTTGAAAGACACTTCTTCAGGGACCATTCCAATATGATGAAATCTCTTTCAAATGGACATTTCAGGTTTTCAAAGAGATATTAAACACTCTCATAATGCTAATAATAACAAATAAGCCAACAATTATGTTTTTTGACCCTTGATGTAATAAAAGTCAAAACATGTTAGGGCACAATATATATTTATTAGTCAATGAAACTGAATGGCTTTAAAAGGGAAGCATCAATAAAACTGGGGGAAAAGTGTCATGGGATAAGCCTCATGACAGTACCATGGTAACACTTCTTGCTGTACTGCAGCTGAGTGCTAGGATTAATTTGCAAGGGAAATAGCTTTCATATCCAGACCATTCAATCAAATATTAAGTTATATGGTCATTATAAGCAACTGGGGAATATAAATAATAGGAAATGCTTATTGTGCCTCTTCTAGTATCCTTAGTTATTAAGCTACTGCTTCAGCAGCAACAATAAGCAATATGTATGTTTTGATTCCTGGGTAACTTGTTGGAAATTGGGTTTCACAGTAGTGTTTGTGTATTATTCTGATCAAATGCTGCATTATCTTCTACGCTTCTTGGCGGTATTTATATGTTAAGCTTCCTTTTATTAAGTTTCTTGCAGAAATATGATGTATTAAGTAAAGGCTCCCCATAGTAAATTATGTTGGTTTCTTGGTATTATCACTGCATTACCCTGCTCTGAATGATCTTATGTGCCTCATTAGCATAACATGAATTACAATAGGGAGTTTAATCTCCAGTCCTACACTTCTTTACACACATCTTTTCCTCCCCATAACTTTTCATTACCACAGGCTGGGAGTTTAGGCTGATAACCAAACAGGAATGGGCAAAAGGTCGTGTTCCAGGATGGATGAGTGTAGCAGCCTAAGGGAACAGGGAACAGTATCTGAGTGCTCTCTCAATGATGGCAGCAAGTAGGGGAATGGAACGAAATTTCAAGGTGTACATGTATCATTTTTACTGACTGCATACCTAACAACAGGAGAAATGAGTCAACATTTTGCCACAGCGCCCTAAATGAAGGCAGTGCAAAGACCCAGATTGCCCCTGTGGGTTTGGTGCACCTCAGTAAGTCCCTCAAGTCAGGAACATCCTTCTTCTGTGCCTCATGTGAGGGAAACAGGCACTTAGAGGAAGCTATCTAGAGCCCATGCAGGAACCATTAGAATAGAGCCTTTCTCACTGTGTTGCCTTCTACTGACACTTTTTAAGGATATTTTTTCCTATTCGTTTCTTGATATGGTTATATGGTCAAATCAATTGAGACCCTGGGCACCTATGCACAAAGGTTTTCAAAAACCCAAAATTCTAATGCTCTTTTCCTAAGGACAGAGAAAAGTACATTGAAAGAGATTTTGTATAAAAATATTCAGTTTCTCTGCTCTGCTTCAAGGGAAGACTTTATGTTTTAAAATAAGTTTTGAATGAATGTCTCAGCCCAAATTTGGAGGATTGAGCAGATAGGTTAAATAAATAATGACTTCATTATGGACAGCTTTCATCTCCAAACTTATGACTTAAGATCTGATGGACTTTTACACCCACACTTCATGAAAAGCAGCTCCAGGAATTACTTTGAGAGATCACACAAATACCTGAACAAGACTGAACAAGAAGAGATAGACTCCCATGTGTAACAAAAAAAAAAAAAAAAAAAAAAAAAAACACCAACAAAAAAACAAAAAAGGCAAAAACTAGGCTGTTTTCATTCTAAATATGAAATATGTGTTAAATATTAGTTGCTTCATATAGCCATGTTCTGAAAATAAATCATACTGCATTTATGCTGTTTTATTAGTGACTTGAGTGATTAGAACTGAAGATTTCTCCGTGGCTGAGCCTAAAGCACAGAAGACATGAGAACAGAGTTAACCTGCCAGCTCTGAAACAGCATCGTGTTTCTTGAATGCACCCTCTTTCAGAAATGTTTGGTATTTCCACACTGAATGTTAAATATGAAGATATTAATATTTTGCTCCTAATCTTGTGAAGTGTTAGTCTAAAAATAAATGAAAAAATTCTCAGTGTTTAATTTAAGGTATGATTTCCTTTTTATTCATATATCAATCTTTAAAAGAGAATTTTGCATAAAGTGACTACAACCAGTAGTCACAAGTTTACAAGAAAAGTGCAACTTCTGGTAGATTTTTATCATGTTATTGTGATTGCTGTAGTCACAGCATTTGACTGTGGGTCTCTTCAGGGTGATAATGTTTCTGGCTATAAATGTTTTTATTTATCTAAACACTAGCACAGGAAAGAGAGCTGAGCCAGCACAGAATCTTCTCTTATAGCTGCTGTGGGCACCAGCCTCTGCCTTCTGGTTGTCAGGCAACCTCTGAAAGAACTCCATGGATTTATGTATTTAAATGCTAGACTTTCTGAAGCAGTGTATTCCAGCGAGTTTCAGATTCAACAGAATGAAATTTAAACAGGGACCTGTCCTCTCTTACCCTTTCTAACAAAAACAGGTTATTGTTTGAGTTATACCACAAACCTGAAATGTGTAACCTGCTTCTACTGCAGATTTATTCATGTTTACCTAGAGGTGTTTGCAGTTACCCACAATTACATTTCAGCAAGGCCTCATATTCCACTTTGAAATTTACAGCTTTCTTGTCCTTTTAAAAACAATTTCAAACATTGCTTTTGAAAATTGAAGTTTGCACTTCTTTGCAGTCCACAGAGGTTTTGTTATCGTTTTATTAACACTTGGTGTCTCATCCATCTTCCAGTCACATGACAAAAAACCAGCACTGTGGGTGTAGCCCTGTCACAGCCAGAGGGATCTGTTCCAGACCTGCTTCTGTCTTGTGTTTGCACCATCAGTGCCAGTCATTCATGTTTGGGTATCATATCAAATTCAGGCTTCTGTCAGGAGCACATGAAATGCAACCACAATTTAAATTTACTTTGTTAGAATAACAACCACATTCAACAGAACTGAGCTTAATTCAACACCTCAGAATCCATAGGTTAATTCTAATTTAAGTATATGTAAATAAAACCGGATATTATAATATCTGCTTATCATCTGTACATTACAGAAAGTCAGAAGGGAGGAAAATCACTGGAAAGGAGAAGAAGAAAGTTTTCAGGGAAGTGTCAGAGACATTTATCAAGCCAGTGACACACCAACCCTTGTTGGATGACTTTGCAGCAGCAGTTGGACATTGTGCTAAGCAGACACTGCCTGGAATTCAGCCACTGCGGGAACTTGCAAAGCATGACTGAAAAAAGATCACTTGGAATGTCTGAATGGATTTGGAGAAACCTAAGCAGTATATCAGCTCAGTCTGAAGCAGAAATACAGAAGCATAAACCCATGAAAATGTCATAGGAGATGGAAGGGGAGAGAAGCAGAAATGTGTGGGCAATTTCACTGATTGCTTCCTCTGGGAATAAAGAAGTGCAGGTAAGAGTCTACATGAGCAAAGTCAGATAAGCTGTTTGTCAGGACACTGGGAGGCAGACACATGCAGAAAAGAGACAGCAAAATCTATCATTGTTCAGGAGCAATCAGCACCTCTTCATTTCTGCATGTTAATACTTCTGCCATTGGATTTTGTTCCTCGGAATTATTATTATTCATGACCCAAAACATCTCTCATATTTCATTTAAACAAAAAAGATGGCATCTTCATATATGTCCTTTCCTGCAGGACTTGTCTTAGGATAAAGTCTTTGAAGAATCTGTTGGCTTTCTTTCAATAATATTAGCAATTAAAGTCAAGAAAAATACTTCTTTTCACCACTTATACTTAGCATTACACTACATCCTGCAATATCAAAAAGCATGCTCTTCTCTGAGGAATTAATTGAAAATTATATTATTTAGCTGCCTTATTCCCAACAAACTTTCCACTCTTTTTTTTTTTTTTAAGGGCTGTAGCAGTGCTTAAGATGTCTAGAGCCAGAAAAAAGTCATAAAGAGAAACATTTATGCTTCAAACAACTCATGACCAACGCTAATGCACTGACACAAGAAAATCTATGACAGTGTCACTCCAGGGAACAGTAGATCTTCAGTGGAACCACTGAGGTAGAGAGGTTACAAACAAGCCACAGGAGAGAAACTGGAACACCTGGAACTTCGTGTCAGTCAGCCATAACTTAAGCCAGGCTTAAATAAACAACCATAGTTAAGGCTTGACAGCTCTTGTGCAGCGCCCAGGAGAGAGCTGCGTTTATCTCCCCTTTTCTCCTCAGTTCAGACATGCAGTTAGGTCCATTCCTACTTGCACCAGCCACAGCTGGCTTTTGCCACGTATCTCAAACAAGACAAATTCCTGCTGTGGTATCACCCATGTCTTATTCTTGCTCTGACAAGCCATAACCAAAAGAAATCAACACAATCTACAGTTTTTGTTGACATCAGGCTAAAAGTAGATGCAAATGTTTCACTCTTCTGGTCTTAAAAAGTTACTCCAGTGTCTGAGCAAATGCTAAATAGAATGATAAACCCATCATTAAAGGAAAGAGAAATTTATAGGCTAATAAATTTAATTCTTTTTCATTTAAATGGAAAAATTGGCAGATTGAAAAATGCTTCTGCCAATTCAGGTCAACAGAACATTTGCTTTACAAATTATCCTTTTGATAGCAAACATAAACGAGATGAGAGACTATAAATTGAGAGGATCAAATATCATTAAGTTGTGCACTCAACACAACAGCATGAGGAAAAGCAGCATGTATGGGTGCCATCATTCCAACACATAAATCACTCAAATTATACACTGATGTGGTAACAGTTTCCCCCTTTTGGCACCTGCTCATTGTATGCACGTTTACCTCCGAGCATGAACTGATCTGCACCATTCGATGCCTCATTTGTGCATTGACAGCCCCCAAGTGTGGTAAAACCAAACCCATTACATTAAAGAAAAAGAATCTTAAAGATCAAAACAGTGTTTGGGGCAGGGATGTGGAGGACATTAGGATACACAACAAGGGTGATTATCTTCAGCCTTCATTAAATGTGCTCCAAATATTAATTGGCATATTGTGATAAATGCTTCCGTGTTTGTTACTGCAGCAATTATTTGAAATGTCAGCTCCTCCTATGCTACTGCAAACAGGCCGAAATAATAAAGGAACAGGTCTTAAAAATGTCAATTTTCTTGAAAATTGTTACAGGCAAGAGCATTCATTCATTGTCAGAATGCTTTGACTGCATTTTATTATTATTATTACATTTTGCTGCTATTATACCTGAAATCCCATGTGCTACTGATGACAGTATCTGACAGGTTTACTGTTTATTTTAATCTTAAGACATGTATATTAAAAAATTCTTCTGTATTTATTAACTTCTCCATTTGGTCAAACTCAGTACCTCATGTTTTATCTAAAAAAAATAAATAGAATACATAAAATAATTTATTTTTGTCAAAGCCACATAAGAGTAGTAAATCTACTGCTAAGACTTCAGGTCAAAAATCAGTACATTAGGCTTTCTTGGGAATTTTTCGCTCACTTTACAGCCCTCAGCAAGTTGCTTAATGTCTCTGTCCATCTCTGCACTCATCTTGTATAGGGGCATGATTATAACTTTACACTGAGGCATTTTCAGCGCTCTAAGAGGGCACAGATGGAAGCCATTATTCAATGCAAATCCTTGTTGTTGTTTTTCCATAAAATCTACCAAAAAAAGTGTATTATGATATTAGGGATGCTCTAGAGAACTGAAATTGCCAGTCAAACCACCTCTGACAGCTGAATTCCTTCATCCAGTCCATAGCCCCACCCCAATCCTATTTCTTGGGAAATGCCCTGATCATTTCAACCCAGTGTGCAAAATAGTTCATTCCAACACAATGGCCAGAGGGTATTTTCTAATAAAAGGCAGGACACCTGTAGGTTCTCAAAGGGCAGATCAGCCACTTTTGATCTGAGCCATTGCTTTAGGAGAAGTTGATGGATTTGGATGGACCATGCAACATGAATAATTAATAGGTAATAATTATAGTGCACAAACTGCACAGGTACCACAGCCATCCAACTCCTAATTCTGTTCCGACACAAATATTAATCCAGACATCTCAAGTGGAACTTGATGGAAAAAATGAAATGGTCTCGTGTGTCTTATCAACTATGAAGACAGTATTGACAATCACTTCTGTAATTATATCATTGATTTAAGCTTAAAACCTTTTATTTACAGTCTTGTCTCACATGTGAAGCCTTTGCAAATACAATGAACAAAGCGACCAAACCCAGATTCTCAGTGTTGTTACCCTAAATATCCTTGATACTTCGATATGGCCCACAATAAAAACTAAAGAAGCCAGCTATGAACCTGCCTCTGGCATAGTGATTCAGATCAGGCTCATCTCTGTCTTAAATCAGTGGAACTCAGTGTAGTACCACAAACTCAAGATATTTACATTTCTCTTTTTACATAAAAGGCACACAATAATCTCAAAGTACACGTGAGGAACAGGTAAAATGAAGGCAACCTGTAAAAATGCACACAACCTGTCTCATCATGCCTTATTAATGATAAATGGGACAGGAGGCACAGACCTCTCAAACTGACATGAAATTAGCACTAACTCTAAACAGCAGGGCCAACTTAAATCAAAGAATTCTAAAATTCATCCTGTTGCAACACATCTTGTCTTAGATTAGTATGTTCAGAGATGTGGGAGCACAATAAAGGTAAACTACGAAATCTTAATTCTCTTCTGCATTAAGAATTCCCACTAGAAATGTAGAGGATCCAATTCTGAATTAACATCAATAATTCAGTGAAGCAGATGTGCCATTCTCCAGAGGCCACTGCACAAATCTTATCTTGCAGATATTTACAGACACCAGCTCACTTCAGACAGGGCAATCTCCTCTCTGCCAGCTGTGACAGCAGCAAGGCCTAGAGTTTATGGCTCCATGTGATGCAAGAAGGAATTTGAGAGTCGTGCAGTTTCCATGTAAATGGAAAGTGTGGCTTAAGTCAATCCAATAAAATGAGAATCATTCTTTCTGAGCATAAAAAATTTAGAAACACTGCCTTTTAAACCTCCATTTTCTTAACCTTTATCAGCTGCTGCAAAACCAGCGCATGATGAGATTTTTGAACTTTGCTGTCAGTAGCTAAAGGGTAATGCTTGTAGCGATTGCTGTTTTGCAAAATTATAATTCTCATATCCAAAAGATCTCCTAATGGATTTATTCTCCAGCAGTTACCGAGTGGCACTGGAGACAACGAGCACAGTTTGGAGGCTGCACGGAGGGCAGCGTGGAGGGACTGGCTGCAATCACTGCCTGCCAGCCCTGCCTCCAGAACCTAAACCAGGCCAGCACAGGGCTGCCCGTGAGAGGGCTGTTTCCATTCTGGGCCAGTGCCCCAGCTGCAGGAGTGGGACTGGCAGCTCCCAGCAGCACAGCCAAGTCCCTGCTGGCCAAGGGAACAGGCCAGCAAAGAGCTGAGTCCAAACAAAGCCTTTGTGAAGAAATTAAATTTGCAGATACACAGAGAGAGCTGATCAGCACTGGGCTGAGCGAGACAAGGGCAGACCTGCAGCTTGACCCTTCCAAGTCCTTGCAAAGCTTTATAAAATCTCTCCTTTGGGGTATAATGTGCCCCAGCAGTCCCACAGGAACAATACTTCATTACAGTGTCGTTTCAGAGTGATGAGTTAAGAAACCTCAATGTTTCAGCAGGTGTAGACTGCAGGATGCCAGTGGGGACAGACAAAATCTCTGCCCCATGGACAGAATTATTAAGGCAAAATGCACGAACCACAACTTGTAACAAGGGGTTTGCCTGTATTGAGGCATTCCTCTGAAGACCTGAGATAAGAGAAGCTCCAAGGAAGGCATCCAAAAGAGAAAGTTATCCCAGCTAGCTCTGCCCAGGATTCCTCAAAACAGATCCAAGACTCGCTGAGGGAGTTGGGCTTGTGTTTGGCAGATAAATAAAGGCAAGAAGCAGAAGGGTCAGACGAAGTCAGGCTCACTGGTTGTTAATAAAAGATTAAAAAGGGAGAAACTGCCTGAACAGCTCCTTATGGCTGAGACCAGGCAACTAAAAATGCTATCACAGAGCAAAGAGGCCCCAGATGCAGAGTCAGAGATCCTTAAATAAACCTTGACCTTCAGCAAGAAAGAAGACCTGAGAGACAGCAGCTGAAAGAGAATTTTCACTGGCAGGTTGACCACTGAGAGTTCCCTCCTGCTGCACTGAGCTGTTTGAGAGAGACGGGTGTAACAAAACTCATTTCACAGAGCAGATTGGAAGTTTTCCAGCAGGTGAAAAGTCCAGGACATTCCTTTTTTTTTTTTTTCCCCCTAGGTAAAGTTTTCAATATACTAATGTGGTGGTTTTGCATTTCTCTCTTCCTCAGAGAAATTCTCTATGTGGTTTTCTGATGGAAGCAGCCCAGGAAAGGTGTGCTCACCTGTCTGCATCATCTGCTGGTACCTGCAAGAACTTAAAATCAATTACCTTCCACAAAGCAATAACTGTTAAGAAAATACTCCAAAGCAGAAGGTAAGCAACCAACTGGGTAAGAAGTGTGAAAGCAGGAAGCAGACTGTGGCAGAGCAGAGACTCTCAACAAAAGGATTAGAGCAGCCATAATATAGTCCTGAATATTTTCAGTCTCCCCTCTAGTGAGCCTCAGCTGTACAAAGCAGAGAGAGGTGGTGCCACAACCCAGGCAAAGTGTGACACTGAGAAGCAGTAACAATAATAGAACAGTACCAGCCAAGCAGGAGAAGTGACAGCCTTTCCCACCTTCCAGCACAGCAATCCTTGGAGAGAAGTCATTGGTTTATATGGATTCTAGAAAATATTTAATCAGTCTCACAGCCACAGCATTAAAGGATGTTTTTCCTAGATGTTTTGCAAGGTGGAGACTGTTTCCTTGCACTGTACACGTATATATGTCATACATATGGCAAATATGTAAAACAGGCATTCTCTGTAAGAGGTGCTGGGAGTGGATGAGCTGCAACTTAGCCCGTTATGATTTACAAATTCCAAATGTGTGGAGCTCCTATTTTTCCCCCAACAAACCAAATTTCATAGTCAGACCTACATGTAGACAGTTATATTGTCTGTAGTGTGCTTGATAGGGGAACACTGGAATGAAATTATGAATATACAATGGCATCTACTGCAAAACAAAATCAAATACAGGTCCAGCATAGGCACTCCACGTTGGAGCACACCTGGAGAGGAAATTGGGATCTAGGAAAACTTGCACTTTGTTCCTTGGTTGATCATTTAAACAAAAGTTTCAGGCCTAATCACTTTTTCCTTTCTTTTCTTCCTCTTTTCTTACTACAACTTAGCTTCCCACCAAAGGACAACATCAAATATCAGAAGTCCATATTTCTGTTAAATTTTAAAAAAACTCAGCAAAAAACTTTGAGAGCAGTTTTAAAGGCAATTATTTTACAGAAAGGTGTGAGAGGTCTGTGTTATAGTTAATATTGTAGTTAATATTACAGAGAACTGAAGCTTGCATCAATACTCTGGAGCTCAATATTATCTTTCCAGGCAGTAGAAATGGACACAGATGACTTCATCAGGGTTATAAAAATTTATATTATCCAGGCTCTTGAATGTTAACTCTTTTGGTTCTTTGGAACAGCAGATGCCTGTTGGCTCTTAGGCCATCCCTACAGTGTCTCCAATGCCTTCTTTTCCTTATTGACAGAAGAGAAGTGATCATTTTAAAACACCCTTAGGAAATGTTTTCAAATCTGTGCCAGTTAAAATTATCATTATTACAATTGCAATTCTTGTTTCCTTCAAAAAGTTAAATACCTGTGTAAAACTGCCCATGGCAGACTTTTCCACCACTGTACATAAAAGACAGAAATGTAATTCCTATAGAAGTACCTGGATGACATTTGTGCACCTGTCTGGGAATTTTTCAGCACGCACACTGAATTTAAAAAGACACACTGTAGCAGCAAATGGTGGTCACAAGGAAAAGAAGCAGCAATGTGGATCAGTGAGAAAGATCTAAGCAGAAAGGGGAGAATGTTTGTCTGCCTGCAGGTGTGTGAGAGAAGCTCACTGTGGTCAAAGCTGAGCAGTTCACTGTGTGCCCATCTCACAGCTCAGTTCTAGGCAGGAAGGCAGCCCCAGCTGCTCCCCCATAACCACCCACACCAGCAAGGTCAGGGGGACAAGACACCTGTTTGGTAAATCTGAATAAATTTAACAGCTGACCCCTTTGATTTCTATCATGATTTTTAAGGCTCTTCTCTCTCCTTGAGCCTCTATGACCCTTTCACAGACCCACAGGCAGGGAGCAAATGCAGCATGTCAGTATAAAGTTGAAATCTGCTGTGTACAGAGGTGATCTCTCACCCCCCTATTCTCATTGCAGTTCACAATTACTGTATAAAATAGGGTTCAGCATGACTGTCATTCACCTTCCTCCTACCTAAATCACTACTGACAGACAGTTGAACCTCTTGCCACCTTTAATTTCCTTTTCAGGAACACCATATCTAAAAATTACACATCTTGAAGGGTTTGAGGTCTATTATAAATAGTTCCCACACCAAATCATTCTTCATTCAGTTCCAAAAGTTTGTTTCCACATAAAAATCATTCACATCATTGATCTGCCTTTTGGAAGTTTACCATGTTGTCCTTTCTCAGCCTACAAAAACCCTTCCTTCAGTAAGGGAGTCATAGGTCCATCTAAAATAACTAGAAAACTTAACAAGAAATGGGAAGAAAAAAAAAAAAGACATTTTAAATCCTATACAATAGCAAGTGTTCTCAAGTTCTTTCTTCAGTAAAAGCTCCTGAGACTTAAGAGAAGTCAAGGAAAAAAGCTGAATTCATTAAAATGGGCTTTGGATTTGATCCAGACTGCCTTCCTTGATATGCTACTTTATTACATATGACACAGCTGGTGGGGGCTTTGGTTTTGTTGTTAGGTCTTTCTCATATAATGAAATCTTGTGGGAAGTCTTAAAAAAATATTCTTTGAATTGTTTTTGTCAAAGTCACTAGAAATAAAATGTATGAGTGTGAAACAGCAGTTGATCTCTTCAGAGATGAAAAGCAGCCACTCTGTTCAATTAGCACCCACTTTGTAACCACTTTCATTCCTCTGCCAAGGTGTAACCAGTATGGGATTTATTACCCAGGTTCAGCTCTGAAAAGCCACATGTCATTCTCCTCTCTGTACAGCACCACCCTGGGATTTGGCAGATCAGCCAGTTTTGCCATAATGTGACTGCATTGGTTGCAGTGGAAGGACTTCTGCTTTATTCAAGTAAAGCAGGGAACAGAATCATTTCCAGAGATGTTCTGTCCAACTTGTATCTGGCTGCAAGAGCAAGTTACTGTGATTTAAAAAAAAAAAAAAAGGAAGAGAAAGGGAAACAACTACAGCACCATTTTTTACAGAGGAGCTGAGAGAAAGTTACTATGGATTGTAACTTGAACATCTGTACATGGTTGCAAATGGCATAAAGAGTAATCTCTTAAAAGCAAAAATTTTTAGCAAGTTCCCTTATTATTAAAAAAAAAAAAATAGATTCAATTTCCATCCATGAAAAGTCACCTGGGGACCTGAAACCACCTGTGGAGCTGAAGTGCAGTACCAGTGTCTACACACTCAACCAGACTTCAGACTGATAGGTGATCACTCATCTCAAAAATGCCTCTCTAGTCCACGCAGCCCTTGCTCATCAAATGCGTCCTCATAGAGGAGGTCTATCATGGATAAAATTTCAAATTTACAGGACTGATGTATAATTGCTCTTTATAACCATTATACCACTGCATTCTGGGGGGGCAGTGCTTGTTTGGCCTGCTGAAGTTGTCTCACATTTGTTATCCTTGCTGTAGACTTGGACCTCAGAATTTCAACTACTAAAGATGGAAAAGTGTTCCAAAAAATACATGTCAAAAAAAAAAACAACTAAAGGACAATCAAGGCCCATGCTCAGTCCCCAAATCTCTTTAGCAGTAGAATCAAGTAACAAAAATACTGGTTAACTGCAGTACCATTTTGTAGCTTGAAAATATAATGCATTCTCCTTCAAAATGCGTCATGAGAACACTTGTTGATTTTTATGACAGCTTCAGTGGGAAAAGTCTACATGAAATCTTGGCTCTTGTTTCATTTTGGAAATGTCAAAATGCATTGTTTCAAAAAGGTTAAAGCAATTTTTCAGTTCAGTTTTTTCAGGGTGATTCATCTCATTTAGGCATTTGTACTATGTTCTGGTACACTAGAAATATTGCATGAACACTAGGATTGTACTTAGCTATAAATTATTTGGGTTTTCTAACTACATATTTTACTATACTTAGATATTTTGACACTGCATATAATTTTTGAACATAAAAGAGCATTTGACATTTGAAAAAATTTAAATTCAGATAAATTTACTGAATGATTTCTTTGAACATACAGGGAAGGAAATTTGAGACATTTCAGATTGAACTTTACCCTCTCCACTTCAATACAGTATTTTAATGGAAGAAGATTAAAAGAGAGCAAAACGACCCCAAGATGCACCCTCTGTGTACAGAACAAGAAGCTTCAGAGTGAGCTTAAATGTACCATCTTTCTTATTTCAACAAAAGGACAAAAAGTCGAAACAAGAATAAAACATATTTGCAGCATTTCCCCCTGAATCTACTCTTTCATTTAATCCTCACTGCTTTCTTGCTCCGTATTTTTATCCCCCATCTCTTATTGGAGTTAAGCAACCTCTGACCAGATTATTTACCTGAATTGTTTTCATTCCTTGTGCAGAACATTGACAAGCAACACACACAGAGGATGCAGGCAATGTCTGAATAATAAAACACAGTTCATGTTTCCTTGCTGCTCCACACAATTTGCTCAGGTTTAGTCAGTTAATTACTTGGAGGCAGGGCAGAAGAAGCCACTTCTGAAGGATAAGTGGAAGCTGTGCTGAAACTTGAGGGGTCATGCATTAAGTACCAAAGAAAATGGGAAAACTGTTGTAAGAAAAATAAGAAAATAATAATTTTGTGTGGTATGAGGGGATAGAAGGTATCAGTCAAAGCAGAAGGAAAAGGCAGAAGAATCAATAACTGCTTCTTAACAAATCTGTCCCTATCTATACTTGGCATTTGTGACTTCTTCTGTCATACTTCTGCTTTTTTTCCCCATTTCTTTCTCTCTTTTTCTGTCTGCCAGTCTCTCTGGAATGACTGTGAAATCTGGATGAATCATATTCCCTAGGTGTTAGTTTATTGGGTTTGTGGGCTTTTCTTAGTGGATGTTCCCCAAACCACTCCCATTCCTATTTTGTGGTCGAATACCTGGTGGGACTCATCAGATCCTTTCACTGCACCTGTTTTCAGCTTGGGCACCCCCACAGACCAAGCAATCACTGCTTTTAATCCTTCCACACTTCCAGAGTCTGCACTCGCACTGCAGCGGCCATGGAAACCTTTCCCTATGCCATGTAGAGAACAGAAGACTAATGCAGGCACATTATGTGGCCATAATATGGCCTGCCAAGGCTGCAAAGGCTCATTGCCTTGGGAATTGTGCTCTGTCACTTGAGGCTGATGAGCACTCGAGCCACTGACATCAGTCAGACTCTTCAGGTGAAGAAGGACTTATCACAGGAGAAAAAGGGTTTATAGGATGTGGGTTAATACTCTGAGCCTTCCTCTCTGTTTGAACTCAAACAGTCAAAGTGCAATTTGATTAAATTCCAATCCAAAACAAAGTTCTTTAAAAATGAAGGATTTACAGCACTCTATTTTTTCATGTTGTAATTAGATCCTTCTTAGATGTGCTTTCATTTCAATATTCTCTCAGGATGAAAATCATGGTTTTTAAGCTTTGCTTTTATTTAAAGGCACAATAAAATAGTGGCTGAAAATGTAAAAACTATAAAAGGTTACAAAGAACTATTAAGTAATATATCAGAGAATGTTTCCTGAAAACTCAACTATTGTGAGAACTTGAGTAATGGAATTAGGACGAATACAGTTAAGAAAGATTTAGTTACATATTTGTAAGAGGAAAAAAAATTACTCAGAGTATCACAGCATAATAATGAAATATAAATTGAATTTCTGCCCATTAAGTTGTGAATTTAACAGCAATTATAAATCTGGAAAATTTTGCTTGAAATATCTGTATCTGTGTTTCCAATTCAAGCCCTTACCGAGACAGGGACAGCCTGGGGAAGGAGAGGCTGGAGAGCAGCTGCACAAAGGGGCATGGGGGTCCTGGTCAGTGGGAAGTTGGACACAAGTCACAGCAGTGCCCTGGCAGCCAGGAGGGACATCTCTGTCCTGGGGAGCACTGGGGACAGCAATGCCAAGGCAGGGATTGGCCAGCTCTGCTCCCACTGGGGCAGCCTCACCTCGGGTCCTGGGGCCACAATAAAAGGATGTAAAGCTGTTAGAGAGCGTCCAAAGGAGCCTACAGAGGTAGGGAAGGACCTAGAGGAGACCATCTGAGGAAAGGGTGAGGTGACTTGGCTTATCCAGCCTGGAGAAGAGGAGGCTGCAGACAGACCTCACCACAGCCTGCAGCTTCACGTGAGGGGAATCAGAGGAGCAGGTGCTGACCTCTTCTCTGTGGTGACAAGAACAGGACCCAAGGGAATGGCTGAAGTTGTGTTAGGAGAGGTTTACTCTGGACATTAAGAAGAGGTTTTTCACCCAGAAGGTGGTTGGGGGCTCAACAGGCTCCCCAGGGAAGAGATCAGAGCTTTTTTTTTTTTTTTTTTAAGGGATAAATACAAATAAGAGCATTATGATGCCAATAAGGTTTTATGTTAGTTTCAGGTAAATTGATCAGTTCATGAAAGTCAGTGAAACTTGCAGTTTTAATAAGAAGTCCTAGGAAATCTAATAGTTCCCATCAGCACTTTGGAGGGGGGCAAAAAAATAAAACCTGCAACAGAGTCTGCCATACCACTATATTAAAAACCCAGACCCCAAACACTCATAACAGCACACTCATAGATCATACTTAAATTCAGTTCCTTAATCAAATTATTCATGGCCTTTCTACACCTTCTAACATCACCCATCTTTCTTGTGCAGGGAGTCGAAGGAAGCAGCAGAAATGCCTTTATTTTTGCTCCCCAGCACACTGCAAAAATACAGGATCAATGTAATTTTTGAACTCCTTATCTCAGTAAAAAGACCAAGCATCCACGTATGTATACGTTAGAAGAGACAAAATAATGGAATGTAGGAGGTGCTGGTCCAAGTCTTGTTGGACCATCATTATGTGCAAAGGAAGAAGTACTGGTAATTTCAGAAGTACAGGTAGTCTGAAAATTAGATTCAGAGTAGCTCACTTTTAAACTTTACATTCTGCCCTATACTAACAAAAAAAAAATGGACTCCTCAAGATCATGTTCAGTCTATCAGAAAGTGTCTATTTTTTTATTATCCTAGAAAAATCTTGTTACATTTCCTTGAAAGGAGAAGGGGACCTAGTACATAAGCTTTTTTTCCTCTTGAGGATCAAGCAAACTTACAAAGCAACTGGATGTAGAAATACTTTTTGGCTGCTTTTATCTTATGTGCAGTGGGAACACATTAAAATGTAAGAAAAAAAACTTCAAAGTCCTTCCCTTTTTTCCTGCAATTTTACATTTTTCTACATATCACATTATAATGATCAACGATCCAAGAGATATGAAGTGAAATATATCACAGTTGGCAGAATGTGAGAGTACACAAAAAGAGTCATGAGGAAAAGGTGATGGCAAGAGTCTCATAAAAAAATAAATAAAAGAGAAAGGAAAAAGGGAAAAGTCAAGATTCCTGTAGTACGATTAGAATTATTTCATACCAATATGATTATTTCTAATCATTTTCTTCTATTCCTTGACGTTATCCAAGCAATCTAAGAGCAGTGGGCAACAAAGAGAGGTTCCTAGACTCGAAACCCACTGCAGCATGGACTGCAGCAGTGAGCAGCTGCAGGAATCTGCAGCAGCACCCCAGAACAGCCCTGCTCAGTGGGGTGCATTCACTGCCCTGTGCTTCACACCTGCAGACCTGTTTGCACTGCTGCACACCAGCACTGGCACGGCTCTGAAACGCTTTTGCTGTTATTTGCCAGGACTGCCACATGGGAATTACAGCTTTTGCTCTTCGATCCGCAGATATTTGCTTTTGTAAACTGATATTTGTTTATCTATAAAGTGCAGCAGCGAGCATAAGATGTGTAGGCACTGCCTCTATTTTGCTAACATGACATAATGCTCAGCACAGTGACAGGCTGGCTCTGGATAACAAAGTTACAAAGAGACTTGGCTGGTTTTGCGTCTCTGTTGAAACACTAAAATATCTGTTCTAAGTAAATTGCTTCAAAGCAAAAGATTTATAGTGCTGAGGATTTTACTGGCATAATTACATCCTGCTCAGTGAGGTAGAAGGCTCACAGGTAGACAAATTTCAAAGTGATGATTAATAGTTTCTCTTAAATAGCTGTAGATGTTCAAGTGTATGTTAAGGCTGAGTATCAGGTTTGGGGATGCAGCAGGGACAGTGTGGCCAAGTAGGAAGAGCATTAAACCATTCCACAGACAGGGTAAGGGGTAATCAGAACAATAACCCATAGCTTTGTCACCTATAACATAGAGAGTCCAGAGGAACTCTTCAGATCAACTATTTTCTTTACAGCAGCTTCTAAAACTAGATTGCTGCAGGCTTTATTTTTTTCCCAAGAGGAAAAGTCATACTGCTTAAAAAATAAAAGGTCATGTAAAGGGAAAAAAAATCAAACTGCCTTCAAAATGTTAAACCATCTGGTTATGCAATGATTTTGGCTCAAATCAGATCTTAGATTAGGGCTTCATTCTTCTACTTCCCTCCAAGACAAGTGTAAGGGAACAATTTAAGTCTGCATTGAACTTCTGACATGGTTTAGAACAAGGTTTACATAAACTTGCTATTTAACTTAGTGCCCAAATTCACAGCCCATATATAAATTATGTTGGCTTATGAGCACTCAAAGCTTTTTGTCCATCTCTGAAATAACAAACTTTTGACTCCAGATTTTTTTTGTCCATAAGCATAGTTTCTTTTTTTCTGCTCAAAGAGAACTAATGGTGTTGGCTTCCAGAGAACATACCCCTATACACTTTTTACTACTACTGTGTTAAAAGCCCTTTCTTGCATGAAGCAGTTCTATAGTTTCCTTCTCTCCATTTCTTATTTCCTACCTGTTACTTTCAGCTCAAAGCAGAGCAGGAGGGGACAGCAGTATTGCCTGACAAAGCATTACACATTTCTGCTTGGAGGTACTTTGAAACCCATAGACTGAGGTTTAGCTCTTATTGACACCAAAGTTGAAATAAATATAATCAAACTCCCTGGAAAAATTGACAGACAACACTCTAAAAACTACCAGGTGACATCATATCCAATCTTGTGTTATTATTTTTGTTTTCCTATGTTCAGAGTCTACGTTTGAAAGCACAAGTAATTTTCTCACTGCTGCTGAAAAGGATAGATGATAATGTTATGAGCACGGTCATTTTTCTACCCATGTGTCTAGCAGCCATATTATTCTGTCCTTTCTCATCTTTTCTAGTTACTCACGTCAGTTTCTCTCCCACACAGCCTTTCCTGCACACTAATAAGAGCATTCTTACACTTTTAAAGACTCCTAATACTGCAATACAAGCAAATCTACATGATATATACATGATTTATTCATTTGTGATTACAGCAGTCACCTGGGGATAAAATGCCCTGCAAGTAAGCTGTTATTTCAAAGGGAGGCTTTGCTTTATTTGAGGTCAGCCAATAAGTGCTTACACAGGAAAAGCTCTAATGGGAAATAGCCTCAAAGACTAAATCTTCTGTTGATTAGGTATTCACTCTGCATCAAGCCACCTGATTGCACAAGGTCCAACTTCCAGCAGACAAATACTTTTCTTTCAAGTTTTGCTTTGTTACAACTCAATAGCCAGTTTGCTTGATTTTGCAGTTGCTGCTCCTGGATCCCTTTGAGTTGGAGTGAATTTCAACGAGTGATTCCTGCCAACCTGTATCATCTGTTATGGGTTCTGTTTCAACCCCATATACAACTACTGCCCTAAGGCAGTGTCAGAAAGCATTGACATTATTTCTTTTTATTATTATTATTTGAAACATTAGAAATCATCTGAAATAAGGGTCTCATGAACAGAGCCTTCCTAATATTCTGAGAGCTCAAAGCCATGCTCATACCCATTCGACTGACTCAAAGAAACACAGAATCATTGGGGCATGAGACATTTGAGTCTATGCAGAGTCAAAATCTGCAGCTCTGCTGTCTGCATCAGATCCACAAGGAGCTACAGTCCTACAAAGTTTTGTTTGGACCAGTGTTTTGGGAACAACTAACATCCCTGAAACACACACATCCTATGCAAAAATCAAAGCCTTTATCTACACGTGCTCTATTAAAAAATCCCCTTAGTTCACCTTTGTGCTTAGAACTGCAGAACTTTGTTTACTGAGTATCATTTGGCAATTCATTTTCCTCCCTTGCCACACCACATTGTCGAACAAAACTCCTTATAAAACATCATGCACACAGTAGTTCCTTCAATTAGTCTTCTATTGGATCAAAACCATACATTTTTAATTAGCATGTATACATGTCAGAGAAGAGTAAAATGTAATGTTCTTAAATTACTGTTAGTGATTTCCTTGAGTGTAGGCTATACCTTTAATATTATTGAGGTTATATTTTAAAGAACTAATGGATGCATAAATCTAATTTTGTTAAAATTTTAATCAGAAAGGAAAATCATTTGTACTTTTAATATTTGGAGTTTGAATCTGTCCAGAAAAAGGCACCCCAAACAAAAAAAAAATTCTAAATTAATCAAGAATCAGGTTCTTCTATAGAAATTCAAAAAAGAAATTACAATATTTCTTAAATTTGTTAAGTCACTCTATGTGAATATCAGTCCCTAGTTCTGCAATCAGAGGCCAATTCCATGCAGCACTCTTGTCAGTAGGGAATGGAGCTCCTTACAAGACCTGTTTTACTTCAGATTCTGCCTGTGGGTACGAGGGAGAATTAAAATCTTTAGTCCTTGTGCCATTCTGATGCACAAACCCACCCTTTTTGGCTCTGAGAAGGTTGCCCCCTCCTTGGGCAGCCTGGGGAAATTTTTGAGTGTTGCAAGGCACAACACCTGGCCTGAAACAAGGAGAGTTTCAGTGCTTCTCTTGGCTTCTCATTGCCTTCTCTGATTAACTTTTTAATCAGAAGAACCTCATGAAAACTTTGATAATCAGGGTACACACAGCTCTGGCTCTCACAGGCCCAAAGGATTTTGGCTCTTTCCATGGCTGGAATTAATTTCAAAACACAGCACTGTCCAGCACAAGCAAGAGGCTCAGTTTCTGCTGCTGGGTTGGATACTACAAGCCCGGACAGCTCCTGACCCCTGCTCTGTACCCCTGCAAGGGGCTGGGATGCATTGCTGTTCCTGGAACAGCCAATATCTCCCTCCCACCCAGCAGATCAGCAGCTCTCAGGTGCACAAGTCCCCTTCCCTGCCTGACCTGGAGGAATCTTTGCAGTTTCATGGTGTTTCCTTGGAGACCAGACTGTCGTGGCTCCGCTCCATCTCTCTAAGGGCTCCTTCTTCCTTCTCTTCCCCAGCTGGAAATGGCTTGGCAGATTCCTCACAGAACACTGACTCATCAAAAGCTCTCTGCTGGCACATCATTTATTCTCGTTTTCATTAGACTCCCTTGAGGGATTCTCACCCAAAGTAAGAGGGCTTTTCTTGTTGCTTCTACTGGCCTGTTGGTATTTGGAGAACGCAGACGCACTGCTATGAAGAATATTTTACAGAAGCAGCATTTCTGCCATAAGGAATTTCCAGTGTGTACATTCATTTATGTTAAACGTGCACAAAGCTTTCCAGCTTGTCTGCTGTTAGACAAGTGAAGGATTGGGAGGAGATTCAAGCCTCCTCCAACATTGTACTGCACTTCCTCTTAGGAGTCATTATTTGTTTTCCATAAAGTAAATCTGCCAAACTTACCTGGTCTCTCCGAAACTAAAATTCAAATTAAATGTGCCATGAGAATAATTGTATTTGTAATTGTACGCTGTTTAAAATATACATTTTGGCTCAGATTTCACATGGATTTCTTAGTCTTCCTTATGGATTTCTGCACATTTAGACATCTTATTTTCAAACTATTTCTTGCAATCAAGGTGACATTGTTCCAGAAGCTACACTCTACTGAACAACACACATCTTGGAATATATGATGTGCTTAATGCCCTTTAATTCCAGAATACATCTCAAAACTACATAATTGCTACTAGTAATCAGGAAGAAGTGCATTCCTGCCAAGAAAAAGTCCATCCTAAAGTCCAAGTTTAGCTAATCTTTTGGGAGAGGAAAAAAAAAAACCTATTCAACTAAAAAATCTCACAATAAGATGGTATTTTAAAAGGAAATCTTATATATTCAAAGATCTTTGCACAAAGATACCAATTTACCTATCAAAATCATTGAAAAGACTTTTTCCTCAGTCAGAAAATATTTGGTTCCAGACACATTTGAGTATTTCAGTGTATGTGAGTATTTTATACATAGTAAGTACAGCAATAGCAATGAAGTTCCCTTTCTATTATCTTTAGGGGAATGATAAGAAGCAACAGATTATGTTCTAAGAGAACTTAAGGGGCAAATAACCATATTTGATACTAACTTGTATTGAAACACTTTACCTAGATGAAAGCAGACAAATTATTCACTCTTCCAAATAGTTTAAAGATATTACTTTTGTCACCTGCAACAAAGATCAGAACACCAGGGTGTCCACAGCAACATTAAATTAACTCAGCATTAGCAGAGCTGAGACAGCTCAAGGGAATAAATGTTATGTTATTGAAACCAATATAAGTCTGACCATATACTTTTCTCCACATACATCCTCCAGCCCTCCCAGCAGCAGGGAAAGGCTGTGAGATAATACATAACAATCCAGACTCTGGCTAGCATGAGTTCTGATTTGTTTAATCATTACATTAGACTGACTCTCCTGTAAGATATATCAATTATTTCCACACCTTTGTACTGCTACAGCACATAGTAGAAGGTCACCTACCCAGCCCATGGGTTTCATTTCTCTGTTTAATTCTCTTTTCTTTCCTTCTCACATCTTTAACCCAATTTTATTGGAGCTTCATCTCTCCACTCCTGGTGTTATTTGCTTTACTAATTATCAGCTAAAGCTGACTTTCTCAGAGCCCCAAAGTCAACAGACTGATCTCTGTGTACTGATCACATCTGCACAGAGAAATGCATTACTGGCACCCCAAAACTTTGAAGTTTAAAGTCAAGTGAAAGCAGCAAGCAAATAGAAACAAAAAGGAAAACATTTTTAAAGAAAAAGTGTAGCAGCCATTCTGGAAAAAAATAAAGTATCTATAAGCCATAATATATCCACAATTTGAATTCTCTTCAACAAGGTTTCAGATGAAAACATGAGATAACCATTACTCTTTCTTAGTTACCTGAAAGATATTGAAAATACTGCAACCCACTACACAAGATTCAGTGCTTAAGTGCTGGCATACAGGGGGAACACAAGGTTCACAAAGAAACCTCCCACCACCTTTCATCCCACCTCAACTTTTCCACTCAGGGAAAGACAGAAAGAAAACCCTTCTACCTCATTACTTCCACAATGGACTTGCAGTAGGAAAAAAAGCCTGGTAGTATATTATATATCCCTTTCTAGTCTTCCTTTAGCTATGCATATAGAGTAAATAATTAGGTGAAAAGCCCTCCGAGATTCTATAAACACATGATGTGCACTGATCTCAAATACAACTTCAGAGAGAAGGCTACATCTGCTGTCGGTGTGTCATGCAGAGACAGGTTTTCCTGGGAACAAAAGCAAAATGCTGCTCTAATAACCAGCTCAGACTGATCTTGGCAACTGGCTGTAAAACCTTGATAGGCAGAGAAAGGCTGCTATCTCTTTGCTAAGGAAAGGGACTGAGCTGTGTAAGAGCCGTGTAAACATTTTCTTTGAGCCAGCAGCATAATGCCAGTTACTGGCCATAGCCTCATGTGACATTGGACAGTCATCTGTCATGAAAGTTGGAAACCAACACAATAATAAAATCTAAAAATTCTGAAGTTATGTTTAAAATACAGTATGTTTAAAATACATAACTACAGTAGTAGTTATGTTTAAAACACAGTAAAATACAGTCTCCTATGGAAGGAGAAGAAAAACCACGTCATACTTTTATTTGCATTGCTGTGCTACATCCCAGTTGCTAGCTCTATAAAGATTTGCTTTCTTGTGTGGGTTTTGCTGCTTTTAGTTAAAAAGGTCACGGTGTCAATTTACAAATTCATAACTTACAACAGATTTGAGACTCGTGAATTTATAATGCAAGAAGTTAAAAGAGGGACATTAACACTGACGTCTCAGGATGTCTCTGGGAAGTTGATCTTCACAGAGTTGGTTCTGTTGCATCTCCTGTATTGACTTATGAATTTCATTTGCATTTCACCAGGGAGGTTTCTGAGGCATTTCCTAATAAGTGCAGTGAATCTGGGCAAGTTTCTTTATGTCGTTCTCCCTGATGTAATTCTAGAAGTGGCTGAAATCCTTTCAAGCACTTCTGATTTGCATATGTATTGCATTTGAGAACCTACCAGGCCATATTATCACAGTATAAAATACAGGTTCCCCTCCTATACGCCAGTAAAACTGCCTGTAACTCCAAAGAAACAAAAAGTAAGCACCATGAAACAGAACAGCTGACTCATATACTTCCTAGGCTACCCAATTAATAGATTTGAAAGAAGAGGTAAGAATATTTTGTGGGGAATTTGGGGGAGTGCTTGTTTTTAGGAATTTATGATTCTTCAAGTATATTCAGGTGAAAAGAAACCATTGAATATTCATGTTTCAATGAGTTTATGGTGTCTTATTTGCCTTTTTTACCCTTTAACAACATCCACCTAATGTTCAATGAATTAATATTGCACAATATCACTAAAGTAAACTTGCAATATGAAATCTCATTTTCACACTAGACATCTGACCTAGATACTAAAAAAAATTATTTCTTATGCCTCTGGGCAAATAGTTAACATATAATATCATATGATAAGAAAAATTATCCATTTCTTTACTTTTTCTTAGGCATGCATTCTTACCCCACCTTCTCAGTCTTGTATTGGGTCAGACACTCTAAGCAGAGATCACCACAGAGGTGCTGTAACCAGATCCTAGGAGCTTTCCAGAAGGGCCATATTGCAATTATACAGCATCATCTCCAAGTCAAAAAAACAAATAGCATTCTCTAACTCACTTTTGAATGCATTCAGGCCTAGGAGAACTCCTTCAGTGACTTTCAGTGCATTTTCTGCACATCTCCATCAGGGAGGAATTAGGTTTTATTTGCAGTCTCACTGGCATGGTAAGAAATGGAGACACAGTTGTCCTATTCTACCATACTGCAATAAATGCTTGCTTATAATTAATTTCACACCAGTATAAGCAGAAGTGACACACCAGTGAATATGGTCCAGAAGCTCCAAAGTGGGCTTATTTTAAAGGCAGGAGATTGATATTCTGCTGTCACAGCACTTCGATGCAGCACAGTTTTAGTCAGCAGTTTAAGTCAACCAGTACCTGATATAATTATTTTATTACTATGGCCTTAGTTTGAAATACTTCTTACTTTAGCCAGTTCTCATACTTTCACAGCTCACCCTGAGGCTTGCCTGCATATAAGGTTTCTTTAAAGAGAAAAATATATCTAAGGGCTGGGTTAAAGTGGCCACTGTTTAACAGCTGTGCTGAACCTGTCCAGCACAGGCAAGTGAAAAAATACAGGCAGTGCATGTACGAAGATTTCAGAAAGCACATTCAGTTGCCCCACGTACTTATTTAACTATAAAAACATAATTTGCAGCAGATATTACAAAATGTTTGCAGAGAAGAACACAATCATTTGTCACTGGTGAAGTCTTTCCAGACCTGTTGGGTTCATATTCCATGCCCAAGGCTGACAGACTGTGCTGAAAGTTTTCACCTTTCTCTTTTCTCCCGTTCCAGTCTCATCTCCACAGCACTTTGCCTAAGGCTTCCATCGTTTCCTTTGCTGATTCTTCATCTTGAATCGGGGAGAAGAGGCAGTGGGCAAAATAAGGAAGAAAGCTTCAGCTTTTATGAATTTATTTATATATATTTTTATACATTGTTGATGAGTAATTCCACAGAAGACAGTGGTGAAGCCTGTTCAGGTTCAGACTCAGACCTTACAGAGGATCTGGAGACCCTAATGCTTTCCCACGCTTGTTTTGCAGATCACACATGGGCATGCTGATGCTCCCAGCTGGACACTTGGAATGCTGAGAAGGAGGAAATGAGAGAGCACTGTGACAAGAGGGCTTTAGCTGTGGCAGGAGTGTCAGAATGGATCAGGAGACCAGCTGTGCTTGGGCTTATGACATCTGAAGTCAGACAGGAGCAGACCACCTCCCCTTTCCCAGGCTGAGCCTCTCTACCTTCACAAGAGACAGAGGACACTCCACAGAGTATCTGTCCTCCCAGCACCTCAGCTCCTGCAGCCTGCCAGTTCCTGCCACAGGCCACTGCTAAATTTGGCCATTTTAAAGAAAAATACATCTTCTTGTAGCAGAAATGTCTAGTGTTGCTTTTAAAACAGATGTGGCCATCTGTTTTAAAAGCAAGGAGCAAAATATGACTGCAGTTCTTCCTCCATCTTGCCAAAGGCTCATGCAGGTAAAAGTGCCCATTTCCTACTACAAGAACAGAATTTCCAGTGAGAGCTGAGGACAAGCTGTGCTTCCTCAAGAGGAAGGTATACATAGCACAGGGCAGGATTTTGATTCCTCCTCTTTTAGCTATAATCCCAGAGCTGCATGTTTGTTTACCCAGTCAGTGCCAGAGAAATAAGAGAATTCGTCCCTCCTGACAGTCCAAGGAGCTGCTGGAGAGAGCAGGCATCTCTGGGACAGCCTGCTCACACCCACCACACCTGGCAGAGGAGCCTGCTCACACCCACCACACCTGGCAGAGCAGCCTGCTCACACCCACCACACCTGGCAGAGCAGCCTGCTCACACCCACCACACCTGGCAGAGGAGCTGCTCCGCTGCCTTTGGCACCCCAAGCATCACTGAAGCAGCAGACTGGACTTCCCCAATGGGGCTCTGTGCTGAAGAAATCCCCAGAAGGCTTAGCAGGCATATGTTTGATCCACATTTTTCACAAAGTTGGCAAAAAAAAAATGCATTTTGATGTTGTGAAGGTTCTCTTCCTCTGTAATGAGCAATCCAGGATGCCAGTCAGCCCCAGGAGAACTGCCTATCCTACGGGCAGGAGGCTGTAGCAACACTAAACCAGAATTTCACACAGGCTTTTTGCAAATGTTTGGCATCTGTTTCTAAGAATAGCAAGGACATCTCTCTAAATGTACAGCCCAACCAGAACACACCCAAATATGGCTGAAAAAAAAGCACACCATTCATTATTTAGTAATAAATGATTTGGTTACTCGGTCTCCTTACTCTATAGATGAGGATATCCTCTTTAAGCAGGTCAGTCAGCTTCTTTGAAGGAGAAGGGTTAGCAGAATAAAGTATTTTATCTCTAATTCAGATTTTGATATAGTCAGCCTAAATTCTCCTTTATCCCTGCACCTTCTTTGTGAGAGGTGAAACAAGTCACTCAGGGAATAGCATTTCAGGGAAAGCTCATTTATTTGTTTGTTTTCATTTTGTCAAGTCCCGTGAGTCATAACAAAACCCTGAATGAAAAAACTGGGGGGATTTAGCTAGCTCAGCTTTTTAGCTCAGAAGAGTTTGATCTACAGAGAGAGCTCAGAGAAGAAAGCAGGCAGGCAAACCCAGGGAAGTAAAATTTGGCTAATTGAGTTACGCTGGGTTCAGAGCCAAGCCAATGTAACCAGTCAATATCAGTGTAATCCTGACAGAAGGAGCCCACTGATCAAAGGGAGGAGATAAACACTCAGCCCAGCTTTCAAAGGGTGCTAAACTCCCCAGCTGTTTCCCTGTGCTACAAGGAACTCAGCTTTCAGCAGCTTTGAACACTGGCTCACAGCACTGTCTAGGAAGATAGCTGGGGGGAAAGTACAAATCAAAAATCCCCCTAAGAATGCTCTTAAAGTTAATTGGCATAATCTATTCCAGTGGGAAGGGCCTAAAATACCCCAAAAAACAACGTGGAACTCGGGAATGGAAAGAACATGAAGTGAAGAAGGATTGGGATAGAGGATTAGTAAGTGCAGTTCTTGCTAAATCTGTCTATTATTAAGGCACAGAACTCTCCCTCAAAACAAACATGTACCAGCTGTAGATTACTGTGAAATTAGGCAGTAGCCTTAGTTAAAACACTGCAACTCTCTTGAAGCCTATGGATCCAGCTGGGAGCTCAAGAGGAATTACGTCAAAATCTTTTATCCTCTGTGTGCAGCAGGTTTTTCTCTGTTGTCCTAAACCCCTTAAACTTCTCCTCCCAAGCCATGCACAGGTGCTGCAGCTCAGTTTTTGGGAATGCAGAAATGCACTCAGACTTTCAGAATTCAGACTGGTCTGCAATGAATTGGAGATCTCAAAGGAAAGTCTCAAAATTCAGAATAATTTTTCAGACACCTTGTAGCATTAAAAAAAATCAGCAGAACGGTGTGAATAAACCATTTATTATATCAAGAAGATAGAAGAAAAAGAGCCAAGCATGTAATACAGTATGAATAAACACATCAACTGAAATATAAATTCCGGTCTCCTCACAACTTTAATTTCAGTGAAAAAGAACAATATTATATATGCAAATTAAGAAGTTTCAAGGAGAAAATGAATCACCAAGTGCCTCACTGAAATGCTAATGTGTTATTCTGTCACTTAACTACCAAGGAAAACCCATTTGAAGGCACCTGGGCTGAGCATAGCTGGGTTATTTTTGTAGAAGCAGAACAAGCAGAGCAGAGAGCCATCCCACTTGAGCCACAGCCTTGCTGTACCCGTTGGGGAGAGCACCTCAAGATGCCAGCTGCTATCTGATGCAAGTGATAAGCTGGCCAAAGCTTTTGAACCTTACAGGGGGTGAAGTGAAATGGATGGACCACTACAACACCGAGGGAAAAACTTGACATTTACATTAAAAAGGAAAAAGGAAGACCACTGGAGATAATCATTCTCTCCTTTGTAAAACAGGTGCAACAGCACCAGAAGACATCAGTATCCTCCACACTTGACACCAACTGAACCAAGAATTTCACAGGAGGAAATGCATTAGCAGGAGATGTGTGGGTGGTCAATTTTTCAATAAAATGAAGTCTGAAAAACTAAAACTTAAAAGCATTCTTTTAGAAAACTCTAGAATCATGTAAAGGCAGCTTTCCCCACACTATCACAAATATTACAGTGCCTCTTCTGCCACACCTGTAACTGTGAGCTGAATTACTCTTCAATTGCACACAATGATAGGAACTAGCAATAAACATAAATAGGTATTTGTTCTAAGATATAGTACACATTCAAGTGCTGTTCTGGGTATCTGTTATGTGCAGATACACTTGAAACCAGAAAGCCAAAATGGAGAAAATAAGATGAACAAATTCTTAAAAAAAATACTAATGCATTAATTCTCTCTTATCTTTTGTGAATATGAAGTCATGGCCAAAATTAGTTCATTCTTCTTTGTAGCTCTAACTAATAATTTATTTCTGCCCTTCTACAGATAGGGAAATATTAAAAGTGACTAGGACTGAATATTACCATGCTGTTCACATAAATTACCCACTCTTAAAAAGGACTTCATACCAAATTGTCAGTTCAACCTGTCTGGATGGAGTTTAAGGTACAGTCCAAGTAGATGCACTGTCAGAAATATTTACTTTAGACGAGATGGAACCTAGGTTGGATTTTGCTGTTAGCTATCATCTTATGAGGAAGTAGCAAATCATTGAAATAATGGCTTAAGTCTAACTTGGGGACTACATCCATACTTAGTAGGTGAAAAACACATAATCCTCATAAAGCCATTTCCTCTTGATTTCACTGAATCACTTCAACTTCATTAACAAGTTGCCACTAAACCAACACATTCAAGGGAGGGAAAGCAGAATCAGTTTAGCAGAGAAATAACTTGGATATATAGCAGAGAAATCAGATTGGAAAGAGATTTTTAAAAAAAAGTTTTTTAAAAAAATCCAGCAGATATTTCTGTCATTATATTTCTAAGAGTGCTAATATTCAGAGAAGCAGTAGTAAAAAAAGCATACATGGAAACAGTCAGAAGAGCCAGATTCAATCTGGCTATGAGAAAAAAGAATGGAGTACTCACCCCTAGGCAGTTTTACAAATCTAAGCCTTTGAAAATGTGTTTAAAACTGTGACTGAATACCCCCATGAAATAGAACTCCATTGTTCTATGGCTAAAGATATGGACGTACAGCTGAAAACCTGCTTTTACCATAACCCACAGAGCAGCTGAGCTGAGTCATTTGGGTAGTATCAGTTCCATTTGACACCATGGATCTGTATTCTAATGGTGCTGGAGCTTTAACTGGTTTAACTGGTTAATAAAATAACTCTCATTTGAATATAGTATTTGTCTCAGTTTCATCATATTCTGCAACAAGCAGATAGCTAAAGCCACTACTAAGTCTAATTTTCTTTGTATCTCAGGCTTCTATTTTAGCTATTTCTCTAGTCCCTTGAGGCCTGGATTGCTTTTTCTGTATATTTTTATGTGAGCCAACATAAACCAGCAATTTTAAGCTCAGGGCTAAGTTTCTAAGACAGAACAGAAAAGAACTTCAGAAGCATATAAAGTTTGATTTTATTCTCAGGAGTCACATTCATAAGCTATTTGTTGGGCCTGTGAAATATGGAAATATTTTTTGCATGTATGGCACCATGAATAACTGCCTTATTTCAGAATATCAGTATTGAAACAGCATTTGCTACCAGGAAAAGCAGAACCCTCATTCTATAACTATTGCAGAAGAGAGGACTCAGAAAACTCTAAACAGAAGAAAAAGTTCTGATTTTCTTACTTCTTATAAGCTCCAGTTCACAAGCCAAGGAACCTTAAGGTGAACAGGAAAAACATTCAGGAATAATAACTATGCAAGTTTGAGGGGACCAAACAAATAAAGAAAAACTTTTCTAAAAAAATCACAGAACTGTTTTTCCTAAGCTTTTTTTAACTTTTTCAGTATCAGTAGGGAAGTTTGCCACCGTTTTGTTAGAGAAAATGACAAGTATGGAAACTACTCTACATTTGCCTCAAGAATGGGATCAAGAAAGTCAAAACTTTTGTTAAATTGTTAAGTCAACTCAGTTTTGAGCAACTGATTGGCCTCCAGATATCCAGCTGTAACAAATAATTCCACAATTCTGTGACCAGAAAATGATGATAGCAAAACACAGGGATCAGGTCAAATGCAGGCACCTAGCTATTCAAAGTAGGTAAAAGTACGGCCAAAACTTAAGAGTGACTTCAAAATTCAATATATTTTGAGTACTTCATGTCTTTTTAGCATGCTTTTATTCCCTAATATTTATTTGCTTCTTGATCTAATCCTTAAGCAGCCCCAGACAGATCAAATTTAACGGAGTGACAAAAAAAATTATCATCCTAAAATTCAATATGTTTAAAATCCCACCTCACCTTGTCTACTGTAGGGACAAGGATGCAGCTGTTTTCCCTGGGTATCATCACTCCATGGCTTTGGCCAGCCTAAGGCACCCCACAAGGGGAAAGATCTGCTTGAATTCCCCTTCTCACCAATGCCAGGGAAAGTATCACAATCCAGTGACATCTCCTAAACAGGGGTTGTGGTATATACCCATCCACAATTACCTAGCAATTCCCAAAATAAAGGCTATGACAATTACATTACCTAGAATCTGTTACTGCTTTGTGAAGTGTGAACTATCAAAATGCAGGATTCAGCCGTGATGTACATGACTCATCTCCACTCTGCCTCTCTTCCCCATGGAATAGCAAAATTCCTTGGTAGTTTTCTAATTTGATATATCTCCTCTTGATGTGATAAATCACACCAGACCAAAGAAATGATGGGCATCATCTTGCTGCTGACTGAAAAACCTCATTTATGGTACTTTATGTTTGGTTATTTTTTGGAGACAGCTGAATTTAATTTTATTTATTTCTCAACCTGTTCATTTCATGGTAATACTTTGAGGCAATTGAACAAGAGGCTTGAATTGACAGTCTCTGATGGTGTCACAAACTCAGAATATTTTCTGTTTAAGGGCAAGAGGCAAACCTGGCTAATCTGACAGGCATTCAAATTTAATACACTCCCCTCCTACCCTGCTTTTTGAAATGACAACAGGCAGAAGCTGAAAGGGCACCCAGTTATATTGCACAGGGCATGTCCTGCTGTAGGCTAGTTTGAAAATAAAAACAGCTAGCCTTGCCACAGAAAACCCAGAGAATTAATATTTCCAGCTCCACATGGGAAATCCTGAAGTCCCTCAGAAAACTTGGGGCTGAAAAAAAAAAAAATCACAGCAAACGAGCACTAGGTATTCTCTACATCAAGCATTAATTATCTACCTGAAGTACATAAAAGGGATTTATGTGAGTTTTCAGATAGGAGGATCCACGGCAGTTTGTGCTGATGGGATTGCACTCCTAGCATACAGCTCAGCAAATGAGTTTCCTGGCAAGAGCAGTTGAGGGTGTGGGACATGTTCGTGCAAACTCTGCTGCCTTCCAGGGCCCTGCACTGCCAGCGGGGGATGCAGCTGCAGGAGACCCCATTTCACAGGCTCCTGCTCTGCAAGGTCACCCCCAGAGGAATGCAGATGCTCATCACCAGCAAGCTGGGCCTGTAAAACCCTATTAGCACCAGCAGATACAAAAATGGGAAATAAATGGTGCAAATCAGCTGGTTGCACAAAATACACACGTGCAAACATCTGTGTCATGCAAGCATGCCACTGAAAATGTGCTCTCAGAAGAGAGCAGACTGTATTCTTACAGAGCTTTTGCAAGTGAAGCCCCTTGTAAATGTAAGTATTCCAAATTTAGAATTTGCTTAGAAGCCTGACTTAAAAGGTTTTTGAACAAAAACAACCTTGTTGCATATTAATTGCCAGCTTTCTCAGCTTCAAAGAGACAGCTATGTGCCTATTTGTAACTTTCACAGGTATGATCATGAACACTTATCTTTTTGTTTTTGTTCTTCAAACTCATTTTTAAACTTTACTAAATAATGTCCTATGGCATTAAAATACACAAAAAATAAAATTAATTAAACTTTTTCCTCTTATAATCTGCACAGAAAATGCTTGGCAATAACCAAGGGGGCCGGTAGAGAAAGCAGAACTCTGCATGTATGGTTTCTGTTTCTTCTTCTCCAATTTACTGCTGAAAGGTAATCACAGTAAAGGCAGTAAATCCTGATACTCAAAGTACTCTATTCACTTATTTGAGCTTACTTTATTTTCCAGCAACTTAGAAACTTAATAATTATAGCTTCAGTGTTTATTTACATTGTAACATTGAATCCTTTGCTTCCAAGTTCTTTAATGGTCATCTTTTAATGTCCTTAGAAGGACAAATCAAGACAATTTGTCAAAATTGGAATTCAGAGCTGGTTGCACACAATCACTTTTGTCATGGAATACAAAGGCAGTTTCTCCAAACACATTTTTATGCTGAGACCTCTGTGGATTCCTTTCAAATTGTATGTATAGCCAGATTCCACATCATCTGCTAAGCCACAAACAACTATAAATTCAAATTACTGCACCTGAGACTACTTAGATCTGAACCTTTTACTTTTAGGTGCTGAACAAAGATACCATGAAAGGCAAGCAGCACTGCTCTTATCTTCATAACAGCTTTTAATTGATTGATTTGTCCTTGCACTTCAAAAGCTGCTCTTCAATTTTTTCCACTGTAGAACACTTCTACAGCACATATAAAAGTGAAAAGATGACAATTGCAGAATGGCTGAAAAATGAGCTCTCCCTAGGAGTTCTCTTTCAGGTTCATGACTTGCTGAGGTGGTTGAGAAGGAAAACAACCATGTCCTATTGGGAATAGCTCTATCTCTGTTAACCCAGCATGGGTAACCTCAAGTTCATTCTAGCAGCAGTTGTTTTCTTCTGGCTGCACTGCATCTGGCATGCGAAAAGGGTTTTTCAGGGCACAGACCAATTTTAGTCCAGTGTGGTCTTCCTTGTTTTCTTCCATTTTTAACATAAAATGCCTTAAATTTTAAAATTTAGTGGAGAACAAATTTCCTGAGCACTGGAACTAAAGAAGCGTCATTTCCAGTAGATTCAAGTCTCTTGATTAATTGCCTTTTTAAACTGAATTATACTATTTTTTTCCTGACGCTTTCTATAGCACTTTCATGGAAACATACGAGCTGCCAACCTCAGCTATATAAATAAGGTGACAGCATCAAAAATTATTAGGGGAAAAGCCTGAAAACATTCAGAGTGTGCCTCTCTGTCAAGTATGTTTGAAATAGATCACGGAATCAAGCAGTCCAGATAGCTGCTTCTATTCGTGCCAGACTCCTGAATTTTTAAAGCATCCCTTTCATGACAGCAGTACAAGGAATATCACATATTTTTGCCAAGCTACAGTACCCAGCTCCAAGCCAATCACCTCAGAATAGTCTGAGTCCTTGGAGAGGCTGAGGAAAACAACGATGCCCTGGGGGAGTGTTACCTCTCCTGGCTGCAGGAAAGCTCTTCCCTGCAGGCCTGGGACCCTGGGGACATTATCAGCCAGCTGCAGTTCCGAAGGGATTCCGGAGAGTTTTGCAGGCTCCTCTAAGCTGCGGTGGCTGCTGAAAGAGCTCCCAGCGGAGTTCCCCTGCTCAGCCGCCCTGGGCTCAGCAGCCGGGGCTGCCCGGGGCTCCCTGCGCAGGTTGTGCCGCAGACGCAGCAGCCCAGGGCTGCTCCCCAGGAGCCCTGCGGTGCCAGGACCTTTCCTCCTGGAGAGCCACAGCGCTCCTGGCTGCTTCTGCCTGCCATAAACTTTGTGTACTCCTCCTCTCTGGCCCCTTGCACACTGCTCTGTTTTTATTGTCCTTTCTCAGATTCAGTTTGTCAAACTGCACTGTGTTAATAAGCACCAAGATCAAGCCACAGAAATAAAACCTTTTCTTCTGCTGTGCTTCACCAGGCGTATTACACTCCATATTATCAGTTATCCACAATGCCACGTCTCCTCCCAGCATTGAATTCTAATCTGGCTTTTCCTATCACTCATTTGTCAATTTTACTATATGCTCTTAATTCCTATCAATTGCCTTAGATTTATCTACTCTGGTTTCCAACTTCAGTCCATCTATCCTCTCACTGCTCTTTGTGTTTTCCCTCAACAGTTCTTTACTACTGTATTTCTCTCTACTTCAGAGCACTTACCACAAGAGATTTATCAAAATAAAATTATAGGTGTCATCTCGAAACACTTCACATTGCTCTTCAAAAACATCTAGGGACAGGAGTACTAAAATCTTGGAAAACAGATTATTTTTCATATAGATCCATAAAGTTTCAGTATAAAGCCTCATTTACATTTGAAAAATTCCGTAATCCTATAAAGACTTCAAAATACTCTCAAAATTGTCACAGCTCAGTCTCTGGTTCTGGTGCCTCCTGGTGGGCACAGAAATGTGAGAGATCCTTCAGGCACAGACTCACCTCAGCTTCCCAGTAACCAAATAACATCCAATCCTACAACAAATAACTTTATATACCCCCGTGGGTATTATTTTGTGCTCTATTATATGGCTTCTGTCTCAGCCTGTCCATGGAGAGCTGTTACTGGAAGGTGAATAGGTGGGACACATTGAAAATATAATGTATTGTTTGTTTTGACATAGTTTTCTTTCTATGTAGACATTATTCTGGACTAAGCTTGGAAATGTTCAGGTAAAAGGGCATCTTCCAGGTGTGCAGAAAGTTCAACCACCGCTTTTAAGAATTCCCAACATTCTTTAAGAATACCCCTTTTCTGGCTCACAATGTTTTCTAGCGATTTTAAGTGAAAGGGGATATGAGATTTTATTTTCTCTGATTTTACACTGAGAGAAATCTTTGCCAACAGAGATTCATTTCCAGGCTGACACAGGAGCAGAGGGCTGGCTTTCTCCCACACAAGCTATGCACAAAAGGTCTCAGTTCGTCTTTCCCTTCTCTTACCCCCAGCAACTGCACAATAACCTGCCCTGTATCTTGTGTCTTCAAGACACTCAGTTTTGAAAACCAAAAAACAAACACACTTGGTTTGAAACATTTTCTGGCAGTCTGGTTACTCTATTCACCTGTCAATTTCTCTGTTCCTCTAGACCTATTTTAGCAATGTTTTGTCAAGCTTTTATTTCTTCCATATTGCCTCAAGCTGCTCAGCTGCTTGAATAAACCAAGCAAGAGACACAATGTACCAATCCCACCCCCAGGATTTCTATTTCCCCACACATAATACCCTGTCTCTGCTCTTTCTGGAGACCCTGATTTCTCCTTTATTTTTAAGGCCAAAAAAAGTGCATGTGACATATGCTCATATGTCAGATCTGACACAACCCTCACTGATTTACAATAGGAGAGAGCACTGCTTCAGCTGAACAACCTGCATGACCTTTTTGTATTTCATTTCTATCTGATTGATAAGACCTGCCATAGTGACTGTTTGCCTCATATTTGTTCTGCAGTTAATACATCTTACAGGAAAAAAAGTGCCATTTTATTAATTGCTGATATCTGGTTGTACTTAAGTTCAAATTCTTACTGATTGGTTCATCTTCTCAACTACACATTCCCCTTAAGAAACCAGAGCCCTCTTTTTTAAAATCAAACAGCAAAAGTTCAAGACAAAAATCAATGGTTTAAAAAAAATTGAGTCAAGTATGTCTTATTTGCTAAACCAAACATTATCACGCTTCTCCAAGGAGGATATAGGAAATATAACCACCTGCATCTCAATGCTATAAGCAGAGAAACTACTAAAAGCACCTCGATGCATTTAGAAGCAATTGTTCATGGAGCAGATTAAGTTGAGCTTGTGCAGTGGCAGGAATTGGTGTGGGAGGAAAAAGACCTCTTCTGTAGATATTCTGACAAAATCTCATTACAAACCAGAAAACTACACGAGTAGATAAGATGAAGTGATATTTTGGAAATTATAATAAGTGTTAGGGTAAAAGTTCAGACCACAATAGATAAATACCTGCCAGGTGGTTAAGTCCTGAGGCTAACAGAGGAAATAGATAAGCTGCATTACAGAGAAGATTTACATTTTCTTTAATTTTAACTTGTAATTAATCGACTTTGCTGTGTGCTTCAACAGAACAATAGTACAACCTTAACCACATATTTGACATACGTACATATTATTTTGTACGTATTATTTTGCTGAATGGGTGACCCATTACCTCCAGGAGGCAGATCAAAGGAAAAACAAAATTCTCTTCTTTAGCTTTAACATGAAGGAGCTCCCTAGAAAAGCAGGAATTTTTACTTCATTTTAGCCATGCCCACTAAAGCATCCTAGAAAGAGTACTGAATGTCAGAGATGCTCTGCTGCTCTGACAGGCTCTGCTGGTGCTCAGCAAAAGCAGCAGAGTAGATCCCTTTGAGCTACTGCTCTGAACAAAACAGAAAAAGCCTGAAATCCACATGCAGAAAAGAGAAATAAGTATCTAATTTCATGCCCTAATCCCTACACTAAGGCAGAGCCATGCCCAATCATATGCAGAAAGAATGTTAAAAAAACCTGTAGCCCTGATTCTAAAATTTATAATGTAATACAGGAATTGCAAAAGATTTGAATCACAGGACAAATGGAATTATAGTGACTTCGTTTTCCACTTTGCTCCTCTGGAGAGCAATTTTGGAAGAAAATAATAGGATTTCTAGGAATCTTTTCTATGATTTACCAAATTTTGGGCCCTTGCATTCTCACCAAGTTATATTTCAATAAGGAGAAGGAAAATGAGAAAAAAACATTCCTGTTTCTGAAGTTAACTCTAGCTCTGAGATGTTGGTTAAAAAAAAAAAAAACAGGGCAGATGGAGGAATGGATTTTAATATTATCTCCAACTATGAGTTCAGGAAAAATTCCTTTCCAGAGGTCTGGACTTTACTTCTTTCTCCTTTCACCAGTAGGTCCTTCATTAAATGCTTCCAGAAACTGAAATGAATACACCAGCAGGTTCCCAGGGTGTGCTTTAGTTCCCTGTGGGCACTGCCACTTCACAGCTTGTGACTCTAAGGCGTTCAGGCTTGAACAGGACTGGCTTACTTAACATCTTAGAAAAATTTCTTCCAAAATATCGCACCACCTTGCAAGGAATTAAGCTTCAGATTGTTTTTAATCCTATTTTCTGGGCAGGCAAAGTAAATCACCAGGTTTAAGTACCTTTTTCCCCCAAGGTCTATCAAGAAAAGCCAAGGTACTCTCATTTCCAGTTACACATATCATCTGCAGGAATCTCCCTGCTCCATTGTGGGCTGCCCCCCTTTACTGGTGCAGAAGAAACAGACCAAAAAAGCATCACTCTCACAACAGTCCAAAAACTACTTCTCATGCCACACCTACCACACTTCAACATAAATCAGACAAGACACTGCCCCTCTTCTGTGAGTCAGTTCTGAGCCAGTGCTCCTGCCCAGTGCAGGAGACAGTGCTCTGCCTGCCCTGCCCTCACTCCAGTGTGGCATCCACCAGCATCCTCACTTCCTCCGGTCATTCAACCCCCACGTAGTGTTTTTTTAATTAATTCCACTGTCTGAGCCAAATCCCACTTTAGCTGATTACATTCAGTCTGCCTAACACACCCCCTGTGGTTTTCAGGTTGTTCTTCACTTTTCTGCCCAAAGATTTATGCAGCTGTCTTGTGCAAAACAGTATTTAAGGTTTTTAAAAGTGGATGTCATTGCAGGTCAGACACAGACTTACTACATTAGCTTCTCCTTCCTGTACACTTACTTAGAAATTAAGACCATACTGACATCATTATATTTTCTGTTTGCATCCTAAGCTTTTAACACTGTTCATCTTTAGAGAAGTCAACATGGTTAAGTGATGCAATTTCCTGATAAAGTAATAAAGAATAAGTACCAACAAAAGACCTGAAAGGGACACTATTTTCTGCTGTAGCCTTCAGCTGCAACAACTCAGCAAAACCTCTGATCAGGAAGAGCAGCAAGAAAAGTTGAACTGAATTTTGTTCATACACTGCTAATATATTAATAGTGACCAAGATGTGGTCCTCCACTCAAAAAAGTGTCCTGAGGATGGACTGTGAGATATTTTATTAGAGCAGGCCCAAGCCAGAGCTATTACTAATTGAAACCTGAAAAACTGTACATAATTAAAGTGTTTTCAAGGTTCAGAGCCAATAGTCAGACGGGACAGGGCTGCAGCCCCTGCTGTCACACAGACACAATAGCTAAGACCACATGTTCTTAGTGACCAGCTGCTTGTGAACAGCTTGCTCACTCATCTGAGAAAGAACTTGTTCAGTCACTGACACAGATTCCACAGATTCAGGAAGCTGCACAGCTGGCTTTGCTCCTGCAACCTCGGTCTGTTTCTGCTGATATCAGATAAAATTGGTAATGAACCTCATAGTCCAGCTTGGCATTGGAGGGGATTTTGCTGCTACAGGCTGATTCCAACTCTTGGGTGGCTTTCTACATGTTCCCTCAGGCTTGGCCAGCTTAGCCCAGCACTGCTTTCTGCATCCTGTCCACCAATTTTGCCTTCTTTGGATGAGCAGGCTGATGACAGGTGAGGGAGATGACCAGGACTTTCCCTAAGGTCACTGCTTGGTAAAGCACATGCACTTCCTGCTGCATCAAAATCAGAGTTAAACACATACAAATGTGCTTGGGCCAACACACAAAAAATGTGACAAAGAGAAAAAGATCACATTACATTTGAAACTATCTTCTAAACTGAAAAAACTAAATAGAAAAAGGGGCAAGCCTCTAACTCTGCACAAGGAATCCTTTACACCTTTGGCAGACTTCCATGCCTGCCATCCCATTGTATTTAGATCATTTCTTTTTCTGGTACCTGCTGTTTAACACAGCTGTGCCTCTCTCGATTACCAAATGAGGGGTCTCTCCTAAAGTACTGTAGTGTAAATGTGCACAGTGTGATTGGCTCCCTCATTCTGTTTCAGGAGAACCCAGGAACTGGGAACTGTTAAGCTGACCATGGTAAGGTGCTGTATCCTCTTAGCACCAATAGGCTTCACTGCTGCAAAGGTGTGACACCTGAGCCCTGCCCTCACAGCAAACTTCAATCTAAGGATTCATCTGTTATTTTCCACTCTGATATCCTCTGGGTCTGCACACATTTTCCTCAACCCTTGGTACAAAACAAGGCATAGCAAAATACAGTCTTCCCTGCTAAGTTTATTGCTTACTGCTAGTGCAATGTTTACAGCAGTTAAACAAATTTATCTTCTGGTGGTCCTGAAATCAGCTTGTGAACTACACTGAGATATTTGTTCTGGCCATGACAAAAAAATATCTCCATGTGCCTCTGTTCAGCATCCTCAGAATCACATTCCTTGCAGTCTCTGCAGCCTTGCTCCTCTTCAGCCAGAACAGGCATCAGAAACTCCTACCAAAATTCAGTGCTGTGCTTGCAAGCCTCTAGCTCAGCACCACAAAGCCAAATAGCCACAAGCCTACACTGACCACAGCAGAAAACAAGCCCAGAGCACCAAGGTCATTTTGTTACAGCAAGGAAGACCTTTTAAAAACCCATGGTATCCTGACAATCTGATTTAAAATATTCTGAGCAGTGGTAGTAAAGCAGACTCCCTCACTAACACAGGCTGCCCTGTGGAACTGCAGTCAAACCTGGAATGTGCAGGAGAAGATTTGTTTCCTGCTGCTACCCCCAGAGAGGGCAAACAGGTTCTTTTGCAGATGACTGTGAACAAAAACTGCAGGATGAAACGCAGAGCTGTGAATCAGAGGGATGTGTTTCCACTGAGCTGCTCAGTTTCTCACAGACAATGCTGGCTGGCACAGAAATTAGGCATGACAGGAGCATACTCTTAAAAACAGTGTGGATATTTTTTTTTTCGTTAGGCTTAAACAAACCATGACTGTTTAACCTGTGGCTTAACTGCGCTAAAGCCACACTTCTGTCATATGAAGTGTTGCCTCATTTAAATGCCAACAACTTGTTTTCTGTGATAAACACAAGTCATGAGGTTACTATACCAACAAATTGCTAAAAACACTCAGTTTACTTCATTTTCTTCAACTGCTTTTAAAATCTACTGCCAGCTGGTCAACTAAAGAATTATTTGTTCCTTGACAAGTTGTGAGGTCCTTTCAAAGCTACACTTACAAAAATCACTCCCAGCTCAAATTGCTTTCAAGTCAATTACTCAACATTTATTTCCCTTCATGAGTATCCAAAGAAATGCACTGGGTTTGGACAAAAGATGCTGCATGTCAAGATCAATTTGCCATCTACAATGCTTTCATGTCTATTCTCCTACAACTCTCCTTTAGTTTAAGCACTGAATTTCTCTTGACTGCCCTAACCAATTCCCTAGGATGCTCAATTGCACAGGGGACTGCAAACTTTGCAGTCTTTTATTTGACACTCCTTAAACTGCTATAGAAAACAGATGTAGCCCACTTCAGTCGTAAGTAATTAAAAATATTCATCTAGGCATAATGTGTCTCTCTATTTCCCCCATGAAAACATTGAGTAAGTAGTTCTGCAGCTGCCCCATCATCTGTGGGTTACCTTCACAAGGATGTTTTGCAGCTTAGCTTATTTTCAGAGGACTACTGCATTTAATAACAAAGGGTCATTACACTGGTGTCAACACACAAGAACATGGCTGCTCTGACCACTCTTACTATAACCTGCTACAGCAGGTTTATTCTAGTTATTATAGTTTATTCTATAATAAACCCACTGAAGTGAATTTTCTCATGCCAGTAAGCCTTTCACATCTGGTAATGGTCTTTTTCACAACCACAGAGCTGATTTCTTTGCTGCTATCCAGAGCATTTTTCAAACGAGTGTCTTTATTCCCCACCCCAGCAGACAAGTGGTCTACGAGCCAGGCTTGCAATCTAAGCACTTGAAACAAAGGGAGGGGGTTCCCCTCCTTGAAGATGTTCCTGTGGAATTCCCATTAGGAGCTATTTCCCTCCTCCCCACTGGCAGTTCTATTTAGAAACTGTTCTCAGAGCTGTGTTGAGAAGCCAGGTATCATTTTTCACATAGTGGTTAGCAGGTACCATGCTGGGGAATTTTACTCGGGAATATGCATCCTGGCAGTCTGTCTAGAATTCCTGTAACGAGCTGGACACACGGAGTTCTCCTGGACATACAAATATCCATTACTGGAGTACCCACTTGCCTTTGGCCTCTGCATTCAGCATCATGGTTTGTGCTTCTTGCACACATTATCCTCCCACCTGTTCCTCAAAGCAGAACAGCAAAGCAGGGCCAGCACTGCTGAGTCAGTGATTCTTCTGCAGCACTACTGTCACTTAACACCTCCTGGAGCAGGTCTATAATAAATATTGCCTATAACAAATATCACCTCCTTAGGAAAATAAGACTCCACAGAAAGTACTCAAAATATTAATAACAATAATAATAATAATCATCATCATCATAATTCAAATTTTAGTTCTTTCCAAAGTCAGTTCTTTCAATAATAAGATTAAACAATACCTCTTGATTTGTTTGGGTTTTTTTTTTTCCAATTTCTGGAAGCAGATAACAATGTTTTCAGGGTAGTCTTCAAATGGGCAGCTGGATATAGCCTAAAGAATATTCTGCCTCTGTGGAAGTCCTAGCAGTGTGCTAGATTCAGGAGTGACCCTGAGGGAAGCAAATAGGCATGTGGTTAGGACATAAACCTGTTATCAGTCATGGGGAATCCCTGATAACTGTGGTTTTGTCTTTAGCCACAGTAGACAAATATGAGGTACAACTGAAAATTACAGTACTCCACCTACAAGCAACTAGGGAGTCTAAGATACCTACAGGACTAAACAAAATTTTTAAAATTAATTAGAAAAAGAAAATAAAAATAAAACAACAACAGTTACAGGGTGAAGGGGCAGGTTCTTGAGCTTGTCTGTCAAAACACAGAAAAGAGTGAGCTGAAGTAAGGACCCTGGGAAAAAAGTGAGGGCAGATTTAGAAGGGCTGGAGGGTCATCAGGCTCCAGGTGTGGCTCATTAGACCCTCAATAGCTAAGTGCCATCAGGGGCTGGAAATCCACATAAAATCTCTGCAAAGTTGTAAGGTTGGTTCTTTAATGAAGTCTGAGTTTTTGAGAAACACGCAGGAAATCTGCTTTTCTGCTGCATGAGAGAATATTAGCCGGTTTTAAAGAGATTATATATGGCAATAATTCCATTTTGTGCTAAATCTGGCCATTCATACCTTCCTGGTTTATAAGAACTGTATTCAGAGAAAACTGCACTGTTCAGTGCTTCAGTTTACTGATACAGCATTCCAATGGCTCTTCAAAGCACTCACAGAATTCAAGCTGAGTTTCTTCAGGTTGCCTGGGGGAAGTCTCAGTGGTGCCCTTCATTGACAGCATCCTGATACAAACTCTTGCTTCTGTTACTGCAAGGAGTCTTGAGGTCCTTACTGATATCTGCTATTCACACACCCTGCTTGGAAAGCCAAATGAAATGCAGTAGCTGCAGAACATTCAGTGGTTACCACTGAACGTGTTTGCCAAAAATTGCTATTCCATCAGTCAGACTATCCCCTTCCACATAACAATCCTGTCTCCCTCAGTGAATTTTCAAGTTCTTTTTGGAAGGCTTCCCTTCCTCAGCACTGAGTATTTCTAGATTAGTTTAAGGTCTTGGAAGTAAGTGAAATTTAATCTGCTCAAAAGCTTCACACTTACATAGTTCCTCAAGAAAGAAAAGTCAAATGTGTAAGCTCTTTAATGTGATTACTGCTTAGAACCTTTCCTTTATTTAAAGTGTTGACATGATTCCCAAATAGTTCTAGGGAAAATTTTGTTGAAAAACTCTATTGTGTTGTATTTAAAATTCCAACCAAAATATTCCGAATTTCTGAGTTCAGTTTTTCCTTATGTTGCAGTAGCTCTCAAGAAGCAATAAAAAAATATACAGACAAGTGAACATGTGTTTTCATGTTTTGAAATAGCTGTGGATATTTTCCAGCTAACTCTGCTGCTGACAGCATCAGAGCTTCCTCTGTTTTCACTGAGTGTCAGAGCTCTCTGCTCTGGTTGAGAAATAAAACAGTCAAAGCAGCTAAGTAAAACTTCAGTGCAACCCAAGATGGCTTTGCAAGTTTTAATAGGCTGCTAAAGGACTGTTATCCAACATGTTTCATACTGGAGAATAGCTGATCCTGTCTATCACACCATATGAAAACAGGAGTGTGCATTACCTCTCTGAGCAGAGCTGCCAAATTTTTATAATTGACATTTTCCAGCTGCCGACGGAGTATGCTCAGCTCCTGTTATTTGAGGCAGCCTCTACACACACAGATTTTGTTAGAGGTTTCTGTGTTACAGCATTTAGTTAGATTTTTTCATGGCCTTTTACTCTCCATAGTCAATAGCATTATAGACAACTGCAGTATGAGATTTAATCATGTATCTATCCACCTTTGGTTTAACACACTGAGTACTTAATAAGCTCATTGCTGTCAAGCTCTTATCACTCACGATGTATTCTAGCTGTCTGAACATACAGATTTCATATACAATAACTAGAGAACACTCAGACCTTGATGAAACTATATTCTTTGCAGTTATAGTAACTTTAATAGCTAAAGACAACTGGTGACACAGCTGAATGCATCATAAACCAAATAGCTCCCTTTTACAGTTACCCAAACAGCTCCTTCCTCCCCCTCCAGTAACTGAAGAACAAATTATCAATAATAGGCAGATGGCCATTAGCATAATCCATAAAGCCAGAAGACATTACAGTACTTTGTATCTATCAACACTGATTAGCAGCATAACGTTTAATTAGCCCCTATGAAGAGAACAGTGAGTAACAGGGTAGGGATATGACAAAGGAAATGGTTTTAATAATACACTGGATGTTTTTCAAAGTGAAATAATTTCCAGCTCATAGGCCCTTCAGCAAAGGGTGCTTTAGCAAGGATGGGTTCAGAATGTGCACACTGATCAAAACATGGAAAATTACAAGTTTTCACAGACACAAATTTATCTAAAGTATTACAATCTGAGCAGAAATAATCTTGTATGAGCTGATCTGACTCTAGGTTGCTAATAAAGAAGCAAACAGATCAAGAGAGAGGAATTCTGTGACTGACGGAAGAACAGGTTGTATACCAAAGCCTGGTAGCATTGAAAATATTTCCTTGGATTATGTCCAACAAGCCTTTCACAATTCCACTTTCACTGGCCTTCATTAAACCAAATATATATGTATATCTAACTATATAAATACCAACTCAAAGTCTAAAGACAACAAAGCATAACAGCTTAAGACTCAAATATTTATGAAGAAATAGAGAAAAAAAAACAGTGGTTTAGCCTTAGCAGTGTCCCATTTCAAGCCTCTTTTAGTGACAAAAAATAAGAATAAAAAATAATATTTACTTTTCAGGTGAATGAATTGAATGAATATATAAACGTTGAAGGATGCATATTAGATTGTACAATATTTTCAAAATATCTTGTATGTTTGAGGGGGAAGTCTGAGACCTTTAGCACAAAGCAAACAGAGAATGCAATGACTATCCTTACATCTCCAGATTCAACAGGGAGGGTCTGCGAATGACAGAAGACAGAAGATCATTTTCTTTATATATATATATATATATATATTTGTGTATCAAATGTAGTATTTCAGTGTATTGCCATTCTTTCCACTACAATCTCTTCCCCTCTCAAGTTACCTGAAGGAGTGAACAGGCACCAGCACGGCTGCTGAGAGCAGAGGTGAAATTGTACCACAGACACTGGGACAGGCTGGACGTGTGCTGGGGACAGAGGGGTGGCACCAAGGGAAAACTGCAGGTTCCTGCAGTGCAGGGCAGGGCAGTGCTGCCAGTCTGCTGCCACTAGCTGTCCTGAGGACACAGCTACAGCAAAACCTGCAGCAATACCAATGGCTGGAGGCTGAGGAGTTCTCCTTCCTCCTCTGCTGAAGATTGTTATTAGCTCAGTGGAGAATGGGAGCAGCTGGAAGAGCTGGGGCAGAACTGCCACTCAGAGACGTGGGCAGAATAAGAGACAGCAGGAAGTCCCTAGAGCTGACACTAACAGTGACAGGTGCCTGAAAAGGAAAACCAAAGTGGTGTATTCCCCCCTGTGATTCAGAACAGCTCCTGGTGTAGGCAGTACATCACAGCAGAAGAAGAAAGTTTCCATGTGGGAACATTCACCTCAAGAATCTGTTTTCTATTAAGGATGCAAGTGAAGGAGATAAGCACCCGTGCAGAAAAGCAGACACAGAAACCCAGACACGTCAGGGGGCTGGAGCAAGGCAGATCAAAGCAGCAGGGAGATACATTGTCAGGGCAGTCTCTGCACCTGCAGATGCCTCCATGAATGGCACCACCTTCGTCTGCTTCAACAGATCCCCACCTGCTACTGGGGCAAACAGCACTGGGGACAAGGTGCACCAAATGGTAGTTCAAAGCACAAATAGGATTTCATATCCCTACCCCTTTTTCACAACAAGGAGAGACTTAGGGCAAGTCAGTAATTTCAGTGTTCCAGAGGAGAAGTGCAGGAGGACTTCCTTTTCTCTCTACTTAAAGACAGCTTAGGAAAACTGCAAGTCAGTGTTTTTCAGCTTCATAAAGCTGTTTCATTAACTGTGCCCATCTCAGATGAGTCTCAGCTAAGCCTAAATTAGCAGCTTTACCAGATTAAAAAATGTGCTTCTCAAATGCATCTCCCACCTTTCTACCCCTAGAGGTCTCAGTGCGAAAGGAAAGGAATGTTGCCTAGACACTGTAAGGTCTTCTCTGCCTCTCAGGTTTTTTACTAAAACACCGTGGTTGTAGTGTCCCATTGCCTACCTATGCTGTACAGAAATCTAGGAATAGATGCCATTCAAATCCACCTTTTTGTATAAAAATAATGGCCTTGAGGGGGCTGTCTGGGNAAGAAATCTAGGAATGGATGCCTTTTTGTATAAAAATAATGGCCTTGAGCGGGCTGTCTGGGTACAGAAGGGTATTTTTTTATTTTTCATTTCTTTGGTACTGGATTATTTGAATACAGAAATAGATTATGGATTTTCCTATTTTTGGCCACGTCTTTCCCTTTTTCACTTCATCCTTTCACTTTCTATGCTGATAAATGTGGGCATCTCTCATCCCTAATTCAACAGCTTTCCTCATTCTGATAGAACAAAGTATACAAAGTAATGTCAAGTCTGAGTATGCTACCTTATACATCAATCTTTTATGTGAGTCCATTGCTTGGCAAAACCACAGCTTGCACTTTCATTTTCCATATTAATATGCAAATATGTTTTCCAATTAGTCACAGCAAATTAACTGTCCTTGTCCTAGGCAAGGACAATTCTGCTGGCCTCACTGTAGCATTCCATCTTGTGAATCCCTAGCTGAGAGTTAAGGTCTAATTAAGAGCACCTCTTCTTGCACCAAAGTCCATTTGGACAGAAAGGTGCTCAGCTGCAGGGTGCTTTGAGAAATCCTACTTCCAAAGATTCATTTCAGAGAAAACACAAGTAAATATGGACATAGGCTTCATCTACAAATCAAATCCTTCTTTAATCCAGATATCCCAGAATGTTTTGCTGTGGCTGCACACAAGGCATTGATTCTATACAACATTCAATCCTGACTCCAAGATCAATATACAGCACAATAACTGCTCATTCAAAGTTCAGCATGATTGCAAAGACTGTAGTGCTCTGATGGGTACAGAAACCTCACAAAATTTTATAGTTACTCTGATCAGGAAGACAGCTCATTTACTGTCATTGGAAATCACTGGACTTCTTGGAATAGAACTGGCATAGTATTGTCAAGTGGTTTTAGTTACAAAAAAGCCTGGAATGGGAATGACTTTCAACCTTTTATAAGGTCACCAAGATCTCCTGATGATCAAGAAGTGGCAGGAACTGTGCTGAACTACTTGTCCTCTCAACCATCTATTCAATGGACTGTGAAATTGGACTGTATGATTCTGTCTTAGTCAAATTAAGTATTAGTACCAAACTCAACATGTTGTCATATGAATCAAATCACATCTTTTCCTTAAACCTGAGTGAAATTAATTCAGTTATTTCTTTTACTTTAAATGTGCAATTAGCAGAGACATTTTTCTGTTGCTTAAATGACAACTTCAATCCTCACATTTGACATAAAAGTTGACATATTTTTAGACAATAGAATTCACTAGAATATTTCAAGTGTTTTTGAGTGTGGTAATTGCAGATCTGACAATGGTGCAAAATCAAATACAGGAATAGTAAATGTTGTACCTAAATAATCTTTGGGAAACAATGTCTCATGTCTTTCTGCCTATGTCAGTTTTGAACTAGTGCATGTCAGTAAAACACCTGCCTTACTAAAAGCAGTGCTTGAATACATTGCCAGGCTTAGCTTTAGGTTTCCTGTGGAAATTATGCATGTGATAACAAGAGTTTCAATGCCCTTGAATATGCTCTGCTCTTGGCACCTCAAGCAGTTGTTTTTCTCAGGTAGATTACTTTAGATTTGCTTTACCAAGGCCAAAAGAGATAAAATAACTGTAAGGAGTTGGAAAGCAACCTTAGCATATTTTGTATTCTCTGTGTCACCCAGGGCCTGTGTGGGTTTTTAAAGTGTGTAACTCAGAGCAGATGAATCAGCCTGAAGATGGCAAGAGTTTGTCTGAAAGCACAGCAAGAGCTGCCTGGTCTGGCCTCTTTACTTCACCATAATGACTTTTTGAAGCTGCATTTTCAGGGGAGAGGGAGGAATAACTTGACAGTGACCATAATACAAATGTCAAAATCCTTCTACTGCACACTCAGAATTATTACTGGACTGCAGAGGAGGCAGGGAAAGATCAAGAAGTAGTGCTTATCAGCATTCTTATCAACTTGTTAATATGTTCTCACTTTACTGCCATTTGCTGTCCTTCAGCCATCCCAAGAACCACAGTGCTCTAACAGGTAAAATCCCATTTTGTGTTGATGTCTCTGTGTTAACAACATCTAAACCAATATATATCTTTTATATGAGCTATTTTTAACAAATGAGGCTGCCAATATTCTTGTGCTGCAAGTCCTTAAGTTACAGTTGTGTCAAACTCAGGAACAGCTGAGAGTTTCCAGCTTTGCTAAAATACACAAATGCACTCATCTCTCTTAACCCAGCTGTGAGAAAATTAAAGGACAAAATGAAACCATTTGCTCTGAGTAAAGATAAAAGATTTTACTGTTAACAAGGAAAGAATTAGAGCTGCTTCACTCTTCATCTAGAGATGTCTCACACTGAAACAATTGGGCAAAGGGTTCAGTAAAATTGAAAACTTGTCAAGAAAAAACTGATACCCATGTTCAGTTTCTTATAACAATCGTTTCATTTTTCACATTTGAATCTTATCTGGCCAACAAAGAAAAAATGAACTTTGGAAGAGGAACCATTGGAAGAAGAAACTATAAAGCTATTTACTGAAAAGTTATGCTGAATTGCAGCTACTAAAAAAATGCAGATTAAAACCTGGGAACAATGGAATTAGGATTTTAATATAGACCAGAAACATATATTTAAACTCAATGGAAGCAGTCAAAATGTGGTGTTGTTACAAGTTCAATAAGTCAATAATGCCTAAGCTTGGTTCCAGGAATATCTCATTTCAGTGGAAGTAAAGAACTGCATTACTTGATAACATACAAATCTTTAGCAGTGTGCATTTACTCTAGTAAAGACCAATTTACACAAAAAAATACAAGATAATGGAAAGCTGTTCAGTAATGACTGAATAATTGGCTTTATTCAAACTAAGGATAGCACAAATATAACTTCTTCAATTCCATGGCCTGTTTTTAAGTGTAATCTTCCTGACCCAACAGAGGCTCTGAAAGAATATTCAGTATTAAAAGTGAATTTTAAAAAGCCCTGTGTTTACAAAATAAAATTAGCATTGCAATGGTAGTAATGTGCAGCCCTCAATTGCTGATGAAATTCTTGTTACTCATTTATGGTTGCTAATAAGCAGAGTAGCTTAACCAGCAGGATACACAGCTCCATCTGTAAAGTATTACAGTGGACCAAAAAGGTATGTTTTTCACAAATAAAATAGGCAAAGCACAGAAAATGTTGTGTTTTGAGTGTAAAACTAGGCACTCAATCAGCACACAAGTGTGACAGTAAAGATCTGCAATAAAATCAAGGCACATGCAGCTTTATCAGCATCTTATACCTGATGGTCGTACAACTCAGCAAGTGGCTGCCCTAGGGCACAGCAAGGATTTTAGTAAGTATACAAGTTGTGTTTTCTTCCATGTTCTGAAATAAACATGTTTGCACTGTGATGCATCTTATTATGATAGCTGACCATAAGTGAGGATTTTGCAAGAACACAAGAAAGAAAGAACAAAAACTGAATAAAACTTGTTTGGCATTTTGTCTGAGTTCAACTTAAATAAGGGGTTCTCCATATAGTTCTGTTTAGCATAATTTAGCATAACAAGCAAAATTTGCTCTTCAGGGTAAACAAAGTTTATATTTAACATGGTGTTGCATTGCTTACTGAAAAGTACAATTCCAGTCAAAAAATTGGTTCAGTAAGAGTTCATTTCATTCAACCACTACTTAGAGGCCATAGTTCTGAATGCTCAGAAAAGGTCTTCAGCTCAGAAGGTGCCAGAAATTAACTACCACTTCAAACACTGCCTAATATCAAGGAAGTCTATTTTTCCAAACAGGCTATCACTAAAACAGAGTCACCAAACCTGTCAGATGGTCAAGAAAGAAGTGCAACTAGCAATGAAGTTGGAAACCTTTCCACCTGACTTCCAAACCAGAGCTGATTAGGCACCAGCTAGGTAGAATTTCCATCAGCAAGGTGTGCATGCTTGTGGCCTGCTAATAGTGAGCACCTGCAAGTATTATCATTGTCACAGGACACAGTTAATGAGACAGAGTAATGACACAGAGAAAGAAAACTAAATTTTCAACACACCCAACCTTTAGCACAATGGCAGACATGCTTTATGGTATTACTGAAAAAAAAAACTCTGCAAAAGATGGTGCCAATAAACAGGACAAGAGGCAACAGGAAGAAAATGATCCACAGGAAATTCCACCTAAATATGAGAAAATTTATTTACTGTCCACTGAACTAGCACTGGAACAGATTGCCCAGAGAGGGTGTGGGGTCTCCCTCCCTGGCAATATGCAAGAAGGTTTGGACACAATCCTGTGCCCTGTGTCCCTGAGCTGACCCTGCTGGAGCAGGGAGGTGGCACCAGGTGACACACTGCAGTCCCTTCCCACCTCAGCCAGCCTGTGATCCCTCAGCACTTATAAATAGCCTGTACAGGAGGAGATGGACATCCCAAATATATGCTTTCTCTTGCAAGAATCCAGACAGCTGATGTCTCTCCCATGGAGCCTGGCAAGGCACAAGAAAAATTTCCAATTGCATTTTGGCAGCTTGGCTCTTTGGTAACCTGAATGTCACTTGCACTGGCCCCCAGCCAGAGCTCATTGGAGGCAGTGGGAATCCTTCCATTTGCTTCAGTGGCCCCTGGATCAGGTCCATGTCAGCTTTCAGATTCGTTCATATGTCTCAGATATATCTGGCATTCATTTTCAAGGGCACAGTGTGTGAACAATAGCTTGGTTGCTGACTGCAATTTCACATAATTTACCATGATAATGACAACAATTTTTCCCTTTGTGGTGTATTGCTTATACCTGTATTAACCAAACAATAAATTAATTTGGGTTACCCAAGTAATAAATTACTCGACAAAGAAAAGAAGTAGCTGAATTCTTCATACATTCTTTGACCAGAACATTTAATTGGGAATGGTTTGCTTTTTAGACATGAAGACGTGAGCTGAAAAACAGTGGTTTCATAAAACTATAACATCCATTTACACATGCAGAGATTATATTAAATTGCTCTAAAGAACACATAATATTTACTGTATTTATTTACTGCAACTGACTGCAATACTTCAGGAATGATCTGTCTTCCCAGTGTAGACTGCAATTGGAATTATTTCCTAGAACAGTGTTAATGTTCTTAAAATATGCTATCAGTATTTTATCATTTTACCCATAAAATTCCCCCATAAATTTGTTTCGTGCTATTACCATGTGTAAACATTTCTTTAAATAACTGACTTGGTAACAACTGACAATATTGGATGGAAGAACATAAGATGATTTTGCCATGTCAAATATTCCAGTGATCAAGAAATTAATATACTAAAATGATTAATAAGTGAAACCAAAGCCACGTTTAGTGGCAAGATGCATCTGTGCAGGAGGAGAGGAAAGCCAAGAGGAGGTAACTGTGAGCACTCAGCCCCAGTCCCTGCGTGGGCAGGCAGCCAGGTGGGATCCCAGAGCCCCCCGTGAGCCCTGCCAGGGGTTCTGGAGTCACAGCTGCTCGCCAGGGAAGGTGCAGATGGCAGATCAGCTCCCTTGGACTATGCCCCAGCCCTCCAGCTGAGCACACTCATTCTGGCTCATGTGGAAAAGGAAGGACTCCTAAAAACAAGCTGTGAGGAGCTGAAAACCTTTAGCTGGAGAAGGGTGATAAGCCACAGAGGAGAGCTACTATGGATCAAAGAAAGAATGCTTTTTAAAAAGGAGAAAAAAGAAAAGACAACAAAAAAACACACAACCCTAAACAAATCCAGAATGGTCAAGCCTTTCCCACTTTAAATACTTGATCCAGCCCTTATACCACTCATGCCTGTAACAAGGTGGGGGGATTTATTTTAACTCAAATCAGCTCTTTAGCCATTTTTCAGACAGACTATGCCCTACTTTATCATGTATATCAAAATACATTCCAGATTTAAGAGCATAATAAGACACAGCTGTTGTGCCAAGATAGACAAAGGCTGAAGATCAGTGAAGAGGTAAAATTACTTGTCCATAGGAATTCAGTGGCAGAGCTGACACAGGAAGCCCTGTTTTTCTAAGTCCAACTCTACTGCCCTTTCACAGACTGAAAACAGCAGCAACACTATTATTGCAGGCAGCTCAGGATAAAATTTGGCTTGGACAGAGCCAAGAATAATAAGAATATAATACATTATAAGACACAGTAGACAGGACAGATACATTTATTTACATTTATTTACTTCAGAAAAACGGTATGGTAAAAAAAATATATTCCAGAGGATAGAAAAAATCTACTAGACACCCCTGCCTCGATAATTCACTTTTAGCCTAACTGCCACTTCTCACAACACCACTATTAAATCATTCCAAGTTAATAAACTTTTGGAGTATGTTTCTTAAATAGTGGTATGCAGTCATCCACAAGAATTATGTCATGGTCTACATGCTGATACACCCAACCATTGTGAAGTATTGAATTTCATGATTCCAACATAATCTGCTACATCTGAAAATATTTTCCATTTGAAAGTAAATATGATGGCATTAATTTGCATTCAGGTCCAATTCAAGCTAAAATACTGGGAGGTAGGTTGTGCAGAACAAAACAGTCACTTAGAAAACAGGTTTTGGATCCTTTCCAAATGAAACAAAACCTTTAGCACTACAAACAAACTTTCTAAGCAATAACTTTGTCTGTGGTTTGGAGAAACCATTGAAAACACAATATTAAATTGGCATTGGCACATTCAGAAGCCACTATTCTCCATGCTGCTCACATTTCACTGAAGACTGTACTTGAATAAAAATCTCCTGTGCTTTTTTGATAGATACACCCAGTTCTCTGCCTGCTATTGACATGCTTCTGAAAGCTCAATTTGATGAAGTCAAACATCAAGGAAAGAACTTAGAAACATGTACAGAGAAAGAATAACCCAAGAAGTACAGCCTGACAACCAAAAAACACCTCACAACTCCTGAACAGGAAAGAATGGTCTATTTTCTTCCACTGAAAGTTCTGTGGTTCCATCTTTTACACTGATTTGTACAAGTTGCGCATCTGGAATATGAAATTAATTTATGCCTTTCAGAAATTTAGCTATTTCTCAAAAATTACTTAATTGAGTTTGAGCAAAATAGAAATTTTTCCGTAGAATTTAAGACTTTGGGGGAAAATCACAAAATATGTAACACTGTAATAAGAGCTCTTCTTTAGGTAGGCCTCAGTATTCCCAGTTCTTTCTGATAAAATTCTAACAACATAAAACTAAAAGTTTGAGACTGTTTAATCATCAGCTCTCAAGGATCTAAAGAATGTCATCCATGATATTATTGAAATGTCTCCCTGGGTATTTTCCTAAAGTTCACACTCCTGATGACTTTACACATTATCATATCCTTACAGTAAAACAGAGACTCACAAAAAACTACAATTTCTTCAGTTATTAATGATTTCCAACCTTTGTTTAAAATAAAAGGTCTTATCAAGCCATGTTGCACACCCACCAGGCTGCTGTCCTGCTAAGCCACATGACATTGGAGAACAGCAAAGGTGAGAACTGTGACTGATCTTCACCAAGGAGTGCCCAGAACTGGCAGCAGCTCAGCACTCAGACCACAGTTCAATTTACAGTTTTGGCAACAATTTCCAGGACGTTCTCCAAATTATTGCTACTGTCTTTGAGACAAAGTGCCTCTTAGCAAAGAGTCAGTGAACCTGGACACCAGATTCCTTACTCCCTGAACAAAAACAAATCACAAACCACTTTCAGTGCACCACTAATGGTCACTGAAAAACAGTTTCTCCAAGGTAATGTTTTCACAAACTTCATTGACTGCACTAAAGGTGTCACTGCCTTGCATAATCCTTTTTGATGAACAGCACAGGGAACCATTGCTGTCAGTTAGCAGCCACTTTAATGCTCAATATGGAACACAGCAACCTTACAGAAACTTGTAGCCAGTTACTTGCTGACATCTCCAGAAATATGTGGGATACTGTCCTTGACATTAAATCATCTAAGGCTTTTTTTTCCTAAGGTGTACAATTTTCTGGCTGTCAGGGACGTCTTCAAAAAACTTGTTAAAAGTATTCAGCAATAACCTTGTTGATAAACTCACCACTCAAAAGAGCTACACAGTTTTATAGTGCAGCATAGAAACCAGAATTTTCTTCTGTCTCTTGGCTTCAGTCTATGGACAACTTGTACTCCAATAAAATAAACTGCACAAGTGTCTTTAGGAGGCTTCCTTTTGAGCATCAAGCATAAATTCATCTAATTTTCCAAATGGGAGAATTCCAGCAGCAGTGAAAATTCTTTAAATGACAAGTTTATGGTCACACATGCTGCTCTGGAGTTTAAAATTCCCAGCCCAGCCCATTCTTTAGCTAGCTATAAATATTTCCTCCATGAGGGGTCAATAAACCCCCAGTCTGCTGGCATAGCCAAGAATGATCCCTCAAGCTATTCTTCCAAATATACCTGAATTATAAACAGAGCACCCAAACAATTTTAAGTGTTTAAAGTAACCTGGATCATTTTCATAGAACCAGATTCAGGTCTCAGTTATAAACACATTTCTGCCTCCAGAGCTGAAGATGGGAGGCACAACAGCAAGCACTCCTCAGCACTGGTCACCACGATCTATCCAAAGCAGTATTTGTAACAATCTCAGGCACCAGGGATGTAATTTTATTTGCAAGTGCAAATGTTGCTGGACTGGAGCCTCAGATATCCACACAGTAAGTAAATAACAGTGAACAGCATAGGGCAAACATCAGAAGTTTATGGACAGCTCTAGTCCCTAAGAAGGCAAGGCAGTCAGCACTGAGAATCAATTTTACCTTCTTGTTTTCAGGTATTAGGAGGCATTTGAAAACTGCATGTTTGAGAGCTGAAATGGATGTATATAAACCACTAAGAAAAAAATTGAGGGGAAAAATACGACACCATTAATCTCAATGGTACATGAACTATTTCCAAATTAGTAGAAACCCCATGAAAATCTGAAGTTTTCTCCATATAAGAAACAAATTCTAGCAAGTTATATGTGATATTGCAATAAAACAAAACCAACAGTCTGGAGAAGGCATGGAAACTATACATAAAACTTCTTTAAAGTACATTATTAGGTAACCTGCCAGCAGCTATGCAGAAGGATCTGATGATCACAACATAAGACAAATGTTGATGAAAGACACAACCATGTTCACCATGGAGATCTGGGAGTTACTCATACTGAGAAGGTTGTTTCAACACAACACACTGAAGGATTTACCTCAAATAGAAATATTAATGTGAAGAGTCTTCAGAACGAGTGAACAGTAACAAATTGCCACAACCAGATGGTATTTACCCAGCAATCCAAACTAACTGAACAGAAAATAAATATTCTGTAACTACAGGGTGTAGTTACCACTTAAATCTGCCTCTGTAGCAGAGGGCTTGAGGATGGCTAATGTGATGCAGCATCAAAAAAAACACAGAGGGACAAGCAACCATAAAAAAAAATCCTTCCAATCAAATACATTTAAGCCTGGAAAGGTTCTGATGCACAATGCTGAGGAAGCTAAATGTTCACTTGACTTCAAGAACCAACTGAGAAAATTCATAGAAGAAAAATCCATAGTTTCTAACCACATTGTTTCTGGGTCAGTCAGTCCTGAGGCAAACACAGCAGCTGGAAAAGTAGTGTGGGAAAGCATTAGTACATTGCTATACTTGTGCTTTTCCTGTGTAGCACAGCACTGACAGTGCCCAGGGTAATCCTGGGTTATTTGAACACTCTGCAGGATCTGTGAAATTCATCCTTATTTATTTACATAAGGTTTTTCCCTAAACAGAGACCAATATGGCACTGAAAAATCCGTAGTAGATAATCTTTTTAAACAAAGCATTTTTCCCAGATTTCCTAATGAGGCCTCCAAGCCACTTCACACATGCACAGAAAAGATCTAGATACATCCAGAGGACTCTAAATTTATGGAAATTCTATGGAAATGCTGTGTGTCACAGCCAAAGAACTTAATACTGTGAGCCCAAAATCGTTGTGTCTTCACCTGCCTTCCAACCCTCTTCCTGGACCTGGAAAAAGGGGATTAAGGTGCTTTTCCATCACTCCATCCCCAGGGTCTCAGCTCATGCTGCTGCATGGTGATTTAATCCACAACCTGTGACCAGGGGCCAAAAGAGCCCAGGGCTCTGCAGGGAGGGCAGCAGCCCCTCAGTGGGGCAGAGCCAGTAATGAAAGTACTTTAAATCTCATGTAGGGATTCACCAGAAGCTGTCTGGCAGATGATTTCACTGTTATTGTTGATTGGCAACTTTGATATATTTCTCTATACTTCAATTTTCCTTTCATAGAAGTTTCCAACAAGTAAATAAATATATTTTCCTGTTGAATCACTTTTGTTCTTTAACAAAGCATATTAATAACATACATTTACATCATAGGGAACTTTTTCCAATTCCTTTGTAATGATGGAAGTTAAAAAAATTGAAGTGCTACCCAGAAATTTCCATTTTGAATTCTTTGGTAGGTTTGCAACTGTCACTCCCAGTTATTGCCTTCAGCTAATCTGTTCCCTTCGATTCTTATATTTTTTTCATAATTATACACCACAGGGAAAGAAAACTGTTTCTGCCCTGCTTTTCTTTCAACTAGGGGAAAAGGGATAAGATTTTCTAAAAACATTTTTGCAGTCTGAATAAATCTGGACACCTACTGAACCATAGTTACAGGGGATAAAAAGTGCTCTGGTAATGGGGATCCAAATTGTCCTCCTTTGACTCATTTGGAATGTGAAAAATAAACAACAGGCATGTTTGAGCAGAAAAACTCAGGATTTCTTAAAACTTCAGCTGCACAGTTTCTGTTGATTTTAACAAAGCTGTGTAAACTCTCTTGGCAGCACAGCAAGTTTTGTATCTGCAATGCTAATGGAATGGAGATGATGGGAATTGTATCATACTGCATATGGAATGAAAGGGTGTTTGCTGGATTTGCATACACCCATATGCTATTATTTATCATTACAGTTGGCAATTTTGCCTAACCACAAATTGCTAAGGATTTCTATAATAAGAACAAAAATGTGGAGTTTCAAAATGAGCCAGTATGATTTCAAACGCTGTGCAGAGCAGTGAGCAAATTCTGTATTTTTCTACATGTTCTTTACCATTGCCACAGATCCCATGTTACATTTATCAAAGCTTTATATAACCTGAAGTATCACTTTGAGGAACAGCAAATAGCTTCTGAATAATTCCACTATCTGGCCTAAATCAAAACCAGTGGGGTTTTTTTTACTATGTCCCTACTACTATTGGAAAACAAAGCAAGAGAACAAGGATAGAGTAACTTGTACTGGTGTATCACCATCCTTGTATTTCATTGGTTTTATTAACTTGTGCTTCATTAATTTTCAGAAATACCTGGCAGGAGAGAAAAGTAAAAATATCACAGTCATGCAAGGCTTCCAAGTAAATACAACACAAAGAAGCCACTGCATTGTTAAAATGACCCATTTCTGTTTTCTTTAAATTAAATTACCTTCATATTCTGGTGTCTAACCTGTATATAGCCCCAGGGATGTTCCCTGGGTGGCAGGTATAGGTGTTATTGATCTATTGTTAAGGGTGAGTTAAAGCCAAGTTAGTTACAAGTAGATTCTTGAAAAGAAGTTGAGCCTTTGTTTTAGTTCATAACCTCTAGGGAAAAAAAAACAGTCATAGCCCACAGGATGATAAAAATGAGTAAAGTGAACAGCTTAAGGAGGAAAAGACATATGTACAGCTGAAAAACTCGAGAACACCTTCAATTAAATCAATAATTCTCCCAACAGCATGGGAGGGAACAAAAGTGCTTTAGTGGTCAGGAGTTAATCTAGAAAATCTACCACCTAATCAATGTGAAGGTGCAGGCTGAGAAGCAAATGCTGGTTTAAGCTGCTTAAAAAAAATCATTATGTGTGCTTTGCCATTTCCCAAACCTTCAAAAAGATCACATTTTCACCAGAAGGTGCTGGGGAATGGGCAAGAATTAAAGCCCTCATTTTCATACCACAGCTTCTAAGAAAACAAGGCATCATGCAGACAACTGAAACTGCAGAGGGAAAAATAGACTCATGATTTGATGGGGAAAGCTGAGTAACACATATTTTAGAATTTCAGAGAACCACGGTGATTTGATGGTATCTGTAAGGAGAGGAATGGCAGATAGAAGATATTTCAGTAGCAGACAACACGCATTTTCCACACACAGGCAGCAAAATGAGTTTGCTTACACAGATAGATGCCAGCAGATGTCAAACTAGGCTGTCACTGGGCAGTTGCACAACCATATAAATATTAACACTGTGGGCAAAATGAGAAACCTTGCTGGGAGCTTCAGAGCATAAGAAGCAAAACAACTAATGAGTGGGGAAAACTTCCACTAAAAAATAAAGGGAAAGTAGGCATTAGGACATATGAAGCACTTCAGTAAGGTCAACAGCTAATCTTCCCTTACAATGTGCACTTTTCTAAGGTGGTCTGTGTGTTCTGCTCTGCTATGTAAATATTAAAATTTACCTTCTGGATGTGATTCCAGCAAAAATGACAATTGGTCAGGTACAAACTGAACAATAATAACACTGTTTGCTATGTGAACATTCTTTCTTTTTTGACAGGAATTCTGGAGTTGGGAATAAGTCCACCTGGGTTAGCAGATGTGTGGCATACTACAAACTATCTGTTGTTCAGATCATTTTTCTTTCTACCACCAACTTCACATTCCCACAGGCTCCTTTCTACAATATAAATTCCCTGACTGATACTTTCAGGTGTAGCCAGAAATGTCAAATCAAACTTACCTCTTGTGGGCTTTCACCTCCAGCTGCAGAACACATCCTGATCAGCCAGCCTCTGCCTGCGAGGACTACGAACACCTGTGCAGCTCAGACCTGCTGGGACCAACATGGCAAGCAGGTACCATGGCTCAGCCTGGCTGTCCACTACACCTCCTTTCCAACATGCACAGAACAAAAGAGTAAAGCTGCAAATCTCAGTGCAGATGCCTCTCAAGCTGTGGCAGTGTTCCCACATATTGCAGTGGGGGAGAAGGAAGTGTATTCCTTTTGCCATATCAAAACTAAATTAGCGACATTTCTTAAAAATGGTCTGAGCTAAACACAAAATTATTGCCATTGAAACAGCTGACTGACTTTATTGGAGACTAATTTACTCTTTCCTCAGATCCATGCAACAAATGAAATATTTTGGGGTAGGGAAAAGGCAACTTACTACAAATTTGCTTTGTGTGTCTTTGTTAAAATTATAACAGTCAAAACAACAGTCAAGAGCACTATACTTTCCCCTCAGACATCAAGTGGCACTGTTACTGTTATTACAGAAGGCTTCATTTCATCTTAATGAAAGGAATAGCTTTATCAATTATTGTATGAATAACACAGGTTATCCTTGATAAATGGACTTGTAATTGAAAGCAACAATGGGCAATCGTCACAAATATCAAACATAACTTGAGAACATATAAGAAATATGTCTTGTAACATTTCTTGTAACAAGAAATATGTCTTGCATATCAAAAAGGATTGTGAAATATACATTCTGTGCAATTTCCTTCTTATCTAATAGCTTTATTCTTTGTAATTTGGAGAAACACTGGATCAAACAAGAGTCAATTACAGCCATGCATTGTTATCGAGCAAAAAACAAGTCTTAATAAGGTTTGTACCCTATTTAATCACTGTGTCATAGTAATAGAGAAACTATTTATTAATATTAAAAATGTTACCTTATTTTAATTACAACTAGATATGGCATTACTCCTCCAAACCAATTATGCCACATAAGACTAAAAATAAATAATTCAGACAGTTTCACTTCAAAGAAATCCATTAGGGTCTTGTTTGGGAATACTTTGATCCTGTTTTATACTTAGCAAAATTTAGCTGTGGAGAAATATTCTCTCCCAGCTGCAGTAAATAAATGTGACCAGCTGCACCCCCACCAGGCTGTGCTCAACCTCACCCATCATTTTAATTTAAGCTCTGGCAGACTTGGTGTGGGAACTAGGCAGTGGGAACCATGAAGGAAGACTGAAATGCAAGAGCCACTCACATGCTACTGGAAAACAAAGCCATGAGCAGCAAGAGGTACCTTTAGAAGAACTGAACCCCAAACAATTTCTTTCTCATTATTAATAGAAATAATGCAAAAAAGGTGGACCAAAAAAGTTGAACTAATCAAAAAAAAAGGGGGGGAAAAAGATGTGCAGTTCTATTTGCCTCACACCATGAAAGAACATGGCTAATAATCATTTCTCATGCTGACTTACAGAGGCACAAGATTGAAATTAATGCCCAAGTAAAGCATGACTACTATGTTGACTGCTCAGGAATGTGCATTTTCTCAGAACCTCACCAAAGTCCACCAGTCTTTGCATTTTAAACAAAGGCTGCCCAAACAGGACCTCGCTAGTGCTGAGCACATTCTGGGAAGTGTAATTAGTTCAGCTGCAGAGAAGGGGATTCAGGACAGGAATCTGCTGCTGAACTTGCAGAGAACTGCAGTGGAAATACAGGAGGTGCTTCACTATCTCCTGCTCCACACACATGGATTACCAGACCCTTTTTGGAGTATCTCTGTTCAACATGCCACCCTAGAATCATTTCTCCTAACCATCTGGTAAATGGGATTATTTTCTTGTGTTATTGCTCCTGCTCCCACTTATTTTTTTATATTTCTCAATTGCATTAAGCCTCTGTTTGAGATTTCAAAGCTTTTTCTCTGGCAGCTCTTACAAATGTCTCATTAATTCTTCCTCTCCAACTCTGCACCATGCACAACAACATTCTCATTTTGGTTTTGTTTATTTTCTTCAAATCCATAAAGAAATTTTAGAAGAAAAAATACTGAAATCTTTACCAACATACACCTCTATTTATGTATATCAAGTGAACCCCTTCTAAAATTGCATCAAGACATTAAAGTACCCCATGAAAATAAAGAGGAAGCAGGAAAAGTCTCATGATGAAACAGCTGCTTCCAGGATTTGCTAGAGAAAGCTACAGTCATGTTCCTTTTGCAGATAATAAACTGAGTCCGTGCAACTGGAGAGGCAGGGTGTGGATTAATAACAGCTTCTGCAACAGTAATAATGTGTCTGTATTACTTGTTTTTCAGAAGAGCAATTTTCTCCACACTAATAAATCTAACTGCAGAAATATGGCTTATGTCACAAAAGTGCATTGCAGCAGTGTAGTCTTTATCACCGAGGTGAGAAATACCTTTTATGTTTATTAATACACTGTTTTTAAAACATATCTTAAAAATGTAAGCAGTGCCATTACACATATTCAGTGAAGCCAAGATGCATTATTCATGATAGCTGTGATAAGCCACTTGTCCTATAATGCTTTATCCACGCTGTGGCTCCTCCGTGGTGACTTTCAAAGGCAGAGAAGCACAGAGGCAATAACAGCTCCAGCAAAGCTCTCATTTCCTGCAAGTGGGATGCTGAGCAGGATCACTGCAGCATCTGCCCTGAAAACTCCCCACCTGTGACAGCCACGAGTCTTTCCTGGGAGGGGTAATGGCTCCTCTGCATAGGGAAGTGGCCACAAGCACTAAAAAATCACAGACATCACACACTGCCTTTGCAAGTTTTTGGGTAGTGGGTATCCAATCTGCTACAGGTATTCCATGCATTTCACGATCCTTGTAATTTGCAGTGTTAGGACTTGTAGAGAAGGCAAAAGAGCATGGATTTTAGGATAATTTGTGCCTGGGAAATTTCCAACCACATTTCCCACTCAGAGGTTGAACTTGTCAGGTTGGTGTGCTCTTGTTTCTGGTCCAGCAACGAGCATAAATGAAAAACCTCTGAGTAAGGCCATTTGATCTCATTAGAATTAAATGATTACATAGGTCCTGTGGTGCATATCAGACACTCCACTATGGCTACACATTTATCCCATGGAAATTATTTCTGAAGGCAGTGACAAGCAGCACTTAACTCCTACTGACTTCAAAAATGAGATACTGATTTGAGAGGGCTTTGACCCAATTCACGCCTGTAAATGGAAATTTTATTAATTCCATTGAAATATCCTTTAATAGATCAGGAGAGATCCCAAGTTACTCTTTTGCAATGGGCAGAGACATAAGAACTCTCTAATTGATTCTGGTCAAATTTCTATGAAGTCAAACTGTGGCAGGTTTAGCTGGGGCAGAATTAATTTTCTTCATAATAGCTGGTACAGGGCTGTGTTTTGGATTGTGTTAAAAACAGTGTTGACAATTCAGGGATGATTTTTTAATTGCTGAGCAGGGGTTAGAGAGTCAAGCCCTTTCCTGCTCCTCGCCCCACACATCAGTGAGGAGGCTGGGGGTGCCCAAGGAGCTGGGAGGGGACAGAGCCAGGACAGCTGACCCCAGGCACCTACCAGATCAAATGGCACCATGCGCAGCATATAAAGCTTGGGGAGAAAAAGTAAGTTTGGAATGATGATATTTGTCCTCCCAACTCCACGAGTGATAGAGCCCAGCTTTCCTGGGATGTCTGAGCACCCACCACACATGGAAGTGGTGAATGAGTTCCTTGTTTTGCACTGCCTGTGTGAATGGCTTTACCTGTTAAACTGTCTTTATCTCAACCCTCAAGTTTTCCAGCTTTTACCAGTTGTCTCCCCCTTCCACAGGGGTGGTAGGAGGTAGAGTAGGGTGAAGGGGAAAAGGGTGAGCATTTATGTGGGGCTTAGTTGCCAGATGAAGTGAAATCATGACTGAAGTTCAGAAAAAATTCACTATATCCTAGTGGAACTATATTGGCATTATCCCAGAAATGCATCAGACCTGCTTTGGATGTGTTGCCCTTCCCTGAGGCTGACAGGGCACAGAATATCAACATGCAATTCATGCTCTACCAGGAACTACATGGTTTGTCACATGCATTTCCATTTCACTGCTCAGAAACCATCACTAAGAGCTCTCCAAACACCTCAGTTTACTTCTTACCCATCCCTAACATGGTCCCAGTTCTTGAGTAGTTTATCTTTGATAATAACATTTTTTGTGAATATTTCTAGTGAGAGGGCAAGACAACATGTACACTGGAAAACATCAGAACTATTCTAACAAAAATTTAATACTTCATCAATAAATGAACTCAATGGGAAAAAATATTCTGAGGACACCAATGCTTTACACAGCAGTCTCTACACATGGATTCAACTGACATACTACAGCAACTCATAGAACCAGTTGGGAGAAAAATATTAAGTCTGGAGCTTTTTAATGATTCACAGAAAAACAAATCTGACTTCTGTGGAGATGCTGACTATGTAGCATAGCAGAACATGGTCTAATACAGAACTTTTTTAACATTAACCTTAAATTCCTGCTGGCATCAAATGGAAAAATCTAACAACCATAAGGAGAAAAAGACAAGTGCCACACAAAAGCTCACTGACAACACTACAATAGCAAAGTTGAAGACAAAAGAGTTGGAAATCCCAATCTCTGAAACTTCATTATTTCTGACATCAGCTGGCATTCTGTTAAAACATCAGTATATATGCATACAAACCACAGAATTAGGCATATGAAAAGTACCTGGGAAGTCTTTTGGCAAGACAGAAGGCTTTACTGGTCTTTTATTCGATGTTGTACAAACAATTGCCATGATATTCTATGGTCTGTTTGAAATGTTCCTCTAAGTTGCCTTTTTTCCTTATTTTTTTTTTTTACTTTAGATGAGGGGGAAAATATAAAATGTTCAAGAAGGCTGTGAATTTTTTTATTTGGGGTGGTTTTTGTTGTTGTTTGGTTGTGTTTTATCACGGGAAGGTTGATTTTTTTAAAGCAACTCATTCATAAAGGACTATCAGTGAAGTTTCTTTGATTTTTCTCAAGAACACATTTTAAACTAGCTTTACCAATAGAAAAGATGTTGCCAGCACATATTTTATTTTTATCATTTTTTAGTTCAGATAATCTAGAGAACACTTTGCCCTTAGTTACTTCACCATTGAATTCAGCCAAAGGGTAAACTCCACAGAAAAGTGCAGATGCTATCAGAAAAATTGAAGAAACGAGATGAAAAGGAGAAGAATTTTAAAAGGAAAGCAAAAATGCTGAAAGGCATAAAAATAAAGAAATATGGAAAACCATTCACAACTTAGCTAAGTCACCATGAAAAAATATATCAGGATTCTAAATATTCAACTCTAGCAGGATCATGGTTTCCAGATCCTTTGTTCTCCACAAGAATCTGCCTTAATGTTCAAGAATCCTCCCTCACCAGCAAGTGCATCAACGCTGCCAGTCTTGGCAAGAGGAGCTGCTGTCCTGGGGCCAGTGAAAAAGCACAAGGATCCACAGACATCTCCAGGAAGTTCCAAATGTCATTCGGTTTCAGACAGAACAACCTCCACTCAGAACTGGGCTGAGAAGGGCTCTCAAAAGGTATCTACACAGAGACCCCTTCCTGTTATTGCTGAAACAAAACATTTTTCCCCTGGTTCTCTCACTAAAACCTTCTGTATCAGCCTATGCAAAAGCAAAAAACTTGCACTTTTTCATTTTTCTCCAGCGAGGCAGGAAATGAGCAGTGCAACTTCATCATCCAGTGGTCACATAAGGCCTGGATGGATGAGCAGTAAAGTAGAAATTTTGCCATTCCTTATTCTACCTAGAGACACAGGAACTGTGCTGCCATCACGTCTGAAAGGGCTGGTCCCCAAACACACTCTGGCAAGATTACAATCTACTCATCCAGAGGAAAGAACTCCTTAGTCTGAAAGTGTCATTACAGATAAACTCTTCCTAAACTCAAAGGTAAGCAGGTATTCTGAGGGTAATGTGTATTTACAACCTGGCTTATGCATGCAAAATTTGGACCATATTGGGTTTGCTTCCTCTGTTTCTCATTGAATGAAAAATAATTACATAAAAGACTATTTGTCTCTGAGCATCTCCATAAATTAACAAGAAAAATTCTTGAAGTAATTGAGGTTGGAAGCCATAATTGAATTGAAAGCATTTCTACCAATCTGTGATTCTTTACAAGACAAGTGATATTCTCTTCAACACTTACTGGATCCAGCACTCTGCCTTCTCTAGTGCATTACTACATTAGGAAAAGCAGCTGGTGATAAACATGCAGCACTCCTTCAGTTTAATAATAAGTGTATAGAACCTAATGATTTTGGCAAGCTTTTAACATTTTATTACTGGCAATGTGTTTGCAGTACTTGTGTAACACAGCAATAACAAAGAAAACAAAATTGTCTGCTGCTCCAAATGTTTACAGAGTGCAGATGCACAAGCTCTTTGCATATCTGATAGAGGTAGGGCATAAATCAACCTCTTCCACTTACACTGCACAAAGCTTATCTTAAAAGCAAGTAATGAACCAAATATACTGTGGGAAAGATCTTTTCCACCAGAAAAAAAAAAGTTTTACTGTCACACCAGACTCTTTCAAAGGGACTCATGAGTTCTCAAAGGGACTTATGAGTTCTCAAAGTTAATGGCATATAATTAGGAGATTCTGGAAAAATGATGCCTTTGAGTTTTTACTGGTTTCTCTCAGAGAACTTTGAAGCTTCACTCCAGTTGAAAGACTGTTCCATAAATGCACTATGAAACTCAGATGTCAATGCCTCAAAGTTCTTCTCAGGACTGTACTTCTGTTCCTTTCTTTATGTTCATGGCGATTTCTGCCTGAGCTCAGATGCCGAAGACTGCACAGTGACAGGAGGGACAGCTGCTTAAAAGATCAGATTTACAGCTATTCCTGAAGATTCAGTCTTTTTCTAATACACCATTAATGTGTAATAAAAATACTCCCCAGGAATGCAAAGCCACTGCTGGACATTAATAGTTTCACCATATGAAGATGTGAAGTTCACAGAAATTGCCATGGTATTTAAAAGTTCTCTAACATGTGTTTAAACTCTTTGAGGCATGCTATGCTCCTGTATTATCAAGTGATAGGTTTGCAATCAGTAAGTTCTCTGAAGCATTGTAAATGGAGATATTCACATTAACCAGAACATCACTCCATCTGACTCACACTGCCCTCCAGGAGGCAAGGCCCAGAGGGATGCTGGACACAGGCACTGGAGGAGCCAAAGGACACAGGATGTGTAACAGGCAGATTGATGTCCTGGTGTTCACATCCTTTTCATCAGCTAAGCTATTTAGTTCTCTTATCTACATTTTCTACACTTTTCTTCAATCTTAGATCAGCGAGAAGGACAGACACTGCAAAGTCCACCTTAAATTCAAACAGAATTTCTGTTAAATATCCCAGTAATGACTCTCTTCAGAAGAAGCTAAGGAGCCTGTAATAGTGGAGAGAATGGCAATGGTTTGAAATTATTCTAATAGAGGATATTAAAGAGCTATCCAAGCATTTAATATTGCATTCATGGCAAAAGAACAGGGAAACAAACTAGTGGTTCAGTTTCTACAGGACTTCTCACATTTAAAAAACATGTCATTCTGCTAAAGAAAAACAAAATACTTTATCGGTATCTTTCTCTTAAGCAAATTCACTTGAATCATTCACAATTCTGTCATTTTGTGATTTTTACGTTTTTACTACATCCTTTCAAAATGGAAGTAGAATGAGTATGAAACTTGTCTAGTTCATGGCCATGCAGAAAGCAAAAGGAACTTGGGTATGGCTAGAGAAATGTGGCAAGCCTGGTCTGCTGCCACAGTGTCAGTTGAGAGTGGTGCAGCGATGGAAACAAAGGACGGGCTGGATGGAGTAACCCAAATCAGAAATACTTTTAATAAACAGTAAACCAACAAACAGGACAATCCCAACAGCAGCCATAGGAGCACTCCAAAAAGAAGGGTCAGGCTAGATACAGAGTATACTGGGGGGAGGAATCAGAGTAAGGGTCCAATGAGGAATGACCATTAGGAATATGTAAAACTCTGCACCAAGTGACAACCAGTCAGGGGGAAGAACTGGGGAACCTTCTAGAACTACAACCTTACATGAACAGAGCTGTTACCACATTATTTCCATTTCCCAGGAGTCAAAGCTGCTTGAATCATGCTCACCCTAAGTTGAGCAAAGGTCTACAGACCAGACCCCCATGGTTTGAAGTTGATACATTCAAGCAGCTGAACTCCCCCACAGGAACCTTTCAGAACCATAAGAATGTTATTGATCAGTTGAGAGTTTCTGGGAATAAAGTAACAAATTATACCAAAAAGAATTGCTTTCTGTTGTAATATTAGAATTCTGTTGCTCCTAGTAGTGTCTTTTCTCTCTCTGGGTTAAGTCTCTGTGCTGTTACAGCTGGTGAGAGGCACAGAAAAGAGCAATGATAAAAGGAAGAAAAGCACCTCCTTGCTTAAAGAGACACAGGTGGCACCAGAAACAGGAGATATCTGACCTCCACACCCTAGCTGATCTTAGGAAGTTTTTTTTACCACAGGTGGTGGTGTGGGATTTTTTTCAAAATAGACCTCAACTTTCCTAAGTAGGCACTGGTCCATAATTAGATAAACATGAGTCTTCACAGATTCCTGCAGGAATTTCTGATGGCAAGCAAACTGAAGTGCTAAAATGTGGTCTTAAGATTCTTTTTTCCTGGGCATTTAGTCTGGCAAAAGCTCAGCTAGTGCAAGAACTCAGGAAGCATCACAAAGACACCTGAAACAGGCACACTTAACATTCACATGAATATTTATGGCAGTGTTTTGCACTATTGACTCTGCTCTTGTTACTGAACAAAATCAATTTATGTTAATTAGTGACTGTATACTTTTGGGCTGTGGAAGGTCAAAATATTGTTTTGCTATTATTGCTAATTAATATTTTTCTATGGCTGCAAAGAGTAGCTAACTTGATTCTTATTTTAAATCTAAGTTGTGACAAAACACAGGGAGCAAACTTTTCCATTCTTAGGTCAAATTTGGAAAGTAAGATTATGGAAAAGTTATGTTGTTGAAAAGTATCCCATATATTTATACATGCACTTGTGGCATGCTTATTCCCTCAATTAACATGTAGGGATAAGAACAAAGAAGCAGGAGAGAAAAAAGTGCCATTTATTGAACTCAGTCTTCCCATATATTTACATAAGGCATAAATATTTTTTTTATCCTCAGAACTTGATTTCTGTAGCACCAGTGAATGCAGATACTTACTGTTTAAAAAAAACAAAACCTCAAAGGGAACACAGACCAATTTTGCCTTCACTTAGAACATTCCTGCTGAACACTGGGGCAGGCCATTTTAAAATTAAACACTTTCACTTTTTCATTTTAAATATGCACTAAGAAAACTGTATTTTGAATAGAGAATTATTTTAACTTCGGTTCAAATTTCATTGCACATCCTAATACCCCTATAGTCAAATTTTCTCCAGGACACTTCAGAGAGTAAGTGAATATGTAGTGAAAGCTCAGGATTCAAACATGTTCCCTCACTTATTGTATAAAATGCCTAATAAAATACTATTGCAGACTGAGAACAAAATTGCAGAGGTTCATAACCATGTCTAGCCAACCCATATGTCAATAATGGACAACAAAGGATTCTTCCCAGTGTTTGCCAATCAAAGCCCAGCAACACAATTCAGCAGCCATTTAAAAATAAAAGCTTTTGTTAAAGCCCATGAAAAAGCAGCTGCTTTGTTCCATTTTTCATCACGCCCCAAAATTACTCCACTTTACTCATTATTTCTCTTTCAAATGCAAGGAGGGAGAGTCTGAAGAAGGAAACAATGTTTGAAAGAGTAGTTAGAATGCCAGAGAGCTGCAAACTTAACTGCAGAACCTTGCCCCTTGCTTTGCCATTGAAAAAATTTATAATGAAACACTTCCAGGAGATTTGATTTTTCAGGTAAATAATTGCCCTGATATCAGTGAATGACCTCTAACTGAAGTGCTGATGTGCTCCAGGCACTTTACTGAAGGAAGATCTGAGTTACCATATGTGATATGTATACATTAAACTTCTTAAACGTGAATTGTAAGAAAACACACATTTGTGAAAAGCAATTGACATTTTACACCATTAGTAACTTCAAACTAATTTTTAGAAATCTTCCAAGCATTAAATTATGTGTTATCTAATTATTGTCCTTTATTATTTGCATAAATGAATTTTCATTTTCTTGAATACAACTGCTAAGATACTCAAGGTCAGTGATGTGTTTTGTGTTCCCTGATAGAATACTAAATAATTACTGCACAGCCTACAGTGTCTTGGTCTTCAGCAAAAATCTAGTGTTCAGAAACACACACAAAATTATAATTCCTATTAACCAGAAAATCCCCAGCTTCCTCCCCTTTTCTTTCAGGTTTATAGCTACACACTCTGAAAGTGGAAATGTGCTTAGGAGCTGATTGCACCAGCTTGGAACTCTCTTGTCCCTAAGGAGGGCAAAAACAATCACCTGTAAAATTTAAGTGCAAGTATTGTTTCAACACATTTCTTGTAAACAGAGAGGTTTGCAGGAGTTCAAGACCTGGCTGAGAAACAGGAAGAAAATAGGACATAGAGGGAAAAAACCAAACCAAACCACACACTGGAACTCAATCGACACCCTCCTGCAGCTCTGGGTGCAGTGGGTGCTCCAGGGTAGTATTTGAGTCCCTTCATCTCACTGCCATAAAATGTGAATAGTATTGGCAACTTTAGGCTGAGGGTACACGATGGAGAAGCGTCCCCAACCTCTTTCTGGTTTTGCCTTTAACACCTACGTATTTGAAATAGTTGCAGTTAACTTCTCTAAAAAGTAGCAAATTCCCCTGAAAAGTTGCTGTGAGGTTTATGTGTGTGGATCTTGCAGGATTAGGTTTTAAGTCTCTAAGGAGAAATTGCAGAATAGGTTCTATTTCAGATTACATGATGCTGCAAACACTGGACAGCCTGCTTAGCTCCACTTCCCTGCAGCATCCACCACATGGAACACCCCTGTTGTCCAAGTACTTCAAAGACACAGGACCTTAGCCTGCAAAGCAATTTAGAACTAAAGGAACGACATTTTCATTTTCTATTCATTTATCACTGTCCTTGGGTCCTTACAGAATTTTTCTGCTTCACCTTTGATAGTCATGGTCTTTTCTTGCTGTAACCCTGCTGAGCTGTACCTACTTAAATCCACTGAATTTCATGCCAAATGACTACTCTATAATGCTGCTTTCTTAACAGACATATATTTTACAGAATAAGTTAAACATTAATCATGGCCTAATCTTTTAATTCACTTCAGAATTCAAATTTAGTGTCCAAAATACAGTCATTTTATAGAACACCTACAATTTCTGCATATCAACCACCAACAAAGTGGGAATTATTTGAAAAAAATACATTTTTCCCAGTGTAATTTTCAAATTATATAAGCACATTTTTGCTACTACCCAAGAAGAAATAGCATTATACATATACATTCAGAAAAGAGAAAAATGTAATCTAATGACTATTACTTCAGGCTTCATTCATCAGGCATTTCTGGCTACCATCATGGAGATTGTTACCTTGGCATTTTTTGGCCAAGGATGAGAGTGCTAATTCTAAGTCCTTTGACAGGCAGTGCCTGAAAAATAGAAAGCAATAATATCTCCTGGTAGATTTGCCGATAAAATATCTGACAATTACATTTTTAACTGGGGGGGAATCAAAATGTCTGATATTCTAGGTCAGGATGATAGAACTCCACAAATAAGAGGAGAAGAAAAAATTTCAATCTTAAATCTGCCATAGATGATTACATTCCACGTAAATCTCACAAAGACATGAGAGCTGTGACTTCCTTCACCAAGGTGAGCAGATGCTGAGCAGCTGCATCCCTCAGCAAAGCAGGGGATTGCAGCACACGGGATTTCCTGAGCTGGGGAAAACAGAGCAGCACCAGGATCCACTCAGAGCCAGCAGATCCTACAGCCCAAGGCAACAGCATACACAGAAGGGAGGGGCCCTGCTGGGAGAAATGGGCTGAAAGCAGGAGGTTGCTGAAGATTTTAAAGTGCTCAAGTGACCTTGCAGCTGGGGATCACCCTTGATAAACACGTGAACAGCCACCAGTGATCCTCAAGCATGGACCAGTTTCATTGGTGCCTTTGTCTGCACTCTGTTCCTCTGCCCAGGCGTCCCTTGGGCAATCTGCTGGTTAGTGAGGTGAAGGAAATAAATTACCCACATTCCAAGGATGTCTTATCTCTAAACTTAAACAACAAAATACTGTTCTGCATCTATTTCTACTTAGAAATACGTGGGTAGAGAACAGCATGGTACTTTAGGTAAACAAAGTTAGGTATGGGAAATATCATGATTGTGCCTTGTCATTGCCTGTGCTTCCAGCTTTTGTTGATCATGAGCTGCAATTACTGACAGATTGCTGTGAGCTATTCATACCAGAAGGATGCTGTTAACTCCTGCTTCAGTCATCTAACCTCTGACTGCAGCAGCTTTGAGCCAGTACTGGGACATCAATGACACTGAGAGGGCCTGAGCTTTCTCTTTTCATGTACATGTACATTAAAATGGCAATAGTGTAAACAAACTGCTCATTAAAAACCCAGGCACACCCATCACAGTGAGGTCATTACAAAGGAGCAGTCAAATATATTGACCTGATATCTGAGCTCTCCAGGATCCAGCTTATAAAGTATGAACCTGGGAACAGAAATATTAATAGGAGCACAGGACAGTTTGATCTGCATGGGTCAAAAGGAGGGTTTGCATACTCATGAGTCTCCCTCCTCTGTGGATGTGGAACATTTGACTTGGAGATTGCCTACAGAGACACGTCTGCAAGATCACAGCCTAAAACAATTTCTGGCAACTGCAAGGCTTTTCTGCACCAAGAGCCAGAGCTGGAACAGGAGCTCAGCAGAGAGATGCCAAGCAGCAGTGGCTGTGCAATGCAAAGGTGCTGAGTACAATCTGTAAACATGCTCTGGTGTCAGCCTCTTCTGTAAACATAAATGCCTTCTCATCCCTGGAAGCTTTAACATTCCACAGCTTATTGGCCATAAAACTTTCTTTGGGTAGGTAATTTGTGCCCCACCAATATAGAAAAAGAATAGGACAACTTTTATAAATAAGCAGATGTTGTTCATTTTTATTTCTCTCCTGCCAAGAACTCATTTACTGTAAATTCCCTCCATCTGGCAGGAAGCTAATCTGAATATGAATCAATGTATTCAAAAATAACTTCAAAAATTTCAGACATTCATAACAGGGCTTTTCCTGTACAATACCCTTTTCCAGTCATTCTACTCAGACAAGCAAGCTTTTCAAAGTAAATCAAGCTGAAATACTTTCAGAGAATATTTCAACTTGAATTTTTTATTAATTCTATCATTATAGTATGAACTTACTTTGATTTTTCTGCTGTCCATAAACAAATATTTTCAATGAAGTAAAGCAGAGTATTCAAAAAAACTTGGGGTAGGAGGGAAGTAATAATTGTCTATATTCAGTGCATATAAAAATAATGTGCAATAAGACTGTCTTAAAATTGAATTTTAAACATGAGTTTTACAGTTCTGGCCCTTATTTTTTAAATGCTCTCTTCCATCACTGAAAGAGGTAAGTAAATAGAGATACAGCCTTTAACAAGAGCAGTTCAGGAATAGCATCCAACAACAAAATAATGCTATAACTAAGGTTTAGCTGCCAGCTCTGTATAAGTTACATTTGTACCAAGTCAGCAGAAAAATCTTGTCTACAGAACTTGAGAATGATGAATAGATGCCTTTCTAATGAGAAAATAGAGAAGTGAACTAACAAAGCACCCTCCCCTAATTATCTGTGAAAGTACTATATCTTTTTTCTAGTCAGTAACTGCAGTTAATTAGAGGAACAAGAATATGTTTCTTGTTGGGAAGAACTTCAAATCAGGGTAAAATACCTATACTTAGGAAAGCACTTAAACACATATATATTATAGGTATGTGCTCAATATTCACTTAAGATTTAATTCTACCTATATTCATATTGAGGCTTTTAGCCTCCCAGTCAGGAAAATGCTAAAGGTGCCATCCATTCTGAATTAGGAAAAGCATGTGTTAAAATTTTAATAGTTTAACTTCTTATACTTAAATCTGAGCAGCTGCTTAAGCACAATGAAGTACTAAGGCTAAAGCAATCAGCATCAAATTCTGAGTTTGGGGGGAATAATGCAGAATGGAAAAGAAATGTGTTCCTGAGGACTGAGAAGTGCATCCCGTTCTAAACAGAAAGAGCAATATAAAAGAGAACAAAAAAAAACAAAAAAAAATTACTTAGAGGCAAGAAGAGTTGCAGAACCGAAATGGGCAAGGAAAAGGAAATGCTGATGAAACGAGCAGCACTCCGAGATAGCTTCGGTATTGTGTGGGAGGAATGCGCTGCCGGCAGGAATAAAGAGACGCCTGAATGAGAGCGGATTCACTGCGGGAGGGAGGCAGGGGAGGCGACTGCCCTTCCACTGCCCCGAGCCAGCCATCCCAGCTCACATCACAGGGCCGGGCCCAAACAGAGGGACCAGTGACAAGGGGAGCACACAACTGGAAAGCATCACAGAATGATTTTACAGATTTAAAGTTTGGAAATAAATTATTCAGAGGATCCAGAAAGGACAGAGGTTAAAATAACTAGATATAGAAAATAACCTCCTGTTACACACACTAGAGCTGCAGCAGTGGGGACAGGGATGGTTTTGTACCTGCTTCTGTCCAGCAGAAGAAATCCTACATGCAGCTGAGAGATTCTCCAGGTCATTAGGATGCTCCTGCTTTGAAAGGCACTTGAATTGTGTCTGCTCTAAGGACAGCAGTGGAGCAAAATATTTTGCTCAGCTGGTTTTTGGCTCCAACTCAAAAAAAGTCTTTTTCACAGAGTTTCGATAATATTTACTTAGTGCATCAAAAAAGCAAAAGAGAAGACCAGAGTGCTCAGCTTTCTAGTTAGAAGATATAAACCATCAAGGTTATAAATCCATCCTGTGACAATCCCTCCACCCCTTCTGTTTTTCACATGTATTTTGTGACACATCTCAAAGGCCTCTACATTCATTTCTCCCAGACCACACTCTCACTTGATGAGACAGTTTATCATCATCCTCAGCCTGGAGAGGCATTTGCACCCCTAACAACCTCCCACTATCCAAGAAATGCAGCAGGGCAGGGAGGTGAAGTCACAGCACAACTCTGGCAGCTGTGAGCATAACCAGCCCTGAACAGGGCCTCAAAGTTTTGTGCTGGAATTTCCAGGCTAATTATTGGATTAAATACAGAAATATTTGCATTTTCTTTTTGTACAGGACACCCTTGAGCTGCTCCCGATTTCCATGAGGAACAGTCTGTACTTTCTCACTCCATAGTTTCATCAGCTATTCACCTCATCCCTGATTCACCTGTAGTTTTCAAATATTTTGTTAATTAAAATCTAAAAAAAGCATGCTTGCTGAATGTAAAACAAAAAACCCACCCATAAAANAGTTTCATCAGCTATTCACCTCATCCCTGATTCACCTGTAGTTTTCAAATATTTTGTTAATTAAAATCTAAAAAAAGCATGCTTGCTGAATGTAAAACAAAAAACCCACCCATAAAAAGTGGCAAAATGGAATCTCCTCTCCCATTAGTAACTATATGCAGTAAAAAGAAGTACACTACAAAATCTCTGATGAAATATATAAAGGAGATATTTTCATTTAATTATTTCATTAGTGTAATATAGGGTTTATTACAAGTACTTTACAAACTACTGCATTTCACTTAGAGGTTTTATGTGTGCAAAATGGATTAATTATTTAGTAGCTTTTTGTGTAATTGAAGACATAACTTTAGAGGAAAATTCAGGGGAAAACTAATCTAAACTGCAAACCATATCATTCAAAAGGCTCTTTAAAATACAGCATAAATTCTGATTGTTCAAATGAAAGCACTGTATAAAGTCATGACCTTAATAGCCAGATAGGGTTCTCCTCTCACTATTTCATTTGACTTACACGATACTCTGAAAAAAATGAAAAATCTACTTGGATTATAATGAGAGTAGTCTAGGCAACATTTTTCACAAAAAAAAAAGAAGTGTGAATAGAAACCAACTATTGTAGCACTGTCTAGTTACACGAAGTTTCCAGAAGGAAAATACAAGTCATATTTTAATATAAACTTCATAGCAAAAGGATATTATGTTTTATAAATCAGAATAGTAATTCAGTAAAGTAATCCTAGTATATATATTCCTAAAATTTTAAGCTGAAGTACAATTTTCCTTGTAAAATAGGACTAGTACATTCAATCTGCTCATATACTTACCCAATTTAAAGATTGCTCTAGTCAGTTAAAAATAATATCAATATTCTAAACATTTAGATGCAGCTGTGGCCACACTGAACTACAAACATCATGAAGCAGATGTGGGTTATTTATTCTGGAATGCAATTCAGCACAGTTATACTTACGTGGTGTAGCCCCCATATGGCACCATTGCTTTTTCCTGTACATTTCCTCTGCATTTTCAAGCAGACAGCTCAGCTTGCTTACCCTTGCTCTTCTCTTAGTCCCTGAACACCTTCAGTTTTCCCAGTTGCACTGCAAGACCTCTGAATCCCTGCCAACTATTTATGAAACAGTGAAATGCTGATTTTGATTAAGTTCCTTGCTAGCAAGAAGAGCACCAGCATGGAAATCACATTCAAATATGCCACGTTTGAAAAACACCCATCACTCTGGGGCAACACCTCTTCCCAAAACAACCAAAGGAGTTTGGCTGTGATAGTCAAAAAGCAACACCAGCAATATACCAGGATACTGGGAGAAGCAGCTTTGCTTCTGATTCAGTGGCTGCTCTGTAACCTGGAGTTACACTTCCCACTCCATCCAAGAGCCTTCATCCCCTTCAGCTGGCAGAGCTGTTGATATTATCAGAGGCACTCTCAAATTGTAACTCTTCTACAAGGTACAAGCTACAGTGTCAGGATAAGCATTTTCAGGTTTTGGTACATTCACACTTGGATTAAAAATAAAGCCATTGAAAAGACTGTAAAATAGGGAGCTTTAATTAGTGCTTCAAAATTTTCCTTCCAGGCAGCAAATTACACCAGCTCTTGCAGCAGCTAACATATCCATTGCCCTGTTGCTCTGCTGGACAGGAAAACTTGCACAACTTACATCCTCAGTCACATCAGAGGCTAACACTTTGCTAAACAGTGTAACATTCCTTTGGATTCACTCACAGGTCCTTCCTTCCTATTTAAATCAAGTATTTCCTGGTCATTTCTCCCTCATCATTTCACAGGGGGCACACACAGCCCTTTCGTGTTTTATATTTACTGNTTCCAGGCTAATTATTGGATTAAATACAGAAATATTTGCATTTTCTTTTTGTACAGGACACCCTTGAGCTGCTCCCGATTTCCATGAGGAACAGTCTGTACTTTCTCACTCCATAGTTTCATCAGCTATTCACCTCATCCCTGATTCACCTGTAGTTTTCAAATATTTTGTTAATTAAAATCTAAAAAAAGCATGCTTGCTGAATGTAAAACAAAAAACCCACCCATAAAAAGTGGCAAAATGGAATCTCCTCTCCCATTAGTAACTATATGCAGTAAAAAGAAGTACACTACAAAATCTCTGATGAAATATATAAAGGAGATATTTTCATTTAATTATTTCATTAGTGTAATATAGGGTTTATTACAAGTACTTTACAAACTACTGCATTTCACTTAGAGGTTTTATGTGTGCAAAATGGATTAATTATTTAGTAGCTTTTTGTGTAATTGAAGACATAACTTTAGAGGAAAATTCAGGGGAAAACTAATCTAAACTGCAAACCATATCATTCAAAAGGCTCTTTAAAATACAGCATAAATTCTGATTGTTCAAATGAAAGCACTGTATAAAGTCATGACCTTAATAGCCAGATAGGGTTCTCCTCTCACTATTTCATTTGACTTACACGATACTCTGAAAAAAATGAAAAATCTACTTGGATTATAATGAGAGTAGTCTAGGCAACATTTTTCACAAAAAAAAAAGAAGTGTGAATAGAAACCAACTATTGTAGCACTGTCTAGTTACACGAAGTTTCCAGAAGGAAAATACAAGTCATATTTTAATATAAACTTCATAGCAAAAGGATATTATGTTTTATAAATCAGAATAGTAATTCAGTAAAGTAATCCTAGTATATATATTCCTAAAATTTTAAGCTGAAGTACAATTTTCCTTGTAAAATAGGACTAGTACATTCAATCTGCTCATATACTTACCCAATTTAAAGATTGCTCTAGTCAGTTAAAAATAATATCAATATTCTAAACATTTAGATGCAGCTGTGGCCACACTGAACTACAAACATCATGAAGCAGATGTGGGTTATTTATTCTGGAATGCAATTCAGCACAGTTATACTTACGTGGTGTAGCCCCCATATGGCACCATTGCTTTTTCCTGTACATTTCCTCTGCATTTTCAAGCAGACAGCTCAGCTTGCTTACCCTTGCTCTTCTCTTAGTCCCTGAACACCTTCAGTTTTCCCAGTTGCACTGCAAGACCTCTGAATCCCTGCCAACTATTTATGAAACAGTGAAATGCTGATTTTGATTAAGTTCCTTGCTAGCAAGAAGAGCACCAGCATGGAAATCATATTCAAATATGCCACGTTTGAAAAACACCCATCACTCTGGGGCAACACCTCTTCCCAAAACAACCAAAGGAGTTTGGCTGTGATAGTCAAAAAGCAACACCAGCCATATACCAGGATACTGGGAGAAGCAGCTTTGCTTCTGATTCAGTGGCTGCTCTGTAACCTGGAGTTACACTTCCCACTCCATCCAAGAGCCTTCATCCCCTTCAGCTGGCAGAGCTGTTGATATTATCAGAGGCACTCTCAAATTGTAACTCTTCTACAAGGTACAAGCTACAGTGTCAGGATAAGCATTTTCAGGTTTTGGTACATTCACACTTGGATTAAAAATAAAGCCATTGAAAAGACTGTAAAATAGGGAGCTTTAATTAGTGCTTCAAAATTTTCCTTCCAGGCAGCAAATTACACCAGCTCTTGCAGCAGCTAACATATCCATTGCCCTGTTGCTCTGCTGGACAGGAAAACTTGCACAACTTACATCCTCAGTCACATCAGAGGCTAACACTTTGCTAAACAGTGTAACATTCCTTTGGATTCACTCACAGGTCCTTCCTTCCTATTTAAATCAAGTATTTCCTGGTCATTTCTCCCTCATCATTTCACAGGGGGCACACACAGCCCTTTCGTGTTTTATATTTACTGAATGATGCTGAAAAACCCAAATACAAGTTCTGTTTCACTGCCACCCCTCAGGAGTTTGGAAGTTAATTTAAGGTGAGATATGCAAGGGCTAGAGTGATGAACAAGTGGAATGAGAGGCAAAGCACATTAAAGGAGCAGGTTGTTACACAGACCAGCTATGCATACAATTGAATATCAGTATTTTTAAAGACAAATTTAAACTAGGAACTTGTTGAAGTAATAAAATAAAGGCCTTAAGATCCAGTACTGTAAAATCAATTGCAAAATGTTTAATCCCCTACATTATTAATGATAATTGCACAGTTCTGTGTGCTCTAGAAGAATCACTGTCATTCAGTGTGGGGCTTCAGACAATGCAATTGATTCTCCTTACCCAGGAATTCATTTCTGTATTCCTGACAATGCACTATAAGAGCACCACATTTTTTTCTGCCTCTCAGTCTCCATAACTAACTCTTCACCCAGCCCACTAAAATACAGGGGAGGAATTTGGGTCTCATCAATACCTAAATAATAGATGAAGCTGATTTTGAGTAATACTGTTCTGAGTCTCTCAACAGTCAGAACATAAGTTTGCATCCAGGAAGAGATTCACAAGTCCAGAAGCCTTTTCTGAAGTACTCCCTTATAAATTGTTCTGTAAGCAAGAAAATGTCTAAAGCTCTAGAGAAAAAAACCCTTTCTATGGCAAGGCAGGACTAGAGTGGCACAGGAAGGAGATCACACAGAATGGGTGTCTGTGACAATGAAAATAAGATGCCACAACTTTTTGTTCCTTAGTAAGATACAAATAGAACTAGGGGAAACAAGTAAGTTTTACTCTAAGAATAGCTCTAATAGCTGGAACTATGGTTTATACATGTAGCAGAATGAGTTAAAAGAACTACAGTGATAAATCTATCAAATTCCTGATACCTTTTCAGACAGACCTGTCATGCAAACATGACAGGTTTCCTTCAGCCTCATTATAAATTCATCTTCTAATGAGACTGGAATTCTAGTGAAGGGGGCATAAGAGGTATCTACAGTAGGAAAGTTAAAGATCAGGTTATTTAAATACTTATAGTTTTCATTTTAAATTTCATTAGGCAAGCAGGTCTTTTCTATGAAAATATTTTAAAAAATGCTACATCACAAAGAATGTAACACATGGGCCTTTTGTTTGGACAAATGGACAGTTTTATGGTTAGAGAGATTTTAAACATTGTTTTATCCCCTTGCAGAACAGCCATTGAAAGGCCTAAAGGAATATTTTGCATAACTGAGAGAAAAAAGGCAAAGTGAAAAGTGGATGTACATGGAAAAGTGGAAGAACCAAAATAAAAAGCACTTCTTAATAAACAAGGCAAACAAAGAAAAACTTCCCATTTCAGTAATCTGTGTTATTTTCAACAATGTTTAGTAAGCATATATCAGACCCAAGACTAATGTTCCTATTATCAGTATCATAAGTAACAAAAATTAGGAGGAAATGCTCTCTTTTAGTGCCCAGAAACTACTCGTGGTCTGATTTCTCTCTAGCTGTTTGGTAACTGTTCTATCTGGTTTTACTGAGCAAAACTCATTGCATATATAATGACACATTACCCATCAGAGCACCTCACACTTCACCATAGCTGTAGTGCCAGTACTCCAATTAAAAATAAGTGGAATACCTTACAATTAGGCTGTTTTCTTTGCAATCACACCAAATGTGCTTTGTAATGCATTTAAACAGACTGCATTGCAGTTGCTCTTGAAAATACAAATGCTTCCAAATACAAACTATCACTGAAAAACATGCAAATGGGAAAAAAATCATAGAAATAAAGACAAGGCTCAAAACTTAAAGAAAACAAGAATTTCTCTTGCAAATACATGAAGAAACAGGAAGTACAAGTATTTTACATACAAGCAGGATAACTTTACCTTGTACTGACCTTAAAAAATATAAGCAGAGCAGTGAAAGTATAAGGGGAAAAACATACCTTAATTAGATTTAGCCTTCATGAAAGGTGACTGAATTTAGCCAAAGTCATGGAGAACACACCATGAGCATTCTTTATCCAAAATTATCTTTTCTTTCCTCATATGCATCCATAATATAGATTAAATCCTCATAGGATTAAAGTAGCCCTCAGGCCTAAAGAACCAAATGTCACTTCAAGGAATTTCCCTAACCTGGGTCAGTTTCAGAATCCTCTCCTTACACAGAATTCTGGCTCTGTTTCTAAAGTGCTGCCTTTTTCTCAGATCTGTGGGGGTTCATTAACACTTTCAGACAACATGAACCATTCACATTCAGAAAACTCAAAATGTATTTTCTGTGTATCTACCTGTCATTTCTTTTATGCACTTGTGTGTATTCATTCCTATTATGATGTTAATCCACCAGCATACAGCCCAAGTGAAACCTTGAACAGAACTCAAAAATATTAGCATTCTTTCCCAAATACTACTAAATATTACAGTTTCACAGCTCCAGGATTGCAAGAGTATACTTGTGTTGGGGGGGGTGGAAATCAACAGAAAATGAATACTGAAACCTAAAATTATTCACTATATGCACATATTTTAATTGGAAATATGTTTCTCTCATGAATGAGTGGTTTTCTTCCCCACCATAGTTTGTCCAATCCTAGCACAAGAAGAGGGTTCACTTATAAGATCCTTAAATCTTCCAAATGAAGTAGTGTCCAAGAGCGTGTTTTCAGTATGTCTGAAACATGGGTTAGAATAAAGAAATGCACAATTTTCAGGCCTGCATTGAAACAGAATATCTAATGCTGAGTGTAGAGAGAAATTGCAGGCAGAAATCTCAGAGGAGAATGAAGAAAATGACTGGACTGTGAAAGAGCAAAACTAATAATATTGAGCAGCTTTACATATGTCTAGAGTGAGCTAAAGCTTTATTTTAAACTGTATGGTTGTCTTATTTCTCATGTGAGGCAGAATTATGAACACTTTATTGTTTTGCTACATAAACAATCTCTGCGACTTTAATATTCAATGCTGAAACGCAGCATCAGTTAAGTGGTCCTTGGAGATAAAGAAACATATCTGCCCCTTTCCCACCAGAGAGAGGGCAGAACACACAGCTAAAACAGGTAAATTGAATCACTGGTAGGAACAGAGAAGGCTGTGACTCCTCACTCAGGTAAAGGCTTCCAGGAGAAAGACACAGCCTCACAGAGATCATGGGATGAGCCAGGAAGGACAAGTATCTCAACATTCTTACCCCAGTAGCCCTGGGACCACTGCACATGGGCATAAACTGCCCAAGAGATGCTTTAAGTCACTAAAACCCATGGAATTGCATCTGCTAAAAGAATGGATGAGCAGCAGCCTTTCTTCCACGCAGATCCCACAGTGAGGGTACACAGCCCAGGTGTATTCAGAGCAGCAGGCAAACCTGTTCCACACAGGGAAGAAAATCTGCACTGATCTTCCTGTGCCAGACACACTGGGTTTACTGCCAGACTGCTGGCAGGAGAGGAGCAGATTTTCTGGTAGCCTAGCAGGAACATAGAGCTCTGCCCATAGCACAGAATTGAGTAGCTTTGCAGGAAAGACACTGTTACATAGCAAATACCAGAAATGTGCTCCATGCAGACAGCTGGCATTGTTAATTTATACCCTTCTATGAGCTCTAGAAAAACAGGGTACCAGGGTGAATTCAGCAGTGAAATGGCTGCCATCCAGGTAATTGTCATGCCCATCTTTCCATATAAACCCTTGTGCTTTGGCCACTTGCTTTTAAGCATTTTGAAGTCATCTCTTCTAGAGTGCTGTTCCACACCAGCTCAGGTTTGTTCCCTTGCCTGATCAGGGTACTCAAGATGCAGGGATCTGTCTGCACAGACCATGTTATGGATATTTCATGACTGTGTGAGGATGCACCACACTGGGACAGCTCAGCTAACTCTACCATAAACCTCATTCCAGGACTGGAGGGACAACTATGCTGGGGTGGCACAGTGGGATACACTGCACTGCTGCTAGGACCTGAGCCAGTACCTCTGCATGAAACTGGACATCACTCCCTGGACCTGCCAAATATCCTGGGACTATCCTAGGGATGAATCTGAGCAGGCACACAGCACAGAAATCCCCAAACTGATGGTGTACCTATCACCATCAAAAAGCTGTGCTAAATCTTGGTGCTCTCCCCTACCAGCATTACCACAGGCAAGTTACACGGCTGAAAAAAACCCACAAAGTCAGATGAACTCTCAGATAAAGTGGTAAATTCTGGCCAGTCAGGTATGCTACAATATGTAACTTCATGAACCTGGAAGTCACCCTGATTTCAGACCTATTTTACTGAAGTAAATTCTAGTTGTTGTAACACTTCTACACACAGAATAACAGAACACAGTGTTTTACCTTAAAGCTGGCACATAAAACACTTGCAGATAAAAATCAAGATTTTTTTTTTTGCATAGATCCTTGCTCATTTTAAAAGTGAATAGCTTGTATCAAAAGACACTGCATGAATTAAGACTTTCCACTTCTTCACCATTCCCTTGCAAAGTTTACAAAAAGTAGTTTGCTGCAGCCCACCCTTTGGTGCTTTGTGTACTTGCTTTATGACCTTGGGCTGCACAACTGTTACACATGAATACTACTTTAATATTTTTTTCAGCTAGTGCTGTTCCTAGTATTATTTCTGTAGGCTGCTTTTACAGCTGGGTTTAGGGACAAGTATAGTGATAGGTGAAGTGATTTTCCACATTGACTTTACCGTGGAAAGGATTATCTGTAGCAATTAATTTTTTCTTCCAATAATACATGGATGTCCCAATGTGACAGGAAAAGTAGGTCGACTCATTATCCCAGCTGCACTGACTCAGCAGCACTCTAACCATTTTCCTAGAACTAAACCAGGCAGTGCACAGAGAAACACATACAAATTAGGGTAGAAATATCAACATTGCATAGGTCAGCAAAACCATATGGTGTTTAGATTAAACACATGCATATTGAGAAATGCTGGGATTTCAAGCTGCATATGAAAACTCGGAGCACAGCATAGCTTTGAAGTCCTTGCTTCCCTTTCTATATCCTAATCTCAGAGTGCATGAGCAGTTCTGTACTGACAGCTCTGGGTACCAAAGGATTCCAGCTGCAGGCAGCAGCAGCTAGAGCTATCCTGCCAGCTCTGTCTGATTTGGGAATACCACCTGTCTGGATCAGAAGGCATTCCAATCTCCCTCATTAACCCACCAGTTCCTCAGCTGAAGCTGACAATGGAATACTGCAGGGGAGACCTCTGAGATAGCAGACAATGGCAAATGTAATCATCCAAATTGCCTTCAGCTGGATTTCACACCAGATGTGAAAAATGGCCCCATGGAAAGGCACTAAAGAACAATGAAATTTGAAACCCCAAGAAACCCTTCTCTTAGTTTCTTGATAATGCTCTAAATTATTTTCTAATGAGTGCTATATTGCCTCTTAAATTCCTCAGCTTAAACCCGATTTTGTTGTGGGGCTATCACTACTCACAGTCTGAAAGGAAAGCTGGTACAGAGCCATGGAATCCTTAGGGCTGGAAAAGGCCTCTATGATCATCCAGTCCAGCCATTAGCCCAGCAGCACCATGTTCACCATTAAACCATAGCCCCCAATGCCACATCCACACAGCTTCTGAACACTTCCAGCCACAGTGATTCCACCACTGCCCTGGACAGCTTGTTCCCATGACTGACCATGTTTTCAGAGAAGAAATTTTTCTTAACTTCCAATCTAAATCTCCCCTGTATTAAGGAAACTTGCCCATCTGAGTATCCAGAAGCCACATCAGCACTTGCTGAGCTGGGACCAAGGCCACCCCACACTCACAGCCACACCAGGTTTCCTTACCTGCTCAAGCTCTGGGCTCCCACAGCACAGTCTCAGTCATCCAGAGCCTTTAAATGATTTAATCTTGGCACAACTACTAGATAATAAAATAACAGCTCAAGCTGGTGCTTCCAAGGAGGGATCCTGAGTAAAGCAGCCCCTGGGCTTTTATCTCCTCCCAGTGTGAGCACGGGGAGCCTCAGGGTCACATGAGCCACAGGTGCCCTTAGTTATCTGAAGGGAGGCGGGTCCCACCCTTCTCCGGGGCTCCCAGGCAGAGCTCACCTGCAGCTGTCCCCAGCCCCCTGTGCATTCCTCAGCACCTGGGGCACACTGAGTCCTCTGGTCTTGGCACTTGTTACCCGGGAGAAGAGCTCAACTCCAACCTGCCTACAACCTCCTTCGGGGGATTTCTAGAGGTGACAAGGTACCCCCGAGACTGCTCTTCAGAGGTCAACCACCCCAGCTCCCTCAGCTGCTCCTGGTGCTCCAGACCCTTCCCTAGCTCTGTTCCCTTCTCTGGACAAGCTCCAGCCCCTCAATGTTTTTCCTGAAGTGAGGGGCCAGAACTAAACCCAAGAAATAAAGTGCAGCCTTCCAGATGAGGACCTGGTGAGTCAGAGGCAGGTTAGTTCTTATTACTCTGCAACTCTGAAATCCTATTTTCTGTTTTGTAGCACTCTAAGTTGTAGAAACACAAGAAAATTCCCTGTATTCCCTCGAGTTCCCTCATTATTCCTGTTTTCTATCAGATAGAAAACAAGACATTCTTAAACTTTCCTAAAAGGTAAAAATGTGGTTCTGGAAGGAATTCAAGTTTTGAATTTGAACCACTGTGATATGGTTACAGAGCTCTAGCATCAGGTATGTTGGAGCACTGGGATAGATTTTGGAGATCATATGGCCCAGTTCTTAATGTTGAACTTTAAGTTACCTAAGCTTTCCAAAGGAGCTCAGAGCATCAGTACCTAAATTCTTAAATTCCTCTGGAAGTCACATCTGATTCCCAAAGGAATCAAATAATATGTTGTATAGATTACCAAATAACAGAAAAAGTAGCTACTGAGAGGGGAGGTTTAATATGGTGTCTCTGAATTGTGGAAGTGCCCCACTCTTTGCTCTGAAATTCCAGATGCAATTTCACTGTCTGAAATAAAAAGGAACGAGAAGCTATAACTTTTCATTACTACATAACCACATCATCCCTCAGAGCTATTAAAAAAGACATTGTGTACTTCTACCACTTTTAATTTCCATTTCTTACTGTTTTACTTCTCCATCTCAGTATCTTTTAAGTACAGGGGCTCACATTGAGTTTTCAGTGTTGCTGAGCACAGTACTGTAAAATTGTTTCGAAGACCAAGGAGCAGTTTTTCTTGTACAAATACCATTAGCCACTGAATGCAAGGGATAAAAAAGCTGTTATTAAAAGAACCAAAGTGTAACAAGCTAGCCCAGTGAGGGTAGCTGTGTGGTTTCAGTCAGCAAGACCAGGACATAACATCCAGTAACCACATTGCTCATCTGAATAGTGCATGATGACTTTCAAACACACAGAAGTTCTGATTTTCTTTATCACCTGTTTTTGAAGAGGAAATATTAGCGTGGATAAACTGAGGAATGCACTGGTACCAGAGACTGCTGTATGGTTTGTCCTTCCCTTTGATGTACACTGCCTGGCACACAGCTGCTAATGATGCACTCACACCCAGCAATGTGGATGGTATCTGCTGAGCACACAGCATCACACTGGGCATGCAAAGCAGCCACTCCCACACTGTGGATCCCAAGGAAAAAGAGCAGAGGCAAGGAAGCAGCTTAGAGGGTTTTCAGTAGGTATCAACTGACTCACCCTAAGTAGCATAAAACCTCATAATCATCCCTGCACCTTTGAATTGGGCTGTCAGGGGAAAGAGGGGCATTCTACAGCTCCTGGCATCAGCAGAATCAAAAAGAAATTGAACAAAGCAACACAGGATTTTCTGAGTTTCTGCAGAGAAACTGCAGCTCACAAAGGTTTGAAGTATGAGCATTCATTGCAACTGAAAAAAATAGTGGGGCCACAGCAGCTGGGATCTACATCAATACACTGGACCAGTATTTTCCTGTCGGTTGAAGTGTGCCAGACCCTGAGATGTGGCTTACAGGAACAAACTGGGAGGAGAGCTTGATCAGCTGGTGACCTTGAGAAGCTGCAGCCACAGGCTGACAGGAATCTCATGCTGAAACAAAGACAAACGCAGTGTCCTGTGCTGAGGATGGCAAAATCCATCAGCACAGGCTGGAGGGCAAACAGCTGTTGAGCAGTTATGCAGAATCACAGAAGGCTTGGGGTTGGAAGGGACCAGCCTCCCCGTGTGGTTCCAACCCCCCACCATGGGCAAGGACACCTTCCACTAGACCAGGTTGTTCAAAGCCCCATTCAGCCTGGTCTTGAACAGTGCCAGGAATGGGCAGTCCACAACCCTTCTGGGCAACATATTCCGCTGCCTCACCACTCTTAGAGGAAAATATTTTGTCCTAATATCTAATCTAAATCCTCTCTCCTTCAGCTTATGGCCATGCCCCCTTGTCCTTGTCAAAAGTCCCTCTCCAGCTGTGTTGTAGCCCCTTTAGGTACTGGGAGGTGCTCTAAGGTCCCCCCAGAGCCTTCTCTTCTCCACACTCACTCTCAGCCTGTCTTCACCACAGAGGTGCTTCAGCCCTCCCACAATCTGAGTGGCTCTTCTGGACTCATTGCAGCAGGTTAATTTCCTGTGTTGGGTGCCCCAGACCTGGACATTTATAAACTTCAGGGGCTCTAAAAAGTAGCTACATGATAGCTAAGAACTGAACATCCATAACATTCCATAAATAAGCATATAATAAGTAAAGCAAAACTGAACTTTTGAAGGGTCAAATCATGGTACACTCATTGGTTTTAGCTACAGAAAATGGTTTGGCTTCAAACTTTCTGCTTAGAAAGATGCTTCTGTAAAAATGGCAAAGGAAAAACCAATCAGTTCCTACATTATAGATAGCCTGTCTGAGCAGTGGTTGCAGTACAAATTAGGTTTGTTGTTTTGGAAAATTGTAATCCCACAAAGTATTTAGGAAAACAAAAGACTCTCTCTCTCTCTCTCTTTTTATGCTAGGGAAAATTAGGGCCAGCATCACAAAGTGCAGTGACTTTACCAGGTGGTATTAGTAAAAATTCCCCACATCAAAACAGAATTCCATGCTAAGTTTCAAGCAAATTTCAGACATGCTTTACCTAAGCACTCAGCCCACACAAGCTCACCTTATTACAGGTTTTTATAAAAGCTCATGGGAATTTCAGGAATAATCTTTAGCAGATTCTTTACCATTTTCCCTCTAGAGATATGTCAGGATTAAAACATGTTCAAAGTGGGGTTTTATATGCCACTATACAAGGCACCTGCAATTTTGATCTTTGGGAAAATCATTTTTAAAAACACCCACTCAGAAATAAATATTTGATTTTCTTTATCAATATCATATTTTAGTAGTTTGTGATACAGAGCAATTCAGTTGCCATCAGTGCTTGCTGCTAGGTAGGGGAAAAAAAATCATTTGTGTTTCCTATTTTACTTTTACAGGAAATCTAGTAAATAAAATCAATTTCCACACACCAGCTGGATTTTTTTTTTGTAATATGATTAACCACATATTAAGAGCAACACAAAATTTCCAAGTTATTTATAGATTGATTCTATTCCCAGTAAAACAGGGGATGCAAGAACTGCAGTATTAGATTGGCACACTTGGCAGGACCTTGTTCCTCCTAAGAGCCAGATGTTTCACAGGAAAGTGCAGGAAGTGCAGCTGTGGCAGACAGAGGTCAAACCTGGCATGAACGTGAGCAATGCTGGGGTGTAGAAGCCAGGCAGCTTCTGTCTCCATGAGCATTCCTCCAGATTGCCTACACTGTGAACATACTGGGATTGTGGTACTGACCTGAATCCCAGCAAAAGCACTAAAGAAATCATTTTCCTCTATTCTTTATGTGTGTTATATGTATTTATTACATCTGAGTGTGTAGTTGTGATGGGGGATTGAAAATTTACATTAAAAATTTTTTCAGTGTCAGATGAAGCAGAGGAGAAAGTGATAATAAAACGAAGGCATGAAAAGAACACTCATATAGTTTGGAGGATGGTTGGTGTTTTGCTTTCCTTTTCTTTGTGTTCTAATTATATCCTTCTCTGCTTTTAACATTGGTTAGCTCTACTGTTTTTTTGATAATTTAACTATTTGTAGAGGCCTAGAAAATGTACATCAAAATATCTTCTTCCTGAATTTAGTATTCTCCTAGAAATAAAGGCTAATATATTGATATTGAAAGATTCCTAATGTTTTTAAAAATAAGGCTACTGCTCTGGCCAATTCAAAAAAGCCACAAAGATGCCAAGTTTTTGACTAAACTTTAAAAAATGGAAATATTTTCCCAAGAGCAGAACCTGTCAGCTGAAGCAGCTATTTCAAATGCCAGGGTGTACAAAGATTTATAATAAATATTAAGTCCCTGAAACAGAAGTTTATGGTGGAGGAGATGAAGAAACTCAGATTATTTTGTGACTGGTAAGAAAAATAAGAGTGAGAATAGATGTTCAGAAGCCTCCAAGCAGTTGCAGTGCCTTGTCTGAGCCAAGAACCCCAAAGAGAAGAGCACAACTAGCCCAGGACGTGTCACCCACGCAGCCCCACCAGCAAAGGCAGCAAAAGGAGCCAGCAGTGATTGCTCCTCCTGCTCCCACCACGCTGAACCTCTGAGTAAGCAGGTGATAGTGATGCAATGAGCTCCCAGTCAAGCAGACAGGAAGTCCAGCTCTGTGCAGTGGTCTGTAGTGACCCCATCCTTGCTATTTGCCAGGAAAGGCAAAGGAACAACTCCACCTCCCTGAAGTGGTGCAGCACTGGAAAACTGCAGAAAAATCCATGGCTAGTCCCTCCCATTGGTATGCCAGTCCCGCTGTGCCTTTCAGATGTTTTATGTACCCTATTAACCAAGTCTTAGATGTTATTTATAAGGGATATGTGAGTATGAAATATTCATTTTTAACCTGAAAACATTTAAAATATGCAAGCATATATTCAATTTAGAATTTCAATTTTATGCTGATTTGCATAATTCATTGAAAGAGAAAGCTTAGTTTATTACAAAGCTTCAGGATAAATTTCTTGCCTCGGGGTTGCTAAGTATAACCAGACCAGGTATATGACCATTCAGGGCATGAAGTGAATGCTTGAGGTTATTTCATTTAAACTAAAGGACTAAATGCTATCTTCTGGCATCCTTCAGTATTTAGACATGTGTCTTACCTGGAATTGAAATACACCCATGTAAATTTCTTTACCTCTTTTCATTTTTAGAAACTGTTCATATAAATTTCAAATCATACTAATTCTTAATACCATTTTTCCCAGCAAAAACTCTACCTGCAATCCATTGCCACACCAGGCCAAACGTCAGGCACTGTTTCCCATGGCTGTTTCTGGGCTCTCCCTTTGGCATGCTCACATTTATGGAGAGTTCCACACACCCACACACTGTCAGGCAGCTGCAGCCCTGCCATCCCAGTGGCATCAGAACATTATTGGCCTTCACTGTCTGTGAACCACGGCTCAAGGCACAGATGCTGACGGTGTCAAACTCACAATCACACACAACATTTGTCTATTTGCAGACAATAATGCCTTCTGTTACTGCAAGCATATCAGATCAGGAACAAAACTGCATTTTTGTGCAGGTAGTACATCACAAATACATTTGTAAAACTATTCCCAGCAGAACCAGTATGTTTCTTGCACTTGCAATCCATTTGCACACCTATAATATGTTTTCTAAATTTGAACCGATGCATCAACAATTCATTTGTACAAAATCATATTTCCAAATAAATCCTCAAAAGTTATGTATCCATGTGCTCACTTTAGATTTCCCACACTTTTCACATTTTAACAGACATGGTCCAGCACTTCTGGAAGAAAGTAGAGACCAAAGAAAAAGATACAATGTCTAAAAGTCAAATAAATTATTTTCCCAGGACACATACAGTCTTGTCTTCCAATATTCAATATCCATATAGAAAAAACATTTCAGCTTTATTCCAGTGAATCAGAACAAAAACAAGTGGTAGTTTTTAAGCTTCATAAAGGTATAACTGAGAAAAAAAAGTTGTCACCAAAAAAAAAAAATCCGCCCTTCCTATGTAAATGTACCAAGCAACAAAACACTTATTTTTACCTGGAAGTGCATGACTTTATCTCTCTGCAATTTGAAACTATTATGCTGACAAATACAACCCAGTAGGGATCAGGCACCACTTGGAGATTAACATTTTTGAAACCTATATCTATCATAAAAAATCCACACTATGAAATACAGTGGAACAGATGGATCCTGATCAGGGACCAGGAGAGGCTGAGTGCAGCAAGTACTGAAGATTGATACCTACTTACAAAGAAGCAATCTGGGCACAGTGAACAGCAGGTTGCTACAGACATTTGGCATATTTATTGAAGCATTAAGGGAGTTCCACAATTCCATTTACATATATACAGGACTATGTAAAAAACATGGTATATTGGGCTTCCCACACACATAGAAATCTTGAATTATAATGACTAGGCTACACATAAAACTTAGTGAAACCTGCTTAATGTGGGATAATCCATTGTCAGCACTGCAATTTAATAGTACTTCCATTTTCAAAATGCCAATGATATTTACAGCTCAAAATGCCTGGCCCAGTTTTGTTCCCAATAGCAAAATCAATTACAATCTCCCATAAAGTTGGAGAGAAGCAAAATCAGGCACTGTTGTATCTATTAAAGCAAAGGTACAAAACTTCACCATAAATATTCCCAGTTTAATTGCCCTTCTGCAGCACAAATAGCTGAGAGGCAAAACATCTCTGCTGCTTCTTTAGAAACTCTAATGTGTAGCATGAAAACCTATAACTGAAGAAAGTCTTGAGGTAAATTTGAAAACTCAAGTAATAGTTGTTAGCAGAAAACCAGAAAAAAGCTTGTATTTATCATCAAGTGCATTGAAAAGACAGATTACATTCCTGCAGCCCACACCCGAGGACATGCATTTGTCCTTCTAATGCCAATGGAGTTTAAAAGAATTTATCTCACCAAATTGAGAAGCTGCTGTATCATTTTACCTCATCGACTTTTAGCTCTGAACTAATGTTTCTGGTCACCACCTGACCTCGACTTGCCCTTCCTTCTTTATTCTGAGGATAATCTAGTGTTCTAGCCTGTAAGCAGAAGTTTGCTCAAGCCTTACTTCCTTTACTTTGACTGTTTTAATCTAGTTTGCTGTTGTACACAGCAGGCTAAAATACCTGTCATGAGTCTTGTTCTCTTTCTGTAGGAGGAGAACATTATACACAAATTTAAGGTTTGAGCAGTAAAAAAAAAGAAAACAAATATTGGAACAGCTATGCAAGTTTTTAGAATCATTTGGATTTAGTGACTGTTTCCTATGCTATAACACTGCACTTTTTAACCAATCATTTCATCAGCAATGAAACACAAAAGCTGATACATTCAGCCGAAGTTTTAGCAGCTAAACGTGTGTCATCACCTAGGAAGCATGCAGAATTCACAGTCAATAAACCAGCTATGTCTTGAGGAAAGTAATCTGTGTAAGTTCTTCTGTGGCATCTTTGAGGTTGACTTTCTTCTTAAAAATGCAGATCACATTCCCCTGAGATACTCATCTTTTCCCGTGATGCAGTTGAGTGACAGAACAACAAGCTTAGTGCAAAGAAATGCCACTGGGGTTGACAAGCAAATTCCATCAGTATGCCGTGTTTGCACAGTACAGTTTAGTACCAGCAGTTCACACAGTCCCTTGCTTTGGAACAGAATTATAATTAAGCCTTAAATCTTCAGCTTTCTGATTAATTCTTACCACACAGGTCTTAAACATTTTCCTGTGTAAGCCTGAAAATACACTTGTCATTAAAGAAAACAGCATATAATGGTTAACCAGCTTTGAGATGTTGTCTGTAAGATGCCCAGGTACAATGTATCTAGGACATGAATATCTAGGAATTTGCTCATGAATTATGAGGTTTAAAAACCTTGTCAGAACATTAATGTTTTTCTCAAGTAACATTTCCTTCCTCTGACATGTGAAAACAATATGTGTGGTAAAAGCTGTAAGAACTTGGGATGTGTCAGTTTAGTTTAGAAACATCCTCTGTGTATTATGAAAAAGTATTTTCTAAATATTTGCAAGTTCACAGCAAACATCATCCAAATCCAAGAGCTGTATAGACCTACAAACTTCTGAGGAATGCCTCAGAAAAGAAAACACAGAGGCAAAATGCCAGCAAGACCCTTTTGAGGCTGCCACATTCAGGAAGGACTGTGCCATTCTCACACAGGTCTAAAAGAGCATTGTAGCATCTTATCTAGCTCAGAGCAGCACCATTATTTTGTCCTTTTCTGCTCTGTGTAGCCAAGCCAGAGCATCACTTAGAAGAATTTTCCCCAAGTAGTCCCAGGGAAGGGCAGATGTATGGGCTTGACATGGAGAAGGATACAAATCTTTCTCCTCAGACTTCTTCCCTGTCTGTATGGAAAACAACCTCCTGTCTCTCCTTCATGTCAGCAAAATAATTAACATTTTTTAAAGACTCTACAGCAGGTTGTGGGAAAAATCACCATAAAAATCAGAACCCTTTACTGAACTCACTCCTTCTCCAACTCCAAAACATAAGCTCAGAAAACAAGTCTCATGTTACTTTACAACCCAAGATACATTATAGCACTAACTCTGATCTGCAGCAATTAATTTTAGGGTTTTTTCAGTGACGTATGCAGATCTTCCAAATGTGCGTGCACATTTCCCATAAAACATGAATTACACTTACTGCATAGCGAGTAAATATATGAGAGCTGATATTTGAAAAGAAATAAGCATTTTGGTAACCCTCTTACTGATCTAACACAGATTAACTTTTCATGGATGCTTCTCTCAACTGTTATATTAAGTGATATATTGACAGTATCATAGAATGGTTGGGGTTGGAAGGAATTTTTAAAGACTGTAGTCCAAAACCTCTTCAGGCCAACCTCTTTGCCACAGACAGGAACATCTTTCACCATCTCAGGCTGCTTAAAGCCCCTCTAACCTGGTCCTGAACACTTCCAAGGATGTGTAGCAGCCTGTGCCCATGTCTTCCCACCCCCATCATATAAAAATTCTACCTCTATATCCAAGTCAATCTACCCTCTTTCACCCCATTTTCCTGTCAGGTCCTGGTAAAATGCCTTTCTTGTAAGCCCCTTTTCTATACTAAAAGGCCTCAATAAGGTCTCCCCAAAGGCCTCTCTTCTTCAGACTGAACAGAAAAAACTGCATGGCAAAGGGGATTATGTGTACTCTGGGATCCAGTTTACAAAGAATGGCTGGTACCAGTTGAAAATTACCAGCTAGGGAATAAAACAGGAAAAGGTCCCAGATACAATCAGTGGTGAGGGTGTACAGCAGATCCTACAGTCAGAAAACCTGATTTAGCAGGGTCTGTAGGCTCTTGCTAGTTCAGCACTACTTATCTGCAGATCCTTGAATCCCACAGGTTCCCGGGGCTTTTGGTACAGATGATGGTGGAAAGGGAACTCCTCTGGATGTCACACAGAGTACAAGGAAAAGGCCAAGGGTGTCAAAGTGGACAGTAACTTGGATGACAGGTATGAAGTAATAATAAAACACCGCTAAAACACTGACAAAAAAAATAATACTGCAATAAAAACAATTTTCATTTCAGGAAGACAGTTCTCAGTAAGTGAGAACTGGAAACAAGCTGTCCCAGGGTGCTGGCACCTATTTAAAGAAACATTTTTAAAGGCCAAGTACAAACAATTCAATCACAAAGTAAGAGATCATCTTGGCTATGTTGTAAGCTCTTCTCTGATCCTAATACAAGGAAGCACGCCGGAGATGAAAATAAGATCAGATTACTAAAGAATTCAAAGCTATTTTCTAGTTCCCCATATGAACTTGTAGAGAGAAATCCAATCAGTAAAATGAAATAAAATTACAAGAAAAAGTAATTCAAACACATAATGACCTATGAAAATGTGATGATAACTTATTCAGTCCTGCACTCAAGAAGTGACCAAAGGGGATACAGGTCTGAACACCTTGCCCATCAGCTTCTTAATCAAAACTGAGTCAAAATATCCTTTCTTCATTTTATTTTGATCAGCATTTTTAGAAAAGAAGCATTAAAAGCAAAAAAAAGGGAGAAAAAGAAAACATAACAATGGTGAAAGATAAGGTTTTTTCCCTAATCTTCAAAATCCATAGAGAAGACATTACTACAGAGCAAATACAGACACTGAAGCCCCGTTTCCCCCCTTTACAGACGCTCCACGACCCTCCCCACGCGCACTCCCTCAGCTGAGGATGTGCTGGGATGTCTCTCACGGCCGTGCCGGTCCTTACGTGACACCCCTGGCAGTTGCACGGCCCTGGCGTTTCCCAGGGAGGTCAGAGGGAGTTTTCCAGGTCCGTGCTGCACTGATGAGATGCTCGGCAGCGTCTGAGCTCAGCCTCAGCCGAGCCGTCGGTGCCACCGTGTGGTGCAGCTCCGCGGCTCACCCTGCCCTGCCAACGCTTGACTTTAGAACAGATTGACAACAAGCAAAAGTATGTTAAAACCACGTGTTTTCTTTTTAAATCGACTGGCTGCACCGCTAGCATTTCAAACTCAGCATCACTCTCGGGCAGTGAGACTGAACTGACAGTGCAGTGATGCCTGAAAAAGGCAGTGTAAGGGTTAGGGTTAAGAACATCACTTCTCTGACTCCCTGCATCCACAGCTGCAGCCATGGAGGTTCACGTGATTTTTTTAGAAAACCACTAGGGATGAAGTTCTCTTGGAGTTTTTCCTCTTTAAGCAAGTAGACAAGCAAGCAAAATAAAAATACCTTGTGACCATGAGTGCAGCCTACCCGGGGCACAAGGAAGGTGTTTCCCGGCTGACAGTGGCTGATCTCCTGTGCTGCCTCCCCTCTGACAGCCCCGGCCCCAGGGGGGCTGCTGAACAAGTTTTAGCTTCCCGCAGATCTTTGCTTCCCGGTGATGCTGCACAGGATTTCTGGCAAATTCTGTGCCTCTCTGGGAACTCCTGTGAATGGTTTGAACTCACTCTCACAGGCTCACAGTGCATGTTTTCGATGTTCTTGACCTTTTTAAAGCATGGGAAATTAAGCTGTTACACAATGGATTATTCAATCAACCCAAATCTAAATATGGCACATTTGAAATCGTCCCTCTTTACCCTCTGCACAGCTCTTACTCCTAGCTCTGAGTTTCTAGGTTTGATTTATACCTCAGCCATGTGTTAACATTGAGTGAACAGGTCACTGGCAAGTTAAACAGCCTGGTTTGGCCCAGGCTGAACAGTTAGACAGGACAACTTACAACTATATCCTCATTATGCAAATGACGTATGCAGATAATTGCATGTTTCATCTTATTGTTTTGATGTCTTGGAGCAGATGGCAGAAAATGAACCACGCTGGAAGCAACCAAGTGAAATTTTTGCAAACCATTGCTTTCAGTGACTTCCTGCCATTGCTCACATCACGGTGCTGACATTCAGTCTGTCCTCCCTCTATCAGATGCCCGTGCTGCCAGGCTCCTCTTATCACCAGCCAGCAGAAACTCCACTCTGGCCAGAAACTGCCTGTTCTATTTGCAGCCAGATTTTTGAAGAAGCAACTCAAAGCCCCATAATTCATGGAAACAGATGAGTTTCTCCTCCTAAATCAAGATGCACGAAACTGCTGTTCCTAAAGAATGTATTAAACTCACATCTCTTTGTTTGGCAGTGCAAGAGACTGTGCTGTAATAACTTCTGTCTCTAAAACTTATAACAGACAAATAATGATAGTAATCTTTAAATAAAATACATGTGCAATAACATTTCTGTTGTTCCTTTCATTTTGAGGGATTTTCTGCTTAATCTGGTTTGCTATTATGATTATTATTGTTCAATCAAATATTGTATGCTTTATTTTTACACCACACAAAGGTCTGCATGAGAATATAAAGTTTTCAACTCAATGATTCAACCTAGCTTTCAGACCTATATTGTATCCTAAAGGAAAGTGCTTTGGTTTGGGGATGTGGTTCCTAAAAATGCACTGCTTTTAAAGAATATCCAACAAATCTGATCAGTTCATATACAGAGCTTTGTTTACTTTATTCCACAGGAAAATGTAATTGGAGAATAACTTGCACCAGCCACACTCCACCAACACTTAGTAGGCCAATTCCCATTTAGTAGTTCCAGCTATGAGCCAGCCATGTGAATATCAAGTTGCTCTCCAAAAAATGTTATTTTACATGCAAAAAACCAAAGTAATAACACCACCTTACTATTGTTTGTGAACTTTCTGAAGTTGACACACTGCTAACAGGTTTCATTTGAATTTTCATTTATCTCCTTGACACCTAATGTCTTAGAATATGAAATATTTACTTTGCTGCCTCTAGTTTCAATGCTTAGTTATCTCACCACTAGCAAAACCAGGCAACATTTCAGCTTATATCTCTGGAATAGGTTTCATTACTTTTTGTTCACCCAAGGAGTATATTTGTCAACTTCTTAAAAACACATAAATAAAATTTTACAATCGCTGTGTGGGTAAACCTGGAAACAAAAGATTGCAGATTATATTTCTCTTTCTTGAATGTTAATTTTCCTGTCTGTACCTTCACAAAGCCACATATACTTTTAGAGGTCATTACCTTAAAAGGCATATTTGTAAACATAAAATATAAATCTTAAATTAAAAAAACCTGTGCCACAGTTAAAGGGTAGATCACAGTCCACGTTACCTCACTGGGGTCCAGGTACAGGACAACAAGGTTCAGGAGGTGCTGCACACTATTTCTGTGGCCAGAGTTACTAATCAGGGAGCATGCCAAGGCAATGGGTTGCTCTAAACTTAATCTAACTTATTTCCTGAAAGCAAGAAAAGTACAAGATGATTTGCACAGGGATGGGATTCAGAGAATGTATCATAAATTATATACTACCTTGGCATAGCTTGCCACAGAATCACAAAATTCAAGTATTTTAAAGCCAGTTCTGGCTGCATCAGGTAAAACAGCTGCTGGGAGTGGCAGGTTTCTCATCCTGGCACTGGGAAGTCTGTGCAGGTGCTTATAAAACTCTCTGTAAGGTGCTCAGCATGTCACTGCATAAAGGAGAAGACAAATGCACACAGAAAAATACTTCTAGGAAGATAGAGACTTCTTCCTGAGCATGTCATGTGTTTTTAATAAAATGCCAAGTTTAATGCTAATGGCTGTTAATCAGAGCCTTCTTCAACATAATTTAAATATATTTCATTTCCTAATTTAAAGTTTGGTACTACACAATCTTTTAGACTCAGAACCCGTATTCATCTTGGTATGAAATATTCATTTTGTTAACAGCATTAACAGCAAATTTCAGGGCTCCCTTGAAATATTACTAAGCTTGGGAAAGAGGCAGGCTCTGATAGAAAGAGGCACTTTCCCCTTGTAGCCTGGGAAGGCATCAGGTGAGTAAAAAAATACACTTAATAGCCCTAACAAAAACAGAAATCAAGAGACAGCACAACTGAGAGTCCCCAAAGTCTGGTTTAGCATCTCATAAATGCATATGGAACAAGGAGGTGACAGGGATGCTTCAGGGAACAAAACTTTTTCCTGACAGATATAAAACCCCTGCCTTGCAATCAACTGAGTCAGAAATACTCACTGAAATATTTGCCTACCTATTAGCAAATTTCATCAAAACACATAAAATCCATCCATAAAACCCAGAACCCCCATTCTGGAGTTCTCACAAGGACTGCCAGCACACTTCCTGCACCTCATGCTACACATTATGCAGGAGGAAAACAAAAAGCAATAATGCTGCAGAAAAAAAACAGAGAGGGGATTTGTTGTTGTTTTGGTTTTTCTCACAATAGAAGTGCCAGACAAGCTCCCCTTATAACCTGACACAGTAGGAGTAATTGAAGAAGATTATGGGATTCAAAAGGTGATGCTGAAGTCAGGTATCAGTCAAGTCTATTTCCTTTAGCAGTGCAAGAAGGTTACTTGAAATAACAGAGACAAGGTATGATCCAAAAAAAAATCCCCGAAACACTAAAATAAGCTGAACAGTCATGGCTCAAAATGCAAACTGGTACCTGACCTGCTGTCTTTAAAAATTTTTATATTCTCATAGCTCATGAAACAATTCTGTGGTTTGGTTTTTTTAATCACTGTATCCAACTTTTTAGCTTTCTAGTGAATTACCAAATGTAGAGATTTTAGACAAATAAAAAATATTAGTGTATGACAAGCAGGGTAACTGCTTTGTGTGGTGCATTTACAAATCTAGAGGGGTACCTGAGTACACAGGCAGGTGGTTCCTTTCCTAGAGAAATCCTTCAGTGGCTGTTGTTCAGACACACACACACAACACACACAGTTTTTTAATCTGAAATGTGGTACATTTAATATTTAAATTTATTTTTCAGCAAGTCCTATCCAGAAAGCATGTTACTATCCAAAACACAATGCTAGTGTTAATAATGTGGTCTGAATTCCATCTTCAGCCCTACCAACAAAGGACTCTTACCATGACCTGCAGGTGCACACACAAATAGCACAACAGAGAGCACCTGAAAACATATTTGCCTAAAAACTCAGCTTCTCCTTGTGGCACAGGTTTCATGTGTGATGCCTGCTTGCTTAAATTAAAATTTTTGTTTCTAACAGATGTGTAGTCACAGTTGTTTTCTCAGTCACAGGCAAAGGAGTTCCACAATTAAAGAAATGCACAATTTCTGCAGACTTAAGCAGGATAACATGGCAAGTACCAGTACAAGTTAACACTTAGAAAGTTCCTTCCTGACTTAATAAAAAACCCAAACAAAACAGAACAAACTGCAAAATGAACAAGCCATGAGGAAGAAAATGCTCTTTTCTGTAATTAAAAAGCAGAAAACAAGGAGAATTCTGCAGGGAAGAGGTTTTTGATGCCGTTTGATGTAGACATAGCACTTCTACCCCCAGCCTGTCACTCAAAAGTACCACAGTGCATCAGCAGCATCAGTCTGGCTGTAAGGAAGCCCTCCCTCTACAGTCTTCATAACCTGTTCTGTCAAAATCTTATGGAAAAGAATTTCTCCTCACTGTTTCCTTTCACAGATGTGATTACAAAATAATTAGCAGCAACAATTCGTGGACTAACAATATTTAGATGATGTTAAAATAAATACAGACGTGCCTAATGCTGTTGTTGGATTTATTTATCCACAGCAGTTCACTGGTAAATAAGATTAATTGGTTTACATCACTTATCCACTCCTATGAGACGGTTCTGGAAAGAACTCAGAACAGCCGCAAATCCCGGCGTCTCCATCTCCTCAGAACCAGCCTTCAGCCACACCAAAGCGCTTCAGCCAGGCTTCTCCCCCAGCAGCAGGTCAGATAATTAACCACTTCACCAAGAGCCTCACAATCCCTCTCACCCACAGCTGCTCCCAGGCAGCTCTCAGCTCGTTTTCTGGGACTGGTCCTTCCCCCGTGCTGCTCCCCTCCAGCCTGGCCCTCCAGACAGGGCAGCTGTGGACTCTGCTCCCCACTCCTCCAGCTGCCTCCACGCTTCCTCCGCTTCCCAGGCTCCTCACCTCTGACTCCATCCCAGGAGCACAAAACCAATAGCAAAACACATAATAAAAATGTATAGTATAATAATTATAGGAACAATAAATAGTAAAGTAGTGTTATTATGGGACATGTGGCTTGGCTGGGGAGTGGGGAATAGGAGTATTCTAAGTTTTAATTGTGTTCCACTCAGGCGATTTTCTGAAATGCTAAATGAGATTAAGAACAGGGGTTTCAGGAGCAGCTCTGGTAGCATTGCTATTACCCCTGGATAACCTGTTGCTTTCACTCACCTTTAACCTAGTGTTAATTTCAAGTGAGGCCAAAATCAGACCAATAACTAATCTTCTGAAGGCTTTTAAATATTGCATTTTTGTATTTTGGAATATGTGTGCCTCTATATTTTCTGGAATCAGCATATGCTCTTGAAAGAGCTAAGTTTAATATTGCAATAAATAGTGTACCTTAGGCTATTTCTTTTGTCATTCCTACTTAGACCTTAGAAAATATTGTACAAAATAATTGTGTCCGTAAAATGTACAGACACACATTGGTTGTGCTCAATTTCTATTTGTTTGCATTTGGTTACTACTTGAAGTACTGAGCTTTATTAGTATAAATGCTTTGGAAAGTGAATTTTCGGCTTATAAAAGCAACCATTTGCAAAAGCAAAACTTAAATTTACAAACGTAAACACTTATCCAGGAAGCATCTCTGTGCATAATTGGCTTAAACCAACAATGTACATTGTCTGACTCATAAAAATGAGGCAAGAACCCTACATTTTCAAAAGGTCCTTGGCAACAGATGGAGCTTTAAACTGATGTTTGTACAGGAAATGCAACTATTACAGACAAAAATAAACCTGCTTCTGCATTTGTGACAATTAAATAGAAGCCACATTTCAAATTATTCCTGGTGTGTGATTCACTCACATCCCTCTGTTAACTTAACCTTGAGGGGCTTTTATTCTGTTCTGGAGAAATTATTCCTGTGCTCTCCACAAACACATTAGGGCTTGGAAATGTTGCTACTCCTGCTTCATCTCTGAACTCTTCACTGACATTTCCATTTAAACAGAATCTGTAGCAGATATTCAGGAGCACATTTACACTTATTTTACGCAAAGCCGAAATAGCAGTTTCCACATTAGTATGAGAACCACAGCCCTTGTACTTGCTGTGATTTTCTCTTTTTGAAGCCAGTAAAGATTGAAATTTAGAAAGCAGTCTCATGCACTGTGCCTTGAATAAAGTTAAACTGTATTTTTACACTGATTTATTAAACTGTCTCTATTTTATGTTCTATTCACTTTGACCCTGTACCCACATTTTAATTCTAAGACAAGCCCTGCATGCATTGAATAATACATCACATAGGCAGGAGGTCTTCCATCTTAAGCAGCTTCATGCAGTTGTTGCTTTTACTTCACAAAACAGGACAAATATTCAGGAAAATGTTATATTGCTCTTTTAATTCCTACCCAGCTAACATCAACTTTAGTTAAGGGGCAGGATTTTGTCATATGGATTAGATGCCCTTGTTGAGTCCCATTGCAGACACTCCATGAACCAGGGTAAATTTGAGTTTGGCAGGCTGCTGCTGGAACATTCACTGCAAATCTTTTTTTGTCAAAAAATGTTTCCAGTAAAAGAACAGATACCACCTCTGAAATATTTTGGCATCAGATGAACCACATATTCCAACAGCCTTTCCTTTTTTTTTAACGTGTCTCAATCAGTTCTAGTCCTAAGTGTTTATGAAATAATTGGTTTATTTCATTGTGCAACTAATTTAATGGATTGCTTTAAATTTGATTAGTAAAAAACCTTTTCAGCACTGTGCAGCAAAAACACAAGACAGGTTTATCTGGACAGATTCTGTTCTTGTCTTCTTCAGTAATTCCCACAGCTGTAACTGAGAACAAAATGTCCCCATCAGTTGGAAGGCTCATAACAGCAATATCATTGATGCATAGGAATAATTCTGAAATGTGTCTTCTTTACATCAAAGAGAAACAGAGTGTAGTGTTCTGCTATTATATTAGTAATTAACACTAAAAAAAGTTACAATATAGGATGTGAGTTGTGAGTCTTAATTCATTCCTACCCAGCCTATAGCTAGAAAGAACTCTGTGAAATATCCTGTATTAATTTATTGCTACTGTTTAAACAGCAGGTGAGTTACAGCTGAACATTACCAGAAAATTACTGATCTATTCTGAGATACTATGTAAATTCCAATCACTCATGCTGAGTAATGATGAATAAAGGATGAAACATAGTTTGTGAGATTTTTCAGGAGTAAGAAAACTGCCTGGTTTTAAAAAGGAGAAAAAAAGAAGTTGGTTTGTTTTGACAAAAGACATAGTCATTCTTTAAGGGTAGAGGGGAATGTAAGAGAATTTAGAGAAAAGTGCTGGCCCAAAATTTGACAAGTGTGACCTGGGTAGAAATTAGAAGTCTGCACATCAGAACTGAGATTCACTGCAGGGCAGTGTTCTACCCGTTCTAAAGAAGGCTTGCTAAAAGTGTTGCTGCCTGTGACTGGCTATGACACAGCAAAACATCCTTTTCCTGTAATACAGAATCACATTTGAAATCCTAGCAGTGTTTTGTGGTGAGGGTTAACACAATATTTATGAGTAGGGTATTTGAAGCAGACCAAGGCAAGTTCTGGCTACTCTGAATGAATTGCTGTTTCATTTTGTAGGGCTTAACACCACTTGACCCTCTTGTACCCCTGTTAATATACTGCTTGTTCTTAAAGCATAGGGAAATGTTGGGAAAGCTGAAACTGGTACAACAAACTAATTAAAAGTAACAGCAGATGAGCTGAAATCTGTCCTGATCATGGACCATAATGTCACAGGTTGCTCGGTGCTGACAGTGACTGCAGCAGAAATGGTGGTTTTCCTCTCTGGGGAAAAGGGCAGCATGGCTGGGATGAGGTGACTACAGTGGCTCAGGGTTACATTGTTAATTTAACTCCGGGATCCCTTTGCCTGCAATAACACAGCCCCTTTATGGAGCCTGGCAGCTCCCTTTCCACTCGGACGGTGTCGAGTTGCCCCCATTTCTCATTCAGCCACCTTGTGATGAGCTTTGTGTTGTTCTGAGAAGAGCAGTAATGTGATGTGCCTAAAGCTGTGCTGCTTTATCTAATTGGTTATTATGAGGTTGCTAATTAAAAAAACTGTAGGCACTTTATTCTAACAAGCCCTGCATTTCAAGGGAAAGCCCCTTCCCCACAGCCACGTGCAGAGCAGCAGCAAGGTCACTTAGAACAAGTCCAGGTGGCCTTTTCTCTCTCACTGTTAAATCTTGGGTGAAATATATGCTGTCAGCCCCTGAGATTAATAGTGCTATTTGCTGCTCAGTATATTCGAGAAACTCCTATTATTAATGTAATTTGGGAAGAACTTAAAGTTGTCAAGGCCTTTTTTAGAGTCTGTGTGTGTGCTGGTAAGCTTCTTTCTAACGTCTTATAAAAGGCAACATAACGTGGCAAATTTATCCCTGTATAATTGTGCTCAGAAATATCTGACTGGCATATTTCTCATTCAATAATTATCCCTTATAGCTCTATTTGCTCTCACTTTATGTGCTTTAATTAAAAATAATTATCTGGAGATCAGAGATGCATTAAGTCTTGCTTTGGAATTTGTAATATATTCCCATTATTCTGGATGAGTCATATATTATTTTCTTCATTAAGTAGAAACATGATTTTGTGTCACTAGTAGTTTTAAAGCAGTGTATGCCTTGCCTTTGGGTGTTCTGGTAGAGTTGTACAACTGTAAGATATCAGCAAAGTTCCTCACGTCTCCTTCTAATAGGACAATGTCTAGATCAGTTAGTACAGTTTTTACTTCAAGCAGTAGGCATGGATACTGAAATTGAAACTCTTTACATCCTTTTGTTATGCTGGCATAACAGGCAATTGCATCATACTCCAACAACTACCTTAGACTCCTGATCACTGTGAACACAAGACATTTTAGTTGTCATTTTAGTGAATTCCTTTAAATTTCAAAAAAATGCACTATTACAAGGTAGGCTATAAGATTAAAATCTCTTTAATAACTATATTTCCATGTCCCTATATTTTTCAGTACCCTGTATACAGCAGGTAACAAGGGGAGCTTAGATTTTCTTTACATGTAAACTGAATATATTCCTGCATTCATCTTACATCTGTGGTTTGGCAAGTTCTCTCACCAGTTGCCTCATTACTCTGAGGTGGATCCCATCAGAGCCCATAGACTCGAGAGTGTCCAACTGGCAGAGCACATCAACAACCACCCCCTGACTACAGGGGCTTCACTCAGCTCCCCATCCCCACGTGCCAGCTCTGGGGGCTGGCTATCCTCAGGACAACTGGTCCTGACATTGAAGACTGAGGCACGGAATGCGTGAGTACCTCTGGATTTTGTTCCATCCCGTCACTGCACCACCCTCCGCATCCAAATGAAGGCCTTGCCTTTCTCAGCAATCCCTTCCCGTTCCTAACCCTCCCTTGAACTGCCTTCCCTTGCCCAACCCTTCCTTGGGTTTCCTAGCCTCGCCTGTCCCGTCCTTGCCTTCCCCTCTTTCCTTTCCTGCACCTGCTTGCCTTGCCCAGCCTAACCTTCCCGTGCCCTGCCTCGCCACCACCTCCCTTGCCTTGCTCCCCCTTCCCCTGCACACCCATCCCAACTCCAGAGCCTTTATCCCAGCTCCACAGCAATTTCAGCTCCATCCCACAAGCTTTATTTCACTGCCAGCTCTGCTGTTTCAGCTCCAGCTCTGCATTTTCCAACGCTGTCAGGTGAAGCTACTCCAGTTTGTCAGGGCAGGATCTTCCATTTGGCTCCAGCAGCTCTGCAAGGCTTCTGCTCCACTGCTACAGTTGCAATTTCAGCTCCAGAGTCACTGTCCCAGTCCCACAGGGATTCCAGCTCCAGTCCCACAAGCTTTATTTCAACACCAGCTGTGTGACATTTCAGCTCCAGCCCCGCTTGCTATCCCGGCCCTGTAATTCCAGTTCCAGAGCTGTTCTATCCTAGCACAATTTCAGCTCCAGCCCTTCTGTCCATATTCCTGCCCCACACTCACTGAGTCTCGCACTCATACCTGAGTCCCACGGCGATCTCAGCTCCAGCCCCCCAAGCTTTATTTCACTGCCAGCTCTGCCATTTCCACTCCAGCTCTGCATCTTCCCAACACTGCCAGTCCAAGCTGCTCCAGGTTCTCAGGGCAGGATCTTCATTTTGGCTCCAGCTCTGCGAAGTTTCAGCTCCATCCCTACATCCCACATCCAGACACTATCCCAGCCCTCCAGGGATTTCAGCTCCAGCCCTTCTGCCCCTATTCCCACACCAGTCACTATCCCAGTCCCACAGTCGCTATCCAAACCCCACAGTGATTCCAGCTCCAGCCCCACAAGCTTTATTTCATCACAGTTCTGCTGTTTCATCTCCAGATCTATTTCTTCCCACCAGGTGAAACCGTTTCTGGTTCTCAGGGCAGGATCTTTGTTTGGGCCCCAGCTCAATAGTCGCTATCCCAGCACCAGTTACTCTCCCAGCCCCAGCCCCACAAGCTTTATTTCACTGCCAGCTCTGCTGTTTCAGCTCCAGCTCTTCATCATCCAGTTGGAGCTGCTCCTGGTTCTCAGGGCAGGAGCTTCAGTTTCCCTCCAGCTGTGACCTTTCAGCTCCAGCCCCACAGTTGCTATCCCAGCCCTACAGGTCCCATCGCAACTCCAGTCTTCGTCCCAGCCATCATTATCCCACTGATTTCAGCTCCAGCCCCACAAGCTTTATTTCAACGCCAGCTCTGCCATTTCAGCTCCAGTTCTGCATCATCCCTCCCACTGTCGGTTGAAGCTGCTCCAGGTTCTCAGGGCAGGATCTTCATTTTGGCTCCAGCAGCGCTGGTTTGCTTCAGCTCCATCCCTACAGCAGCTGTGCCAGATCCAGTCACCATCCCAGTCCCACGGTGATTTCAGCTCCAGCCCCACAAGCTTTATTTCAATGCCCGCTCTGCTGTTTCAGCTCCAGCCCTGCATCTTCCAACACTGTCAGGTGGAGCTACTCCTGGTTGCCNCCATTTCTGCCCCGCAGTCTCTATCCAAGTCCCAAAGTTGTTATCCCAGCCCTAGGGATTGCAGCTTCAGTCCCACAAGCTTTATTTCAACACCAGCTCTGTGACATTTCAGCTCCAGCCCCACAAGCTTTATTTCAATGCCCGCTCTGCTGTTTCAGCTCCAGCCCTGCATCTTCCAACACTGTCAGGTGGAGCTACTCCTGGTTGCCACAGCAGGATCTTCATTATGGCTCCAGCTCTGCTGTTCCAGCTCCAGCCCCACACTTGCTCTCCCAGCCCTCAGGCCTCATCCCAGCTCCAGTCTTTCTCCCAGCACCAGTGATTCCAGCTCCAGCCCTTCTGTCCATATTCCTGCCCCACACTCACAGTCCCACAGTGATTTCAGCTCCAGCCCCACAAGCTTTATTTCACTGCCAGCTCTGCTGTTTCAGCTCCAGCTCTTCATCATCCAGTTGGAGCTGCTCCTGGTTCTCAGGGCAGGAGCTTCAGTTTCACTCCAGCTCTGTGACCTTTCAGCTCCAGCCCCACAGTTGCTATCCCAGCCCTACAGGTCCCATCACAACTCCAGTCGTCATCCCAGCCATCATTATCCCACTGATTTCAGCGCCAGCCCTTCTGTCCCCATTTCTGCCCCGCAGTCTCTATCCAAGTCCCAAAGTTGTTATCCCAGCCCTAGGGATTGCAGCTTCAGTCCCACAAGCTTTATTTCAACACCAGCTCTGTGACCTTTCAGCTCCAGCCCCACAGTTGCTATCCCAGCCCTACAGGTCCCATCACAACTCCAGTCGTCATCCCAGCCATCATTATCCCACTGATTTCAGCCCCAGCCCCACAAGCTTTATTTCACTGCCAGTTCAGCCATTCCAGCTCCACCTCAATCTTCCCACCACTGCCAGGCAAATCTGTGCCTGGCTCTCAGGGCAGGATCTTCATTATGCCTCCAGTTCCACAGCTGCTCTCCCAACTCTACAGAAATTTCATCTCCAGCCCCACAGGCCCTATCCCAGCCCTTCAGTGATTTCACATCCAGCAGCAGTCCTTATCCCAGCCCTACAGCAATTCCAGCTCCAGCCCTTCTGTCCATATTCCTGCCCCACACTCACAGTCCCACAGTGATTTCAGCTCCAGCCCCACAAGCTTTATTTCACTGCCAGTTCAGCCATTCCAGCTCCACCTCAATCTTCCCACCACTGCCAGGCAAATCTGTGCCTGGCTCTCAGGGCAGGATCTTCATTATGCCTCCAGTTCCACAGCTGCTCTCCCAACTCTACAGAAATTTCATCTCCAGCCCCACAGGCCCTATCCCAGCCCTTCAGTGATTTCACATCCAGCAGCAGTCCTTATCCCAGCCCTACAGCAATTCCAGCTCCAGCCCCACAAGCTTTATTTCACTGCCAGCTCAGATGTTTCAGCTCCAGCTCCACCTCTTCCCAGCACTGCCAGGTGAAAAGGTGCCTAGCTGTCAGTGAAGGATCTTCTTTATGGCTCCCACCCCACCATCTTTACTCCAGCCCTACAATAGTTTTGTTCCCAGCCCTACCGTCTTTGTGTCTCTGCCAGCTCTGCTACCTGAGCTCCAGCTCCTCAGCTTCCCACTGCCTCCGGCTAAAAGCTGCTGCTGGTTCTCACTGCATCTCGGGGCTGTTGAGAAGGCCATAAATCAGTCACTGTCATCACTTAAACATCTCTGTAAGCTGTTACACCCATCCCCAAGGGGGGCCCTGCTTTGGTGGGAGCAGCCTGGCTCTGAAAAGCCCTGAGATCTGCACTCCCGGCTGGTGCTTGGTATCACTCTGGAGCCTGGAGGCCCCAGAGCCCCTTCTGCAGCCCCTTCCCCACGGGATTTATTTCAGCTCCACATCACTTTGGGGCTGGCCCCAGCCCCAGGGGCTGCATGCTGGTGAACACAATTGGTGTTTCAGCCTTACCAATTTATTGAATAAGCACCATGTACCAAGTAACAGAAAAAAAAAGGTACCAAGGAGACAGTAATGCTATAGTGCAATACATTAATAGAATAAAAACTAGAACGCTAAAATAACATAAGGTGGTAGTAGTAGAAAATAAAAGTAGAACAAAGTAATAATAAAGTGAAACGGCTTTATTGCCCGTATTTTTGATACTACTTTAACCTCCGGAACGCCGGGGGGCCACACCCCAGTCCTCTCACTCAATGAGCCTCCACCCCAGGGCAGCGGCCGCTTCCGCCGCCGCCCCTGAAGGCCGCGCACCAGCCTGTGGCGCCGCCGCTGCCCTACTCCCCCGCAAGGCGGAGCAGGCGACTCACGGCGGCTCCCCCGCTGGGCACTCCGGGGGCCGGGCCGGGCCACCACCACCCCCCGGGCCAGCGCCCGCCCGAGGCCCTGGTCCCGGCTCACCAGCGCTCCCTGATCCCAGAGCTGCGCCACTCCTTACCGCCACGACCCCTCAGCCTTACTGAGGGCTGCACCGCGCGCGCACGTCATTTATAGCCCACGGCACGGCCAGCCCCGCCCCGCCCCGCCAGCTCAGCCAATCCCAGCCCGAAG